>CM055272.1:55024586-55199163 GCA_029237695.1 Conchocele bisecta | reverse complement strand
GCGGCAGACAACCATTAGCATGCAAACATCCTGGTACAAACGAGAGATCAAAATGTAACAAATTATTAAGCAAACAGACGGGTTAACAAGATAAAAACGTAAGCATGTATTAATGCTATCGTTTACAACGCTAATGCTTCACAAATTTGATGCGCTGTCACGAGAATAGATTGTGCTGTCCAAGCTTCATCTGCAAGCCAGTTTATCTCCAAAACTACGCTTCTGTGATCAGTGTAGCATCGAGATCAGCCAGTGCATCCGCGAAGTCTGATCTAGATCTGCACAGATCGTCATCTAAAACGGTGAAACTATCTTTATTCTGTCACAGGGCGGGTAGACAGTGTACCCAGTGCAGGACTTGGGCCCGGTACCACTGGTTTACCGTACCAACTATCTACCGGCTGATCTCACCGGACATAGATATGCTTACATTAGTGATTTACATACCTACCGTAACACGTGTATGGGTTGGTGGAAGAAGGGGGCTAAGTCCATCATGAACTTAGCCCCTTTCTTCCACTGGCTTCTATAAACTCTTTAAACGATATTAGATACGTACAGGTATCAGACCCGGGAGAGTATGGAACTCCAAATCTACATAAACTCAAATAATTAATGCTAGGTCCAAATAATTAAAGCCAGACTTAAATATTTAAAGCTAGCTCCAAATAATTTGAAGATCTCTCTAAATCATTTGGAGCTAGCTATAAATATTTAATGCTAGCAATACTTATTTAGATCAAGCAATAATTATTTGAGTTTATGTAAATTTGGCGTTCATGGAACGCCAAATCTACATAAACTCAAATAAGGAATGGTAACTCATGCTAGCTGTAAATATACTCAACACAACTAGAAACGTCCTTGTTTTATAGCCGGTGTAGCTCTGTCTATGTATGTACCATATGTTCAAAGTACATGTATTTTAAACCGTGGCGATGTTCAGAATACGATCGTGTAGAGTTTAGCCGATACACACGGTATACATAGCGGCCAGTGACCGGAACGTTGATTTCCACTTTTTGCACGTGCACGCTATACTTGTCATCGATAAGGTGATTCAGTTCATGTCGTACCATTCATGCGATAGGGGCTATTCGGAAAAATAAAAAACTTTTTTAATTTTTCACTGTTTTCGATATGCCACGGCTTTCCGAAAACGAGCGAAATCAGGCAATTGGGATGCTTGCGGGTGGGATGGCCGCCAGGGCGGTCGCGCCTTGGTTTGGTTGCTGTCGGAAGACGATTGATCGTCTTGCAGCCCGGTACCAGCAGACTGGGGCTGTTCACGACCGGCAGCGACCTGGTAGGCCTCGTGTAACGACGGCTAGAGCCGATCGTTACATTACGTTGACGCACTTACGTCAACGTCGATTGGCAGCCACAGTCACTGCTAGGCGATACGGTGTCTCAGGGCAGACCATTCGCAACCGGTTACGTCGTAACGCCCAACCAATCCGGGCACGCCGCCCGTACACTGGTCAGATAATGACCCAACGTCACCGTGCTGCCAGACTGTTATGGGCGCGACGTCATCTGAACTGAAGAAGGGCTGACTGGAACCGAGTTTTGGTCCTGGTGTGACATTGATGCACGACAATGCCCGCCCTCACGTAGCCAGGGTCACCACTCAATACTTACAGCAAAACAACGTCGACGTCATGCCATGGTCCGCGGTCTCCCCGGATCTCAATCCCATTGAGCACATATGGGATGAGCTGGGCCGCAAAGCACGAGCTAACCATCAGATTGACAATGTTCGCGATCTTACACGGGCGTTACAACGGGAATGGAGGAATTTGCCCAACGCACTGGTATTGCGTTACGTCACGTCGATGCGGCGTAGGATCATTGCATGCATTCATGCAAATGGTGGCCACACTCGGTACTAACGAGATTTACTGAATTTGCCACATTACTTATTGAAATTCCATCTCTAAACATTAAGTAACACATTTCTGAGTTTTTGTGATTTTTGATTTTGACCCCTACCGCCCTTGGCCGGTTATCTCTCGAATATTTAACAAGATATCCAAATGCAATTTATTGGCTTTGATACAGAAATGAATGAACTTGTTTTTCCATTTTGATTTTTAAAAGTAACCCTTTTGGTTTTTTATGAATCTTTCCTTAAACATGGAGGGACGTTTCTAGTTTTGCTCAGTAATGCTAGCTCTACTTACTTACAGCTAGCATTGATTATTTGAGTTTATGTATATTTGGAGTTTCATAGGAGAGAGCTAGTTAGCAGATTCGACACGGAGCCAACCGCCATAAGTCAATTTTGTCGTGGCATTGCGGGCAACAAATTGTGTGGTTTAACCACCGTCTGTCCCAAACGCGGGAATAATGGCCGTTCGGTGACCGTCATTTCCGGTCCATTACCTTTCAATTATGCAACGTATGGATACATTTAAGACAAAGCAATGCATGTACGTGTAGAATTTGTTGATGTTTTATTGAACTTCCCAGTTGTTCGTCACATTTACACACGCTTACCTAGGAACTTATCTAGCAAAGTATACTTTGAGGGAGTAATCATTTATGTTTTCCCGAAATACATTATTTCATATAGAACTACCGACTGCATATATTTGATGATTAAACGTATGCAGAATTATTATACTGAATTTATTACATAATCACAGCCAAAATGGCTGTGATAATGTAATAAATTCAGTATAATAAAAATTAATAAATTTATCCTAAAATTGAAACTTTCTCCTTCAAAGTATACTTTGCTAGAAAAGTATACTTTGCAATGTTGGTGAAATCAGCTACAGGTCCGGCAGATCCGGCAACTGAACAACAAATAATTTTGACAAAACAGTTATTTTTATTGAAACATTTAGAGTTCATATACATTTGTACATGTATATATAAAAAGGCCAGGAATGTAATTATTATTAATAATATTATATAAACATGAACTATGCATTTCTCATACTGCTGACTTCAACATGAATTTTTGGTTTTGCTTTCCGTGTCAGCTAGAACTCGTTTGATAATATTATATCAGCTGATGCACAAATCTCTAAATATATTTCTGCAATTTTTCTCATTTCTCACCAAACATTTATGCTGACGAGACGGTTCAACTGAGTGGTACCAACATACACGTTGGGTGTATGGTGGGTGGGATCCCCGACCTTCGCCGGACCAATCTTATGACGCTTCCGACGCCCCTGTTCATAGTACATTGGAACCTCTCTCTCATATGCCTGATTTACAGTGGAACATGTATAAACCGGACACCCTAGGGACCTCCCAGGGTGTCCGGTTTAGAGAGGGTTAACTGTATCAAACAGAAGAGAATGTCGTCGATGTAGTTATTATAGAAACAAGCGATCGCATATTTTGCGTCAGTGATTCGAATGATACCCACTGTTTGAAAAGAAAAAGGTATATTGTTTTCGTCACGGGTGTCCGTCCGTCCGTCCGTCCGTCCGTCAAGTTTAAACCGTAATAATGACAGAATTGATATTTTGCATGTAGCGTCCGTATGGTGTGCATATACGCACTCAATTGTGCGTATAAGAAGTAAAATGGCTGTGATAATGTAATAAATTCAGTATAATGGAAATAAATAAATTTATCCTAAAATTGAAAATTTCTCCCTCAAAGTATACTTTGCTAGAAAAGTATACTTTGCAATGTTGGTGAAATCTGCTACAGGTCCGGCATATCCGGCGACTGAACAACAAATAATTTTGACAAAATTATTATTTTTATTGAAACATTTAGAATTCATATACATGTACATTTGTACATGTATATATAAAAAGGACATAATATTATATAAACATGAACTATGCATTTCTCATACTGTTGACTTCAACATGAATTTTTAGGTTTGAGGCGGCTTTCAGCTGCGCCGAAAACCTATTGTTAGATTTGAGGCGGCTTTCCGCTGGGCCGAAAACCTATTGTTTTCGTTGTTTTTTTTTGTTTTATTCAGCCGTTCAGTTTACAGCCGAAACCGCTGGTCGGATCGACTTAAAATTTTTCATGCCGATTCGGATCAAGTGTGAGCATAGATTCAGAGATTTTCAGATATCTTTTAATGCTACTTTCCACGAAAACGGAAGTGACGTCATACTTCCTATAACTTCCTTATTTTCCAACCGATTTCAAGAATTCCTTTTGCATTGCGCTGACAGTTTTCGGCTCTCTGCTCAAATAAAAGATCAATATGCATTTGAAGTTGAAAAATGTACATACTTTTCAACGATTTTGCCGAATTTCAGCTGATAACGGGTGGTCTTTACAAACGTTTTCCAATTTGTACAGTACTGTCAGCAACATAATTTCTTGCCAGGGTGATAGGGGAGTGTCAGCCGCATGAAAAGTGATAATTTTCAGAGCTATATCTTGACTACTTACGGCTCTATTCGATGTCAAAGATGAACGTATTTTTTCAAGTTTTCAAAATACAGCAAACGGATGTGACGTCAGCTTCGTTATTTATCATTCGATTTCAATTGTTTTTGCTGTAGTCGATATTTCAGTCCTTTAGCTAAAACTTTGGCTGAGGATCGAAACCGGTATCCCTCGCTCCGAGTCCATCGCTCTACCTCTAATCTAACCGGCCCCACATCGGTGTGATGATGCGAACACAATAATGTTGGACTGTTCATTCTAAAACTTCAGAAATTCTTTTTGCTACCGATAGTTTACAACTTGGGCTAAAGCTTAGTTATACATGAAATCAATGTTTGAGGCTCAAACCGTTGATGCAGCTCAAGCTGCTCTAGTTGGTTTTGCTTTCCGTGTAAGCTAGAACTCGTTTGATAATATTATATTAGCCTCAATCTCGAAATCTATTTCTGCAATTTTTCTCATTTCTCACCAAAATTTTATGCTGACGAGACGGTTCAACTGAGTGGTACCAACATACACGTTGGGTGTATGGTGGGTGGGATCCCCGACCTTCGCCGGACCAATCTTATGACGCTTCCGACGCCCCTGTTCATAGAACATTGGAACCTCTCTAAACCGGACACCAAAGTAACCTCAGTAATCTTATGTTTGATGGGTTTCTTGATCAGTTGTCTCATATTTTAATGTATGTTCATGATTGCAAAACAAGCCAATACATTTCAGAATGGTCATATGCCTGATTTACAGTGGAACCTGTCTAAACCGGACACCCTGGGGACCTCCCAGGCTGTCCGGTTTAGAGAGGGTTCACTGTATCAAACAGAAGAGAATGTAGTACATGTAGTTATTATAAGAACAAACGATTGCATATTTTGCGTCAGTGATTCGAATGATACCCACTGTTTAAAAAGAAAAAGGTATATTTTTTTCGTCACGGGTGTTCGTCCGCCCGTCAAATTTTCTTTTAAAAAGTTTAAACCGTAATAATAACAGAATTGATATTTTGCATGTAGCGTCCGTATGGTGTGCACAAGCGCACTCAAGTTTGCGTACAAGAAGTAAAACGTTTCAACTGTAACAGCTGGATACTTGATATTTTGATTATCTCCCCTTTTTGAAATTTGAATTTCGAATTTTTTCTTGCAAGACATATACTTTTTAATCTGTAATAGTTGTAAATGTATGTGGCTTCTTTATCTTATGGTGTTCAGATGCACAAAGTGAACATCAACTTTGTATTTCACCCCCAGGTCATGGATTATCTATCCCTGTTTGACTTATAGTTGCTCATGTTTGCCTAGTAAATTATACGAGATGGAGACTTGATATATAGTATCAGTTATTGACCAGCCCTCGTATGTGTCATTACTTTCTCACTATATCTGAGACCCAGCGCCTTTAAAACGTAAAACATGCCGTCAAACAGACAACTTATGTGAAATCCAACGTCAATGATATGGAACGCCAAATCAACATAAACTCAAACAATAAATGCTAGCTCTTAATAATTAGAGCTAGCAGTAAATATTGACAGCTAGCATTACTTATTTGATTTATGTAGATTTGGCGTTCCTGGAACGCCGAATCTACATAAACTCAAATAAGTAATGCTACATGTAGCTCTAAATAATTAGAGAGGTAACATTAAATATTTAGAGCGAGCTCCAAATGTTTTAGAGATCATTCAAATTATTTGGAGCTATCTCTAAATATGTAATGCTAGCTCTAATTATTTAGAGCTCCGTAGCCTATTTATCAGACGTGTACATTACTATGGTAACTGAGTGCGACGTCAATACATGAGAGCTATAAATTCCTCTGTATGCTCCAACAGGTTGGACAAGCCAATGGCAACTGGTGTTTCAAATCGAACACCTTGGTCACGTGATCTTCCGGAGACGGGCAGAGCGTCATTGGATGTTTAAACAACTTTCTAAATGACAGTTCACAAGGGTCGTAAAACACCACATTGCCTGTTTTAACAAAGAATCCGTCGTTTGCTGGGTGGGAAAATCGCTTCGTTCGTCTGCTCGGCTTATCCATTGCAGACAGTTCGTGTTTCGCTTTGAAATTGGCGGTTCTGCATGACGTAGCCGGAAGTTGCACGAGCTGTATTTCGTACTCGCTGACTCCCGTCCATGTTTGGCTGGACGACTTGTGGGCCGACTTTCGTGGACCTAAAGTGGGTGCTCGCAGTTTGGTTCTCGGCTTCGTTGGTTCCGTCGTCACCGCCATCGTGTCGTCTTCCGACGTGGAGTGAAGCAGACTGGCACTGCTGCGGGAATCAGAGACAGATTCAGCGACGTCACACGTTTCTTCCATCCTGGAATATGGCCGTATGTGGTAGCGCCCCCCACAGGTTGACGGTCTATAAATACATGTACATGTACATTAAATATACCTAAAAGCATCAATAAATGGGGAAAAATCAGTTGAAAAAAAATGTTTACTCCCTGTTAGAACAGGTAAATAAAACATAGCAGGGATGATAACATTGTTACAGTTCCCCTAATAATATAATTATATTTAGAAACTGCAGAACGTCAGAAAGGCAAAATCGCCAGTAAGGCCTTTTGTGGCTTTTTATTTCTTTTTGGCTTTTCGTGGTATTTTTTTCTCACTTTTTGCTGGCTTTAAAACGTCATTAGGGAACTTGTTTGAACATTTTGACTTCACTGCTTCGCGTTATCCACCTGTGGTAGCGCCGTATTTGTTTATATTCAGTAAAGTGAACCAGCAAAATGAGGCTAATATTTTATTTATAACTATATGTATGCATTATAGTTTTAGAACTAGTAATTTTAAGCAAAATTTAAGAATGAGCCTTTTTTTATTTCGTGAAAATCTGTCAAATTTGACTGTATTGCGCAAAATAATTCCTACGTAATGTAAAAGCACTGAGCCTCAGATATGCCTAGACAGAGATGGAACAGATTGTGAAAGAATATACTAGTTGATTAAATGTTAAAGATGTGTATCATATTTCTGAACTAGAATGCACATGCGAATTTGTACGGGCATCTGCGTAATTTCATGAAATACGTTTACAAAATTTACAATATTTTCCGTCAACGGCGCCAAAAGTTGACAACATTTTCTTGCGGAATTATATTTGTCAAACTTTATTTATAAAAATATTGTAAATTTTGTAAAGGTATTTAATGAAATTACGCAGATGTCCGAAGGTACAAAATCGCATGGCGTGTCTCAATTATTAAGTCGCCTGGAAAACTATTTGGATTAGTAAAAAAAAAAAGGTTCATAATATTGAAAAATAACTAGCGTCTGCACCGCTAGTTACTTTTCAATATTTATTGTAAACATGTTTTGCAATCGATGGTTATTAATTTATTTTATTTATGTTAATTACACAAACGCATCTTTATAAATGTGATGTACTATACTATGATCGTTCTACAAAAGAAAACACCTTATTTCACAATGTTTCCTTACGGGAACATATGTAGCGACATTGACAACATTATGCCAAAATCAAATTGTCTCCCCTGTTCATCACAGTTTCTGATAACATTTACTTGAATATAACGCCCGTTTTTCGAAATTTCATCAAATAAAATGGTGAGATTAATTGATATACTTTTATATAGCCTTTACTGTACATGAAGCAAAAAATAATACGGTGTACGAGGTACGAGATAAAATTCTATCTCGTTCAAATGAGATAGCATCTGCGAGGCAGATATACACTGGGAAATGCAATTGTCATACTGGGGTATCGTACAGTACAGTTTTGAGGTGGGTGTTACGTACAATTCTTTTTTTTATTAATTCGTTCCCACGAAATAACAATTCGTTCTCACGAATTAACAATTCGTTCCCTCAATTTAACAATTCGTTTGTGGGAACGAATTGTTAAATTGAGGAAACGAATTGTTAATTCGAGGGAACGAATTGTGAAATTGAGGGAACCAATTGTCATTTCGTGGGAACGAATTGTTAATTTGAGGGAACGAATTGTTAACTTGAGGGAACGAATTGTTATTTCTTGGGAAGGAATTAATAAAAAGAAATCCATGTCCCCTGCGGGGCTGCGTGCCAGCTGGTGTAGAAATTGTTAAAGACGCTGCAAATGCCAGGGCGCCGAAAATACGCGTGCTGTTTGTTTGTTTGAATGGGGGGGGGGGGGGGGGGGGGGAGGGAGGGGGGGGGGTGGGGGGGGTCCCGATCAGAACGGAATATTTACATAGAAAAACCTATATATTCAGCCCTCAAATTAGAATAACCTGACTTGGTGCCATGTCCATAATATACCAAAGTCACTTTGTTGTGGGACGACTCTCTAGAGTGACGGCCCAATGTAGAACAGTGGAGATAGTCGGAATTGAGAGCTCTCCACTCAGTTGATATGGAGATAATGTTGGTACTGAAAAAATAAAATGTGCTATGAAGAATGTTACATTTATGTCTATAATTTGGCATTTCATTATTGCTTCTTGTTTCCTGCTTATCCTGTAAATGGTGGAGAACCCAAACCGATCCTCAACTTGACATGAATCTTGATGTCGGCAATCCGTTTTTAACGTGCTATGACTTCCTCAATGAAATTCCCCACGAGGATGATGACGTCACAATCGCATGCAGAGACAATTAAACATGTTTGAGAATAACAATGAATTTCCCCAACATGCCCAACAAACTGCACAGTCCACAGGGGCCAGTCCAGTCTCTCAGCCAGTGTTACACCCACAGACACCTCGCTTGGTTACCTTTACAAGTTCACCGCGCACTGTGCCACTACAACATGTACAACCTGGCAATATTGTCCAAGTATTCCAGACTCCTGACAAAACCATCCGTAAATACTCTGGCTACAGCCATGAAGACGGCCGCAAGTTCTTATCGAATTCGAGAGTTATCTCGTCCTTACTAACATTGACCTTACATCACCCCGTGCTGTGGCATGTTTCCATCTTCACGTCCAAGGTCCAGCACTTGTCTGGTTCAACTCCTTATCAGAGACAAACAAGCTGTCGTGGTCCGCTGTCCGTTATTTGTTTCTCCAGGAATTCTGTCCGCCGGATGGCCCGGGCTTGGTCGCGGAAGAGGCCATTTTCAGTTATCTCAGACTAGACTCGCAGTCCATTGAGGATTATCACAGTATAATCATGGAAAAGGGGAGACGATTAGGCAAAACTGACAGAGACATGTTACTGAAGTTTGTTGATGGACTTCCACAGCAACTTGCCTTTTTCATTCGGGCAGGGCGAGTTAATACGTTCCTCGAGGCCTTACATGTTGCGAAATTGGGAGAAGCGCATGGGTACAGAGCCCAAAATTCCATGGTTGGAGCTGCCACTGGTCCGTCACAACCTGAAAGCGTCCAGCATCAACTAGACACTATCACCACACGACTAGATGAGCTCTGCCGAGATAAAACGCAGCGTTCTCGACAAGTTTCCAGCCCCAATACGTTATAGGGCAAAGAAAAACATTAACTGGCCTGCAATATTTAGTTCAGACAGTAGGTGAACCTGCACAGAATGCATCATGGGTTTCAGCTTCAAATCTAAACTCTAAAGCAAAACAGAATGTTGCAGCAAGACCACCCCCTTTTATTTGAAAGTGTGGTTTTCACACCATGTAAATCATAATCACACTGTTCTCAATGACTAATGAATCTTTGCTTACGTGTATTTTCACCGTTTACATGTATATACCTGTAACAATATACTTGTGTTCATGGTAATTTCTACCACCTTGGCATAAATCACCATTGATAATTGTTTGTTATCAATTTTTTATTCACATGTAAATGTATGATTTCTAGAGGCACATTAGCAGTTTTAATGTGGATTTCATTTTCTCATAATTTGCTGAAATTTTTACATTGTACTAAAGCTCATGCCCGATACCACATTTGGCTCATCACGATGAGTTTAATGTGTAATCACAGTACAAGGTATATACATGTATTTTCATCAATGTACCAGTACATAGCAATGTTTCACAAATATTTTGTGTAATATTGCATATCTTCACATTTTCATAATATCATACTTTGCTGCTTGTATTGGAGAAAAGCCTTGACATGTCCGGTATCCATCCTGGAAATTTGCCATCCCTTTGCAAATGTTTGCTGGGATGCTAAATATGAATGGTTTTTTTTTTCATTACATGTACCATTTTTCCTTTGTATTTTTTTAAGTGTAGGAAACACTTCTCTAGAGCTGTCATATTTTTTTTTCCGGTTGTATATTTGTGCAGAGAGTGTACAACTCAATAAGACATTACGCTACTTAATGCTACATGCTAAGTTCATAAAATTGGTTTTAACATATTCTGTCTTATGGTTGTACTTTGATGCATAAATATACAGAGAAATTGGACGATTATCTCCCTTGTATGGATAATATTGTATAACTGTATGTTTTGCACAGCGATATAGGCATGTCTTGTGTTATTGATCACTCTTATACACATCTTTCACATGCTGAAAACTTATTCATATGGTTGCTTTCATACATTATATACTGCTCAAGTCATGCAAGGCTAGGTAAGGAGGTTCTTGTCGTGAATTAACATGTAGATATGTGATTTGTTCCATTGTTATCTGAATTTGTTGTTGCAATGTTTGCACACATATATTTTTTTTTTCTAATATTTTGGTGTTTTTTTTTTTTCCCTCTTGATCGCTGACCTCTTGTGGTGACATGTTCCTCTTCTGCTGGATGCCCGCATTGCGTCCTCGGATATGTTATTTTGTTGTATGTATGAGGGGGGTATGTACGTTGTTTTCTTTGGTACCATGCAAAATGTGTGATTGTGTGTATACTAGTTGCAAAATCATGTATCCGATTCCATTGTGGTTGTTTCCTCATCGGAATATTAATGTCACACCATTTGGTCAGAGATGATACTAAATTCTTAAAAGATAAAATTTTAGAAATTTTTCTTTTTGGCGGGGGATGTTTGTGGGACGACTCTCTAGAGGGACGTCCCAATATAGAAACAGTGGAGATAGTCGGAATTGAGAGCTCTCCACTCAGTTGATAAGGAGATAATGTTGGTACTGAAAAAATAAAATGTGCTATGAAGAATGTTACATTTATGTCTATAATTTGGCCATTATTGCTGCTTGTTTCCTGCTTATCCTGTAAAACTTGGCCCCTTCCCATAAAAGTAAAAGGATTAGGAATAATCATATTACTCATATAAGGGATATAACCAGATTCAACTGTCACATACCAGAAAGGCAAAAACGTACGTGAGGGCCAAATCAGGTCTCCGGTCGGGATTCCGGTAAGGATGAATCCCAATCGTTAAATTACCCACCCGCATCCTGTAAGTCTGCACAGTTCGATGTAAGGGCGTGTGTCTTATGCGACAAGTGTAGCCCCAAATCAGCCTGCGCATCCGCGCAGTCTGATATGGCACTACACTGTTCCCCATATAGTCAATAAATCACCCGTCCTGCTTTTCATAAACAGTATATATGTCCATATCAGACTTATCTAGCAAAGTATACTTTGAGGGAGTAATCATTTATTTTCCCGAAATTCATTATGTCATACAACTACAGTGGGGTCAGCGTGTAAGTGCACACACGAACGAACACGACAGGTTGGAACCAACCTGTCGTGTTCGTTTCGTCTGTGCACTTACACGCTGACCCCACTGTAACGACTGCATATAGTTTGATGATTAAAAGTATGCAGAATTATTATACTGAATTTATTACATTATCACAAAATGGCTGTGATAATGTAATACGTTCAGAATAATGAAAATTTATAAATTTATCCTTAAATTGAAAATTTCTTCCTCAAAGTATACTTTTCTAGATAAGTATACTTTGCAATTTTGATGAAATCGGCTACAGATCACGAACAAGTCCGACTATGAATGCCATAAGCCCTATTTCTCCAGTCAGGGCCACAAATAATAAGACTGTAGCCGATTTCACCAACATTTCTAAGCATACTTATCTAGCTAAGTACACTTTGAGGGAGTAATCATTTACTTTTTCCTGAAATGCATTATTTCATATAGAACTAACGACTGCATATAGTTGATGATTAAAAGTATGCAGAATTATTATACTGAATGTATAACATTTATAAATAGCTGTGATAATGTAATACATTCAGCATAATAAAAAATTAAAAAATCTATCCTTAAATTGAAAAATTCTCCCTCAAAGTGTACTTAGCAAGATAGGTATACTTATACAAGGTTGGTGAAATAGGCTACTGTGGTGCGTATCACTAACCTTAAGTACACAATTAACATTAACAACAGTTTCTTGTAAACACTTATTGGATTTACATTTATTGAACATAGGCTGCACACGCAGCCTATGTTCAATAAATGTAAATCCATGAACTGAAATTTCCAGACGATCCTAAATGTGCACTTACGAACATTTTAGTCGCACGAAGTTTAGTGAAACGGCCCCTGGTGTACATATATCCAATGTAACTGATGGAAGGTATGTTTGGGTTTTCACGAGCATCGGATTCTGAGAAAGGTTATGAAAGTTATAAAGATATATGTAAGCTGGACACTTCGCCTGCTTACAGCTGAGCAGAACAGGGGGCCGTTTCATTAAACTTAGTACGACTAAAATGTTCATAAGTGCAAATTGAGGATCGTCTGGAAAGTTCTAATGATGTATTTACATTTATTGAGCATAGGCTGCATACTCAATAAATGTATATTATAGGAATGAATGGCCTTTTTGTGGAATTTATCGGGGTATAAACTTGGAAAAATCGCGGGAATACTGGACGAAGGCCGGAAGGCCTCGTCCAGTATTCCCGCGACTTTTCCAAGTTTATATCCCCGATAAATTCCACAAAAAGGCCATTCATTCCTTATAATTCCAGCATTTGAAATAAATTCATCAAGATAATGTGTTTATTTTCAGTTTTCTTAAGAATTATTTTAACTGCGCCTCACGATTACGGAAAGTAGTTCGGCATGGGAGTTTACTGGAATATAAACGTTGGACAGAGACTTGCTACGGGCCAATCAAATGTTAGGGAATTGTGTAAATATTTTTGTGCTGGAATTATCAAATAATAGTTTACAAGAAAACAGTGTTAATGTGAAATTTACAGACTATCATAATTTTGCACTTACGTACATTTTAGTCTTACGAAGTTTATGAAACGGCCCCAGGATACGTGTCGAAACGACACAGAAATTACTAAACTTTATCAAAACTACAGTAAAAAATAAGTTCACAAATGTATGGAAGCGTCCTGGTGCCAATGCTAAAATATATTTATCTCCTAAATTAGAAGATACTACTGTCTGTTTCACGAAACCTGCCCAAATGTTACGGCTATACATGTATAAGCAATGCAAACACAATCTTTTTTCGATAATATTAAATTTTATCAAAATTTAAGAATGATCCTTCTTTTTATTCGTGAAAGTTGGTCAAATATTGATTTTATTATGAAAAAAAAGAGTTCTGTATGGGAATTTAACATGGGGAAAAAGACGTGGAGAACACGAAGGAGGGGTCGAAAAACAAAATAAATGGGAAATTGACATTGAAACGTGCCTAGATAGCTTCGAAACGATCTAACTAAGAAAATAAAAGTTAAATTTTGAAAATCGGTCCACTATTTCAGAAATTTGAAAAAAAAATCCCCATGTTAAATCCCCATAGACTTCTTCACTCTGTGAAGATTTCTATGGGTATTTAACATAGGGGAAAAATCGTAATAAAATCAATATTGGACCAAATTTTAATTGTTTTTTCATTGTTTAAATGGCTTTAAAATTTGGACAGATTACATGAAACAGACAGTAAGTCATTTTTATGAGTTACTATCTCCTAATAGAGACACGTCATGGGATTTTGTACCTTTGGACATCTGCGCAATTTCATTAATACGTTTACAAAACATTCTATATGTTTTACAGATTAAGTCAAAAGTTGACAAAATATCCCGAGTACATGCGGAATTATATCGCCAGATGTAGCCCTATGCGATTTACTTTCGCTTCCAAGTCTGAGAGAAATCCTCTCTGACCGCAGATTTGTTACCCGACCAGCTCTGTTTCACATGTGTTTGAACAGATGGTCAGTATGTTTGGTGTCATCTGTTTATTTTGGTGAATTTTGGGTAGATTTGGGTGGATTTCGTTGGTTTTGGGTAATTGACATAGCTTTGTGCAACTAGTAATCATTGCTCAATCATTGCACACGAAATAAATTGTCAATTATCTACACATTCACCATTCCGAAGTTTCGGACCTCTTTTATACTGTCAAAATACCCACTATGGAACATGTACGAGCTGCAGTCATAACGTTCTTGGACTTTCTTGATAACACGTTTAATATACATGTATCTCCTCCACCTCCTTTTCCCCCATGTCAAATTCCATACAGTAGACACATCAATTTTTCGTAATAAATTTATCAGAAAAAAATATTGTTTTTGCAATGTTTATATAGCCGTGAAATTTGGGAAGGTTTCGTGAAACAGACAGCAAAAATGCCAGGGGCGGATCCAGGAGTTCAGGTTGGGGGGGGGCGGGACTTCTTAATGAAAATATTTTAGTATATTTTCGGGAGGCTGCTAGGTGGGTGCGGCGGTCTGCCATACGGAATATTTTTGATATCTGCACCCCATTTTGCTGCGTTCTGGCGCATTTTAGAGCAAAAATATATTTAATCTCCGAATTTTAGGGGGGGGGGGGGGGGGGGGTGGGGTGCTTCGCATCGTGTTTTCCCCTACGTGAATCCGCCCTTGCATGCAGTGAGAGGACAACCAGACCACCGACTTACCTGAAATGTTGAAACGAAATCGGCGATTCAAACTCAAAGCATGTTACGTTTCGGCAGGTGCGTTTTAGAGCAAAATTAATGTCGGCGATGATTCGTAAGTTTTACAAACTGCTACACTAGTCGCTAAAGGCATAGTAACAGTCATAAATGTAGCGATACAATGGAATTAATTATAACTGGAGTCACGCGAGCTCCATGTAACAACAGGATGTGTATGTGCTTCAGCCATATTGGCTCAAAGTACCACTCGAGAAAGTATTTATTTCCGTCAGTTAGTTGGCATGTATAATTCTCCCAAAATGCAATACTGTCGAACCTGAGTAAAGGTGTATGATCACGTGGTACTAACAACTACAATAAGTACCGATTCAAAGTACGTATTCTTTTATAGTGTAATTATTACGTAACGGATTTTAATGTAATATGGCGCATCAAACGCGTCTTGTTCAGCTGCATTTGGCATAAACGACATACATGTAAGTCTGTGCCAAACTCCATAGACCACCAATTGCAGCTGATGAAGACGCGTTTGCTGCGCCATATTTCATCAAAATCCGTTGCATATTAAGGAAAATATCAAATAACACTTACTTTGGAGTGGGCGACGTTGTCGTTGTTGTAACCACGTGATCATGCACTTTGTGAGTGTGCTAAAGGCCATAAGATTCCGAATAGCAATTACCTGCCTATAGCAGCCACGCATTTTTCCCCAATTATTAAATTACTACTTAATCAACCTGCGAACAAAGACCACAAGTGAAAAAGAAAAGTCAGAACTGTACATGTATAAATTATACACGCCATGCGATTTTTGTACCTTCGCACACCTGCGTAATTTCATTAAATACGTAAAACTTTACACAGTTGACAATATTTTTCATAAATAAAGTCACAATTTGACAAAACTTTCAGATTACATGCGGAAAATATAATATAATTCCGCTTGTACTCTGAAAACTTTGTCAACTTTGGACGCTGTTTACGGAAATTATTGTAAAGTTTGTAAACGTATTTCATGAAATTACTCAGATGTCCGAAGGTACAAAATCGCATGGCGTGTCTGAAATTGAAACAACCACAGGTGGAAGACTCGGACCTAGGACCCGATACTTGGCTCATTTGGAAAACGTTACACCACCCACCCATTTCCATACACTCTACCTTACAGCTTACAGGCTGTAATGGGTGGGTTGGGTAAAGTTTTTCAAATTAACCAAGTATCCACCTGGTTAACAGAAGAGGGGCAATGGGATGAGGTGGCTGGTGTTGGCGAGCAGGATAACAGAAAATAGAATTAAAATTTGCAAACAACAGTTAGCTGCAACTCGGCAAACATGGTGTGTTGGTACATTTTTCCTCAAGTCCGTCAAAACATGGTAGCCATTTTTAAAAGGCAATACACATTACTATCCGTCAAATAATGGCTTTGAGAACAATTAAATTCTGACGTCTCTTTTCTGAACGACATGTGTGTTTTCACAAACCTTTGGCTTAATGATATTGTAGCTCGATGGACTGAATGAAATTGACCATTTAGTTTGTTTGTTTGTTTTTTGGTGTTTAACGGCCTAGCAACAGTTGCGGTCATGTAAGGCCGGGCAAACGGGTTCGATCCCGTGTTAACCTGTTGCATTGGAGTAGGGGGGATCCCAAAATCAGAACTGAATATTTACATCGAGAAAAAATATATTCAGCCCTGAAATTAGAATAACCTGACCTGGTGCCGATCCATACCACACCAAGTCACTTGGCCCCTTCCCCTAAAATAGGATTACGAATAATCGTAATACTCACATAAGGGGTATAGCTCACAGGTGAAAGGGAAAAAACACATGACGGTGTATAATATATAGATATCTCTACAAGTAACAACAGACTATAGATTAGTTGTTCCCATCACCTGTGGTATAACTAGATTTAACTGTAACTTACAAAATGCCATATATAAACGTATGTGAGGGTCAAATCAGGTATTCGGTCGGAATTCCGGTAAGAATGAACGCGGATCTTGAATTACCCGTCGCGAGCTCCAGACCAACCACCATCTAGACTAACATGTCATGTCTCTATAGCTGTGTTTTACTTTTATTTCTTATTAATCTGACATTTTTCGTTTTCGGTTATCGTGCTATAACATCGCGGGAGATTAGCGGGGAGCGGTTTGGCCGTATATCTATGTCTAATCATCACCCTACACTACACGTGACCTATGTATAATGCTGGTCGAAGTGGACCTGCATAGCAGTTGCTAGTGACGTACACTACCCATCCGTGTTTTGTTGTTTTTCCCCAAGTGTTTTAAGTCGCCGGAAAGTACTCTTGAATGGAAACGCTACATAGAGTGTGTGCGTCCTGTGCGTCATTAAATGTGGCTTTGACTGGAGAAATGGGGCTTATGCTTTTTACGAACAGTGTAGACCCAGATCAGCCTGTGCATCCGCACAGTCTGATCAGGATCTGCACCATTCGCTATTCCATCACATAAAAAATCGTCATTATTCCAACAAAGCGCACAGACTGTTATCAGTCTACATCAGTGCTACTGGGCGCTAAACTGACCACAAATCCCAAGAGCTTCATTTTTCTCCAGTCACAGCCACAAATGGATATGGTATATTGTAACTAATATACAAAGACATAATTGCCAAATACACGACACGCAGCAAAAGTATACGTACGAACACTACAGCGATGTTTTTCGTTGGAATTATCGTTGTGTGCCTGGCGACTTCCATATGTTGCCATAATGAACCTATTGCACCTGATATTCTGTCAAGTTTGGCAGCCATCATGGATACACAGGCCACAAGAGAAAATGAACACATTGAGCTCGATAAGAAACTGGATTCCATTCTCAGTGAAGTCAGACACACTAAGCTAATTCGTGAATTAGACGAACTCGCGACAAGAATGAGTGACCTTGATACACGAGAAGACCTACATGCACAACGAATGGACGAATGTGAAAAGAAGTTTCAAGATTCAGCGTCCGGGGTGACGTATGTACGATGGGGAAGAACGGAATGCCCCGTGAATGGTTCCCTGACGTTGTACGAAGGTTATGCTGCCGGGGGCCATTTCCAGCATCCGGGCGCCTCGCCAAATATGCTTTGCCTTCCTCGCAATCCTGAATGGGGAAAGTACCGCGACGCAGAAGATGGAGCTAGTGCGCGCATATACGGGGTCGAATATGAACAAAACCATGATAGAGCAAACGCCATATTCGGCAAGAGTCTTCATAATCGAGATGCACCATGCACAGTCTGCGAGTCTAGCCGGAAGTCGATGATCATGATACCAGGCCGGGTCACGTGTTATGCCGGATGGACGCGGGAGTATTGGGGTTACCTAATGACAGGGCACTTTCTTCATAAAGCACAAGAGGACTACCATTGCATCGACGCAAACCCTGAATCCCTCGAGGGAGGCGAAAGTGACCTAAATGGTTACCTGCTGCATTTCACGGAAGTGAGGTGTGGCGCGCTGAGGTGTCCGCCGTATGTGAAAGGGCGGGAGCTGCCTTGTGTCCTCTGCACAAAATGACAACATGGGACGCATGTAACTATATTCTACACATGATTTATTGTATAAACGCGTTTCGAATTGCGATATCACTACGTTATTGGCGGTTTGATAAAGAAGCGCACCTACAACGTCTGAATCTAATGACAGTAATGTTAGAACTGAATTTAATAATCGCTGACGTAGTGCCCAGTTGTCACGTGACTACTAATCGTGAACGCGCGAATTATGAATGAAAACATTTTCCATTTTGCATGTAATCTACTGGTTTTGGCAGAGAGGGGATTGTTGTAAAGAGGTTAAACACAGAAAAAAACTATATATTTTGGATGTAAACTCCTGGTTTTGACAGAGAGGGGATCGTTGTAAAGAGGTTAAACATAGAGAACATTTTCTATTTTGGATGTAAACTACTCGTTTTCGCAGAGAGGGGATTGTTGTAAAGAGGTTAAATATAGAGAACATTTTTTATTTTGGATGTAAACTACTTGTTTTCACAGAGAGGGGGTTGTTGTAGATCGGTGGTTGTTCGAGAACGATTCAAAATATACCCACTAATTATGCTTGAAAATGAAGTAAAAGTAACATTAACAAGGTGCATGATCACGTGATTACCACAACAACAATGTTTGAAAGTGTTGAAAGCGCGCCCACTCGAAAGTAAATATTATTTGATATTTTCCCTAATATGCAACGGATTTTGATGAAATATGGCGCTGCAAAAGCGTCTTTGTGACCTGCATTTGGTGGTCTCGGGACTTCAGCACATATATATGTCGTTTTTGCGAAGAATCGATTATCCGTGTCAGTATTGACAGTAAACACGGACATCGATTCTTCGCAAACACGACAGATGCTTGTGCCAAAGTACCGAGACCACCAAATGCAGCTTAACAAGACGCGTTTGATGCGCCATAGTTCATCAAAATCCGTTACATAATAAGGACAATATAACAGAATACGTACCTTGAATCGGAGGCGCTGCTGGAAGTTTCAGTAATTGTTGTTGTTGTTGTAACCAACCTTAAGTAACCTGCAGGATCGGCAAGCAAACAGTGTCTATGACATTATACATATGGACTATTTTCTAAACCGTACTACACCGCGCATGATTATATGTTGATTTAGTGCGGTATAACCTAAACTGGACGGTACGGGAGTTTTGCAGAGTTAATTCCCGCAACTACTGTCTGTTTCACGAAACCTGCCCAAATTTTACGGCTATATAAACAATGCAAACACAATAAAAAAATCGATAATATTAAATTATATTTTTTTCGTTAATATTAAATTATAGCAAAATTAGACAATGAGCCTACTTTTTATTTCGTCAAAACCTAGATCATTTCCAAGCTATCTAGCCAGGTTTCGGAGTAAATTTCCATTTTTTCATTTTTTGCCTCCTCCCCCAGCTCCTCCGCCTCATTTTCCCCCATGTTAAATTCCCATGGACAACTAATCTTTTCGTAATAATATCAATATTTGACAAAATTTTACGAAATAAAAAGAAGTCTTAATCTTGAATTTTGCTAAAATTAAAATATTATCGAAAACGATATTGTTTTTGCATTGTTTATTTGGCCGTACAATTTGGGCAGCATTTCGTGGAACAACAAATAAGCCTTAGGACGTACGTTGCATGTACGTTGTAAACTTGGGACGACTACACTACACCGGCTGCCAAAAGCCGACATTCACGGTTTAGAATAAAATATGTTTTATTAGTAATGTTGCATGTCTAGAATTTCTACTTTTGGACTCAAACTGGTGTAAAGTTGTCGCTCTTCACTCGTAGCCTCTGCTACTGTCTGTTTCACAAAAGCTGCCCAAATTTTACGGCCATATAAACAATTCAAAAACAATATTTGTTTCGATATTATTAAATTAAAGGTCAATTTAAGAATGAGCCTTCTTTTTATTTCGTGAAATTTGGTCAAATATTGATTTTATTACGAAAAATTGATATCTCTATGGGAATTTAACATGGGGGAAAAAGAGGTAGAGGAGGGTGGGAGGAGTCAACAAACGAAAAAATTTGGAAATTGACTCCGAAACCTAACTAGATAGCTTGGAAATGATCTAACTAAGAAAACAAAAGTTAAATTTTGAAAATCCGTCCAGTATTTCTGAAATTCTAAAAAGATTCCCCATGTTAAATCCCATAGCCTCGGACATCTTCATTCTGTGAAGATGTCTATGGGGATTTAACATGGGGAAATTGTTTTTTCGCAATAAAATCAATATTTGACCAAATGGAGCAAAACGGCGGAAGGGTCGAAAAACGAAGAAAAAAAAGGAACGTGACTCCAAAATCTATCTAGATATCTTGGAAGTGATGTAATTAAGAAAAGAAAAGTTAGATTTTGAAAATCCGTCCAGAAATTATTTCCAAAAATCTATTTTAGCCTCCATGTTGAATTCCCATAGAAAATTTGCAATTTCTTGTAAAATCAATATTTGATTTTTTAGGGGAAGATGACGTTTCGTTATTGATGAAAAAGTACTTACATTTAAATATGTTTATGTGGCGTACACCTACCACAGGTGAAAGACTCGGACGTCGGGCCCCCAAATAATGTCGCATCCAAAAGTGTTACCCACCACCAACATCTATAGACAACACATCACATACAGTGAAACATCTCTAAACCGGACACCCTGGGGACCTCTACAGTGAAACCTCTCTAAATCGGACCCCCTGGGACCTCTACAGTGAAACCTCTCTAAACCGGACACCCTGGGGACCTGGGGACCTCTACAGTGAAACCTCTCTAAACCGGACACCCTGGGGACCTCTACAGTGAAACCTCTCTAAACCGGACACACTGGGGACCTCTACAGTGAAACCTCTCTAAACCGGACACACTGAGGACCTCTACAGTGAAACCTCTCTAAACCCCAGGTCCCCAGGGTGTCCGGTTTAGAGAGGTTTCACTGTAAATCAGACATTTGATAATTATGAGCCATAGTTGTGTGCTATGGAGGTCCCCAGTTTGTCCGGCTTAGAGAGGCTTCACTGTAAAGCAGGCATTTGATCATTCTAAGCAGTTGTGTGCTATGCAATCACGAACAGACATTATCACCTCAGATAGAAATAAGACCACACATGTTTGCTTGGTTTCCGGTTTAGAGAGATTCCGCTGTACGATGAATAGTGTATATAAATGTGTGGGTGGGGTAACTATCTTTTCGAATGTGCCATTTTTAGGATCCTGGGTCCGAGTCTTTCACCTGTAAAACCTACCACTTTTCTTTATTTAGTCTGAATATTGTAATAATTACTTTTTCATCAGTAACAAAAGTCACCTTCCCCAAACAAAATGATTTCATTAAATTCCGTCAAATATTGATTTTATTGCGAAGATACGATTTTCCTATGGGAATTTAACATGGGGCAAAACGGCGGAAGGGTCGAAAAACGAAGAAAAAAAAAGAGGAACTTGACTCCAAAATATATCTAGATATCTTGGAAGTGATGTAATTAAGCAGAAAAAAATAGATTTTGAAAATCCGTCCAGAAATTATTTCCAAAAAATCTATTTTAGCCTCCATGTTGAATTCCCATAGAAAATTTGTAATTCCTTGTAAAATCAATATTTGCTGCTTTAGGGGAAAATAACGTTTGGTTATTGATGAAAAAGTACTTACAATTAAATATGTTTATGTGGCGTACACCTACCACAGGTGCAAGACTCGGAAGTCGGGCCCCCAAATAATGTCGCATCCAAAAGTGTCACCCACCACCAACATCTATAGACAACACATCACTGACTGGAAAATCCAGGCCCAAACGCACCCCAGGCCCTTAAACGCACTCACAGTGTGTCCGGCTTAGAGAGGCTTCACTGTAAACAAGGCATTTGATCATTCTAAGTAATAGAGTCTTTCACCTGTAAAACCTACCACTTTTCTTTATTTAGTCTGAATATTGTAATTTGACCATTAAAAGTTCTGCCTTTTATAAACCGTAGTTCTTAATCAGCTAGCTGATATATATAAACCGGTCGGGTTTAAGGTTTACGTTAATAAGCCTGACAAGTATTACATAAGTCATGAAACCTGTAACTTAGAGTTATTAGTTTCTTTACATATACAATGTATAATACATATACAGCGTGACGTCAAAACGCGGGAAACACGTCGTTGTGTAACTATTCTTACCCACATCACAATTTAGAATTCATTGATTATAGCAACAAAAATAGACTAATGTGCAAAAATATCCGCCAGGGAAGTGTATTAAATAGAATATTCCATCGTACATTTTGAATAGCGGGTAATGTGAAATTTACAGACTATCATAAGTTTGCACTTAAGAACATTTTAGTCTTACGAAGTTTAGTGAAACGGCCCCCAGGAGAGCATAGAACTCCAAATCTACATAAACTCAAATAATTAATGCTAGGTCCAAATAATTAGAGCCAGAATTGGATATTTATAGCTAGCTCCAAATAATTTGAAGAGCTCTCTAAATCATTTGGAGCGACCTCTAAATATTTAATGCTAGCAATAATTATTTAGAGCAAGCAATAATTATTTGAGTTTATGTAAATTTGGCGTTCCTGTAACTCTAAATAAAACATTTATCATTTCATGCTAGCTGTAAATAGTTAATGCTAGCTCTACTTATTTACAGCTAGCATTGATTATTTGAGTTTATGTAGATTTGGAATTTCATTGGAGAGAGCTAGTTAGCAGATTCGACACGGAGCAAACCGCCATAAGTCCAATTTTGTCGTGGCATTGCTGGCAACAAATTGTGTGGTTTAACCACCGTCTGTCCCAAACGCGGGAATAATGGCCGTTCGGTGACCGTCATTTCCGGTCCATTACCTTTCAATTATGCAGCGTATGGATACATTTAAGACAAAGCAATACATGTACGTGTAGAACTTAGATTTGTGGATGTTTTCTTGAACTTCCCAGTTTTTCGTCACATTTACACACGCTTACCTAGGAACTTATATAGCAAAGTATACTTTGAGGGAGTAATCATTTATTTTTTCCCGAAATGCATTATTTCATATAGAACTACCGACTGCATATATTTGATGATTAAACGTATGCAGATTTATTATACTGAATTTATTACATTATCACAGCCAAAATGGCTGTGATAATGTAATAAATTCAGTATAATAAAAATTAATAAATTTATCCTAAAATTGAAAATTTCTCCCGCAAAGTATTCTTTTCTAGAAAAGTATACTTTGCAATGTTGGTGAAATCGGCTACAGGTACGGCAGATCCGGCGACTGAACAACAAATAATATTGACAAAACTATTATTTTTATTGAAACATTTAGAATTCATATACATGTATATATAAAAGGCCAGGAATGCAATTATTATTAATAATATTATATAAACATGAACTATGCATTTCTCATACTGTTGACTTCAACATGAATTTTTGGGTTTTGCTTTCCGTTTCTGCAATTTTTCTCATTTCTCACCAATAATTTATGCTGACGAGACGGTTCAACTGAGTGGTACCAACATACACGTTGGGTGTATGGTGGGTGGGATCCCCGACCTTCGCCGGACCAATCTTATGACGCTTCCGACGCCACTGTTCATAGTACATTGGAACCTCTCTAAACCGGACACCAAAGTAACCTCAGTAATCTTATGTTTCATGGGTTTCTTGATCAGTTGTCTCATATTTTAATGTATGTTCATGATTGCAAAACACGTCAATACATTTCAGAATGGTCATATGCCTGATTTACAGTGGAACCTCCCAGGGTGTCCGGTTTAGAGAGGGTTCACTGTATCAAACAGAAGAGAATGTCGTACATGTAGTTATTATAGAAACAAACGATTGCACATTTTGCGTCAGTGATTCGAATGATACCCACAGTTTAAAAAGGAAAAGGTATATTGTTTTCGTCACGGGTGTCCGTCCGTCCGTCAAGTGTTCTTGTAAAACGTCTAAACCGTAATAATGACAGAATTGATATTTGGATTATCTCCCCTTTTTTAACTTTGAATTTCGCATTTTTTCTTGCAAGACGTATACTTTTTAATCTGTAATAGTTGTAAATGTATGTGGCTTCTTTATATTATGGTGTTCAGATGCACAACGTGAAAATCAATTTTGTATTTGACCCCGAGGTCTGTCTATCCCTATTTGACTTATAGTTTCTCATGTTGGCCTAGTAAATTATACGAGATGCAGACTTGATATATAGTATCAGTTATTGAACAGCCCTCGTATGTGTCATTACTTTCTAGCTATATCTGAGACCCAGTGCCTTTAAAACGTAAAACATGGAATAAAACCGACAATTTATGTTTGTCAAATCCAATATCAATGATATGGAACGCCAAATCAACATAAACTCAAACAATTAATGCTAGATCTTAATAATTAGAGCTAGCAGTAAATATTGACAGCTAGCATTACTTATTTGAGTTTATGTAGATTTTCCTGGAACGCCGAATCTACATAAACTCAAATAAGTAATGCTACATGTAGCTCTAAATAATTAGAGAGGTAGCATTAAATATTTAGAGCGAGCTCCAAATGTTTTAGAGAGCTCTTCAAATTATTTGGAGCTATCTCTAAATATGTAATGCTAGCTCTAATTCGTAACCTATTTATCAGACGTGTACATTGCCATGGTAACTGAGTGCGACGTCAATACATGAAAGCTACAAATTCCTCTGTACGCTCCAACAGGTTGGACAAGCCAATGGCAACTCGTGTTTCAAATCGAACACCTTGGTCACGTGATCTTCCGGAGACGGGCAGAGCGTCGTTGGATGTTTAAACAACTTTCTAAATGACAGTTCACAACGGTCGTAAAACACCACATTGCCTGTTTTAACAAAGAATCCGTCGTTTGCTGGGTGGGAAAATCGCTTCGTTCGTCTGCTCGGCTTATCCTTTGCAGACAGTTCGTGCCTCGCTTTGAAATTGGCGGTTCTGCATGACGTAGCCGGAAGTTGCATGAGCTGTATTTCGTACTCGCTGACTCCCGTCCAGGTTTGGCTGGACGACTTGTGGGCCGACTTTCGTTGGCGTAATGTGGGTGCTCGCAGTTTGGTTCTCGGCTTCATTGGTTCCGTCGTCACAGCCATCGTGTCGTGAAGCAGACTGGCACTGCTGCGGGAACCAGAGACAGCTTCAGCGACGTCACAAGTTTCTTCCATCCTGGAATAAGGCCGTATGTCGTAGCGGCCCCACAGGTTGAAGTAACCGACAAAGGTCTATAAATATTGTACATTAAATATACATACAGTTGAAAAATCAGTTGAAAAAAAAAAGTGATACTTCTAGGTATATTGAATGTATTTATAGACCTTGGTACGTTACTTCAACCTGTGGCGCCCACAGGTAAATAAAACGTAGCAGGGATGATAACATTGATACAGTTCCCCTAATACTATAATTATATTTAGAAACTGCAGAACGTCAGAAAGGCAAAATCGCCAGTAAGGCCTTTTGTGGCTTTTTTTTGGCTTTTCGTGATATTTTTTTCTCACTTTCTGCTGGCTTTAAAACGTCATTAGGGAACTTGTTTGAACATTTTGACTTCACTGCTTCGCGTTATCCACTTGTGGTAGCGCCGTATTTTTTTATATTCAGTAAAGTGAACAAGCAAAATGAGGCTAATATTTTATTTATAGCTATTCATTATAGTCTTAAAACTAGTAATTTTAAGCAAAATTTAAGAATGAGCCTTTTATTATTTCGCGAAAATCTGTCAAATTTGACTGTATAGCGCAAACTAATTCCTATATAAGTTAAAATCACTGAGCCTCAGATATGCCTAGACAGAGATGGAACAGATTGTGAAAGAATATACTAGTTGATTAAATTTTAAAGATGTGTATCATATTTCTGAACTAGAATGCACATGCGAATTTGTACGGACATCTGGGTAATTTCATGAAATACGTTTACAAAATTTACAATATTTTCCGTAAACGGCGCCAAAAGTTGACAACATTTTCAGAGTACATGCGGAATTATATTTGTCAAACTTTATTTATAAATATATTGTAAATTTTGTAAAGGTATTTAATGAAATTACGCAGATGTCCGAAGGTACAAAATCGCATGGCGTGTCTCAATTATTAAGTCGCCTGGAAAACGATTTGGATTAGTAAAAAAAATGGTTCATAATATTGAAAAATAACTAGCGTCTGCACCGCTAGTTACTTTTCAATATTTATCCTAAACATTTTTTGCAATCGATGGTTATTAATTTGTTTTATTTATGTTAATTACACAAACGCATCTTTCTAATTGTGGTATACTATACTATGATCGTTCTACAAAAGAAAAACACCTTACGAGAGAATTAAATGTTAAATTGAGGGAACTTTTTTAATTGTCATTTCGTGGGAACGAATTGTTAATTCGAGGGAACGGAATTGTTAAATTGAGGGAACGAATTGTTATTTCGTGGGAACGATTTAATAAAAAAAATTCCATGTCCCCTGCGGGCTCCGTAGGATGCAGCTGGTGTAGAAATTGTTAAAGACGCTGCAATGGCAGGGCGTCGAAAATACGCGTCCTGTTTGTTTGTTTGAATGGAGGGGTCCCGAAAACCGAACGGAATATTTACATAGAAAAACCTATATATTCAGTCCTCAAATTAGAATATCCTGACCTGGTGCCTGGTCCATAATATACGAAAGTCACTTGGCACATTCTCATAAAAGTAAAAGGATTACGAATAATCATATTACTCATATAAGGGATATAACCAGATTCAACTGTCACATACAAGAAAGGCAAAAACGTACGTGAGGGCCAAATCATGTCTCCGGTCGGGATTCCGGTAAGGACGAATCCGGATCGTTAAATTACCCACCCGCATTCTGTAAGTCTGTACAGTTCGATGTAAGGGCGTGTGTCTTATGCGATCAGTGTAGCCCCCAAATCAGCCTGCGCATCCGCGCAGTCGGATATGGCACTACACTGTTCCCCATATAGTCAATAAATCACCCGTCCTGCTTCTCATAAACAAGTATATATGTCCCATAATCAGCCCCCCCCAACCCCCCGACTGCAGGAATGTGCTATCAGTAGCCGATAGTATTAAAATTGCAAAGCATACTTATCTAGCAAAGAATACTTTGAGGGAGTAATCATTTATTTTTCCCGAAATTCAGTATGTCATAGAACTAACGACTGCATATAAATGTATTTGATGATTAAAAGTATGCAGAATTATTATACTGAATGTATTACATTGTCAGATAATGGCTGTGATAATGTAATAAACAGAATAATGAAAATTAATAAATGTATCCTTAAATTGAAAATTTCTCCCTCAAAGTGTACTTTGCTAGATAAGTATACTTTGCAATTTTGATGAAATCGGCTACATATCACGAACAAGACCGACTATAAATGTCATAAGCCCTATTTCTCCAGTCAGGGCCACAAATAATAAGACTGTAGCCGATTTCACCAACATTTCTGAGCATACTTATCTAGCTGAGTATACTTTGAGGGAGTAATCATTTATTTTTCCCGAAATGCATTATTTCATATAGAACTACATGTAACGACTGCATATATTTGCTGATTAAAAGTATGCTGAATTATTATACTGAATTTATAAAATAAATAGCAGTGATAATTTAATAAATTCACTATAATAAAAGGATAATTAATCTATCCTTAAATTAAAAAATTCTCCCTCAAAGTGTACTTAGCAAGATTGGTATAATTTGCAATGTTGGTGAAATAGGCTACTGGGATGCGTTTCACTAACCTTCGTACGACTAAAATGTTCGTAAGTACAGAATTAAGATAGTCTGTAAATTTCACATTAACAACATGTTCTTGTAAACACTTATTGGATTTACATTTATTGAACATATGTTCAATAAATGTAAATCCATGAACTAAAATATCCAGACGATCCTAAATTTGCACTTACGAACATTTTAGTGGCACGAAGTTTAGTGAAGCGGCCCCAGGTGTACAGATATCCAGTGTAACTGATGGAAGGTATGTTTGGGTTTTCACGAGCATCGGATTCTGAGAAAGGTTATGAAAGTTAGAAAGATATCTGTAAGCTGGAAACCTCGCTTGCTTACAGCAAAACAGGTGGCCGTTTCATCAAACTTCGTACGACTAAAATGTTCATAAGTGCAAATTTAGGATCGTCTGGAAAGTTCTATTGATGTATTTACATTTATTGAGCATATGCTGCATACTCAATAAATGTATATCAAATAATAGTTTACAAGAAAACAGTGTTAAAGTGAAATTTACAGACTATCATAATTTTGCACTTACGTACATTTTAGTCTTACGAAGTTTATGAAACGGCCCCAGGACACGTGTCGAAACGGCACAGAAATTACTAAACTGTATCAAAACTACAGTAAAAAATAAGTTCGCAAATGTATGGAAGCGTCCTGGTGCCAATGCTAAAATATATTTATCTCCTAAATTAGAAGATACTACTGTCTGTTTCACGAAACCTGCCCAAATGTTACGGCTATACATGTATAAGCAATGCAAACACAATCTTTTTTCGATAATATTGATAGAATGATCCTTGTTTTTATTCGTGAAAGTTGGTCAAATATTGATTTTATTATGAAAAAAAGAGTTCTGTATGGGAATTTAACATGGGGAAAAAGACGTGGAGAACATGAAGGAGGGGTCGAAAAACAAAATAAATGGAAAATTGATATTGAAACGTGCCTAGATAGCTTCGAAACGATCTAACTAAGAAAACAAAAGTTAAATTTTGAAAATCGGTCCACTATTTCAGAAATTTGAAAAAAAATCCCCGTGTTAAATCCCCATAGACTTCTTCACTCTGTGAAGATGTCTATGGGTATTTAACATAGGGAAAAAAATCGTAATAAAATCAATATTGGACCAAATTTCGTGAAGTAAAAAGAAAGCTCATTCTTAAATTTTGATAAAATTGAATATTATAGAAAACAAATATTAATTGTTTTTTCATTGTTTAAATGGCTTTAAAATTTGGGCAGGTTTCATGAAACAGACAGTAAGTCATTTTTATGAGTTACTATCTCCTAATAGAGACACGCCATGGGATTTCATTAATACGTTCACAAAATATTCTATATTTGTTATAGATTAAGTCAAAAGTTGACAAAATATCCCGAGTACATGCGGAATTATATCGCCAGATGTAGCCCTATGCGATTTACTTTCGCTTCCAAGTCTGAGAGAAATCCTATCTGACCGCAGATTTGTTACCCGACCAGTTCTCTGTTTCACATGTGTTTGAACAGATGGTCAGAATGTTTGGTGTCATCTGTGTATTTTCGTGAATTTTGGGTAGATTTGGGTTGATTTCGTTGGTTTTAGGTAATTGACATAGCTTTGTGCTACTAGCAATGCTCAATCATTGCACACGAACTAAATTGTCAATTATCTACACATTCACCGTTCCGAAGTTTCGGACCTCTTTCATACTGTCAAAATACCCACAATGGAACATGTACGAGCTGCAGTCATAACGTTCTCGGACTTTCTTGATAACACGTTTAATATACATGTATCTCCTCCACCTCCTTTTCCCCCATGTCAAATTCCCATACAGTAGACACATCAATTTTTCTTAATAAATTTATCGACAAATATATTGTTTTTGCAATGTTTATATAGCCGTGAAATTTGGGAAGGTTTCGTGAAACAGACAGCAAACATGCCAGGGGCGGATCCAGGAGTTCAGGTTGGGGGGAGCGGGACTTCTTAATTAAAATCGTTTAGTATATTTTCGGGAGGCTGCTAGGTGGGTGCGGCGGTCTGCCATACGGAATATTTTTGAATATATCTGCACCCCATTTTGCTGCGTTCTGGCGCATTTTAGAGCAAAAATATCTGTACTCTCCGAATTTTATGGGGGAGGGGGTGCCTCGTGTCGTGTTTTCCCCTACGTGAATCCGCCCTTGCATGCAGTGAGAGGACAACCAGACCACCGACTTACCTGAAATGTTGAAACGAAATCGGCGATTCAAACTCAAAGCATGTGACGTCGACAAAACATGTGATGACGTCATTCGGCAGGTGCGTTTTAGAGCAAAATTAATGTCGGCGATGATTCGTAAGTTTTACAAACTGCTACACTGGTCGCTATAGGCGTAGTCACAGTCACAAATGTAGCGATACAATGGAACTAATTATAACTGGAGTCACGTGAGCATTATTACGTAACGGATTTTAATGTAATATGGCGCATCAAACGCGTCTTGTTAAGCTGCATTTGGCATAAACGACATACATGTAAGTCTGTGCCAAACTCCCTAGACCACCAAATGCAGCTCATGAAGACGCGTTTGCTGCGCCATATTTCATCAAAATCCGTTGCATATTAAGGAAAATATCAAATAACACTTACTTTGGAGTGGGCGACGTTGTCGTTGTTGTAACCACGTGATCATGCACCTTGTGAGTGTGCTAAAGGCCATTCCGAATAGCAATTACCTGCCTATAGCAGCCACGCATTTTTCCCCAATTATTTAATTACTACTTGCGAACAAAGACCACAAGTGAAAAAGAAAAGTCAGAATTGTCTCTACTGTGCATGTATAAATGACACACGCCATGCGTAATTTCATTAAATACTTAAAACTTTACACAGTTGACAATACTTTTCATAAATAAAGTCAAAAGTTGACAAAATGTTCAGAGTACATGCGGAAAATATAATATAATTCCGCATGTACTCTGAAAACTTTTTCAATTTTGACGCTGTTTACGGAAATTATTGTAAAGTTTGTAATCTTATTTAATGAAATTACTCAGATGTCCGAAGGTACAAAATCGCATGGCGTGTCTGAAATGGAAACAACCACAGGTGGAAGACTCGGACCTAGGACCCAATACTTGGCTCATTTGGAAAACGTTACACCACCCACCCATTTCCATACACTGTACCTTACAGTTTACAGGCTGTAATGTATAGTGTATTTAAATGGGTGGGTGGGGTAACGTTTTTGAAATGAACCAAGTATTGGGTCCTATGTCCGAGTCTTCCACCTGTGGAAACACCTGGTTAACAGAGGAGGGGCAATGGGATGGGGTGACTGGTGTTGGCGAGCAGGATAACAGAAAATGGAATTAAAATTTGCAAACAACAGTTAGCTGCAACTCGGCAAACATGGCGTGTTGGTACATTTTTCCTTAAGTCCATCAAAACATGGTAGCCATTTTTAAAAGGCAATACACATTACTATCCATCAAATAATGGCTTTGAGAACAATTAAATTCTGACGTCTCTTTTCTGAACGACATGTGTGTTTTCACAAACCTTTGGCTTAATGATATTGTAGCTCGATGGACTGAATGAAATTGACCATTTAGTTTGTTTGTTTGTTTGTTTATTGGTGTTTAACGGCCTAGCAACAGTTGCGGTCATGTAAGGCCGGGCAAACGGGTTCGATCCCGTGTTAACCTGTTGCATTGGAGGTGTGGTGGGGGGGGGGGGGGGGGGGGGATCCCAAAATCAGAACGGAATATTTACATCGAGAAAAAATATATTCAGCCCTGAAATTAGAATAACCTGACCTGGTGCCAGATCCATACCACACCAAGTCACTTGGCCCCTTCCCCTAAAATAGGATTACGAATAATCGTAATACTCACATAAGGGGCATAACTAGATTTAACTGTAACTTACAAAATGCCATATATAAACGTATATGAGGGTCAAATCCGGTATTCGGTCGGAATTCCGGTAAGGATGAACGCCAATCTTGAATTACCCGTCGCGAGCTCCAGACCAACCACCATCTAGACTAACATGCCATGTCTCTATAGCTGTGTTTTACTTTTCTTTCTTATTAATCTGACATTTTTCGTTTTCCGTTATCGTGCTATAACATCGCGGGAGATTAGCGGGGAGCGGTTTGGCCGTATATCTATGTCTAATCAGCACCCTACTACACGTGACCTATGTATAATGCTGGTCGAAGTGGACCTGCATAGCAGTTGCAAGTGACGTACACTACCCATCCATGTTGTGTTGTTTTTCACCAAGTGTTTTAAGTCGCCGGAAAGTACTCTTGAATGGAAACGCTACATAGAGTGTGTGCGTCCTGTGCGTCATTAAATGTGGCTTTGACTGGAGAAATGGGGCTTATGTTTTTTACGAACAATGTAGACCCAGATCAGCCTGTGCATCCGCACAGTCTGATCAGGATCTGCACCATTCGCTATTCCATCACATAAACGATCGTCATTATTCCAACAAAGCGCATAGACTGTTATCAGGCTACATCAGTGCTACTGTGCTCTAAACAGACCACAAATCCCAAGAGCTCCATTTTTCTCCAGTCACAGCCACAAATGGATATGGTATCTTGTAATTAATATACAAAGACATAATTGACAAATACACGACACGCATCAGAAGTATTGAAGTATACGTACGAACACTACAGCGATGTTTTTCGTTGGAATTATCGTTGTGTGCCTGGCGGCTTCCATATGTTGCCATAATGAACCTATTGCACCTGATATTCTGTCAAGTTTGGCAGGCATCATGGATACACAGGCCACACGAGAAAATGAACACATTGAGCTCGATAATAAACTGGATGCCATTCTCAATGAAGTCAGACACACTAAGCTAATTCGTGAATTAGACGAACTCGCGACAAGAATGAATGAACTTGATAAACGAGAAGACCTACATGCACAACGAATGGACGAATGTGAAAAGAAGTTTCAAGATACAGCGTCCGTGGTAACGTATGTACGATGGGGAAGAACGGAATGCCCCGGGAATGGTTCCCTGACGTTGTACGAAGGTTATGCTGCCGGGGGCCATTTCCATCATCCGGGCGCCTCGCCAAATATGCTTTGCCTTCCTCGCAATCCTGAATGGGGAAAGTACCGCGACGCAGAAGATGGAGTTGGTGCGCGCATATACGGGGTCGAATATGAACAAAGCCCTGACAGAGCAAACGCCATATTCGGCAAGAGTCTTCATAATCAAGATGCACCATGCACAGTCTGCGAGTCTAGCCGGAAGTCGATGATCATGATACCAGGCCGGGTCACGTGTTATGCCGGATGGACGCGGGAGTATTAGGGTTACCTAATGACAGGGCACTATCTTCATAAAGCACAAGAGGACTACCATTGCATCGACGCAAACCCTGAATCCCTCGAGGGTGGTGAAAGTGACCTAAATGGTTACCTGCTGTATTTCACGGAAGTGAGGTGTGGCGCGCTGAGGTGTCCGCCGTATGTGAAAGGGCGGGAGCTGCCTTGTGTCGTCTGCACAAAATGAGAACATGGGACGCATGTAACTATATTATACGCGTTTCGAATTGCGATACCACTACGTTATTAGCGGTTTGATAAAGAAGCGCACCTACAACGTCTGAATCTAATGTGAGAACTGAATGTAATAATCGCTGACGTAGTGCCCAGTTGTCACGTGACTACTAATCGTGAACGCGCGAATTATGAATGAAAACATTTTCCATTTTGGATGTAACCTACTGGTTTTGGCAGAGAGGGGATTGTTGTTAAGATGTTAAACATAGAGAAGATTTTCTATTTTGGATGTAAACTACTGGTTTTGACAGAGAGGGGATTGTTGTAAAGAGGTTAAACATAGAGAACATTTTCTATTTTGGATGTAAAATACTGGTTTTGGCAGAGAGGGGATTGTTGTAAAGAGGTTAAACATAGAGAACATTTTCTATTTTGGATGTAAACTACTGGTTTTGACAGAGAGGGGGTTGTTGTAGATCGGTGGTTGTTCGAGAACAATTCAAAATATACCCACTAATTATGCTTGAAAATGAAGTAAAAGTTACAGTAACAAGGTGCATGATCACGTGATTACCACAACAACAATGTCTGAAAGTGTTGAAAGCGCGCTCACTCCAAAGTAAATATTATATAATAATTTCCTTAATCAGCAACGGATTTTTATGAAATATGGCGCTGCAAACGCGTCTTCATGACCTGCATTTCGTGGTCTCGGGACTTCAGCACATACGTATGTCGTTTTTGCGAAGAATCGATTATCCGTGTCAGTATTGACAGTAAACACGGACATCAATTCTTCGCAAACACGACAGATGTTTGGGCCAAAGTACCGAAGCCATCAAATGCAGCTTAACAAGACGCGTTTGATGCGCCATAGTTCATCAAAATCCGTTACATAATAAGGACAATATAACAGAATACGTACCTTGAATCGGAGGCGCTGCTGGAAGTTTCAATAATTGTTGTTGTTGTTGTAACCAACCTTGAGTAACCTGCAGGTGCGGCAAGCAAACAGTGTCTATGCCATTATACATATGGACTATTTTCTCAACCGTACTACACCGCGCATGATAATATGTTGATTTAGTGCGGTATAACCTAAACTGGACGGTTACTAACCTAGGATAGCTGCTGGCAGTAACACTGCAAAACTCTCGTACCGTCCGGACGGTACGGGAGTTTTGCAGAGTTACTTCCCGCAACTACTTAGGGGATAACCATGCTTTGTTTTTCGATTTGGAGCGGTATGTGGGAGGTTTTATGGTCTGTGAATCAGTTTTACGGCGACGCGTTAGCGGAGCCGTAAAACTGATTTTCAGACAATAAAACCTCACACATACCTCTCCAAATCGAAAAACACAGCATGGTTATCCCCATTCTAATGCACCTAGTGTGCTCCCCCGCTTTCTGCAACGTCGTAGCATATCACGAACAGTGATATTTTTCATTACGTCAGCAGGTTGTTGTCGTCATCGATTGATAACCGCCTCACACCAAATGAATTTGAAGAAATGTAACTCCGCCGAAGAATATTCCCATTTCAAATAGAGATTAACTGGACTTTTCTAAGACATCTATTCAACTGTAATGTTTATTTTAACAATTGTATTGTTTTTATATGTGTAGTTGCAACAGTAATTATTTGCTTTTATTCATTTAAAAACATTTCTGCATTGGGTTCGTGTGATTTTTACAAAGGAAATGTCAACAACTTGTGTCGTCAACAGGCCTAGGATTTCCCTGGATCTACGCCTAATTCAGGTGATTACCCATCTGCAATGCAGTTTATTGTGTATAGTCATGTATGATGTATGTGCACATTGGAATTCGTAAAGCTATAGGCTGGTACTGGCATATTGAGTTTGCATTTGAGCACTTTGCTAAATTCTTCTGTATTTTGGGCGGGTGGGGTAATATTTTTGGGAATTTGTTGAAGGGCCACCACACTGAAGTCACGTTTGTCAGTCGTTGGTAGATTCTCTTTTCCGCTTTGGGTTGTACAGGTCAATATGGAAGAATGGATAACCGAAAATGTACCGAAATTAATTTGGAAATATTTGCATTCCCCGCCTCTGGCCATTGTTTACAAAAACGCGTAGGGTTACATAAATCTGTCAAGTTGTAAAACACAGACTGGTAAAACGGAGGTTTTATAGGCTGTGATTTTTCATATTTTATAGGCTGTGATTTCAATTGACCAGTCAGATGCGTCCTTTCTATTTTCGGTGCATTAGAATGTCTGTTTCACGAAACCTGCACAAATTTTACGGCTAAATAAACAATGCAAACACAGTAAAAAAAATCGATAATATTAAATCATATTTGTTTCGATAATATTAAATTATAGCAAAATTTAAGAATGAGCCTACTTTTTATTTCGTCAAATTTGGTCCAATATTGATTTAACATGGGGAAATATTTCTAAATTTCAGAAATAGTGGACCGATTTTCAAAATTTAAATTAGATCATTTCCAAGCTATCTAGCCAGGTTTCGGAGTAAATTTACATTTTTTCCTTTTTTGCCTCATCCCCCAGCTCCTCCGCCTCATTTTCCCCCATGTTAAATTCACATGGACAAATGATATTTTCGTAATAAAATCAATATTCTAATGCATCGAAAATAGAAAGCACTCATCTGATTGGTCAATTGTAATCACAGCCTATAAAATATGAAAAATCACAGCCTATAAAACCTCCGTTTTACCAGTCTGTGTTTTACAACTTGACAGATTTATGTAACCCTACGCGTTTTTGTAAGCAATGGCCAGCGGAATAAATGGCCAGTTGAATAAATGTATAGATGTCTTAGAAAAAGTCTCGTTAATCTCTATTTGAAATGGGAATATTCTTCGGCGGAGATACATTTCTTCAAATTCAGTTGGTGTGAGGCGGTTATGACGACAACAACCTGCTGACGTAATGAAAAATATCACTGTTCGTGATATGCTACGACGTTGCAGAAAGCAGGGAGCACACTAGGTGCATTAGAATGGGGATAACCATGCTATGTTTTTCGATTTGGAGCGGTATCTGGGAGGTTTTATGGTCTGAGAATCAGTTTTACGGCTCCGCTAACGCGTCGCCGTAACACTGATTCACAGACCATAAAATCTCCCACATACTGCTCCAAATCGAAAAACAAAGTATGGTTATCCCCTAATTTGACAAAATTTTACGAAATAAAAAGAAGGCTTAATCTTAAATTTTGCTAAAATTAAAATATTATCGAAAACGATATTGTTTTTGCATTGTTTATTTGGCCGTAAAATTTGGGCAGCATTTCGTGGAACAGACAATAAGCCTTAGGACGAACGTTGCATGTACGTTGTAAACTTGGGACGACTACACTACACTAGCTGCCAAAAGCCGACATTCACGGTTTAGAATAAAATATGTTTTATTAGTAATGTTGCATGTCTAGAATTTCTACTTTTGGACTCAAACTGGTGTAAAGTTGTCGCTCTTCACTCGTAGCCTCTGCTACTGTCTGTTTCACGAAAGCTGCCCAAACAATTCAAAAACAATATTTTTTTCGATAATATTAAATTAAAGGACAATTTAAGAATGTGCCTTCTTTTTATTTCGTGAAATTTGGTCAAATATTGATTTTATTACGAAAAATTGATTTCTCTATGGGAATTTAACATGGGGCAAAAAGAGGTAGAGGAGTGTGGGAGGAGTCAACAAACGAAAAAATTTGGAAATTGACTCCGAAACCTAACTAGATAGCTTGGAAATGATCTAACTAAGAAAACAAAAGTTAAATTTTGAAAATCCGTCCAGTATTTCTGAAATTCTAAAAAGTTTCCCCATGTTAAATCCCCATAGCCTCGGACATCTTCATTCTGTGAAGATGTCTATGGGGATTTAACATGGGGAAATTGTTTTTTCGCAATAAAATCAATATTTGACCAAATGGAGCAAAACGGCGGAAGGGTCGAAAAACGAAGAAAAAAAAGGAACGTGACTCCAAAATCTATCTAGATATCTTGGAAGTGATGTAATTAAGAAAAAAAAAGTTAGATTTTGAAAATCCGTCCAGAAAATATTTCCAAAAATCTATTTTAGCCTCCATGTTGAATTCCAATAGAAAATTTGCAATTTCTTGTAAAATCAATAATTGATTTTTTAGGGGAAAATGACGTTTCGTTATTGATGAAAAAGTACTTACATTTAAATATGTTTATGTGGCGTACACCTACCACAGGTGAAAGACTCGGACGTCGGGCCCCCAAATAATGTCGCATCCAAAAGTGTTACCCACCACCAACATCTATAGACAACACATCACATACAGTGAAACATCTCTAAACCGGACACACTGGGGACCTCTACAGTGAAACCTCTCTAAATCGGACACCCTGGGGACCTCTACAGTGAAACCTCTCTAAACCGGACACCCTGGGGACCTCTACAGTGAAACCTCTCTAAACCGGACACCCTGGGGAACTGTACAATGAAACCTCTCTAAACCGGACACCCTGGGGACCTCTACAGTGAAACCTCTCTAAATCGGACACCCTGGGGACCTCTACAGTGAAACCTCTCTAAACCGGACACCCTGGGGAACTGTACAGTGAAACCTCTCTAAACCGGACACACTGGGGACCTCTACAGTGAAACCTCTCTAAACCGGACACCCTGGGGAACTGTACAGTGAAACCTCTCTAAACCGGACACCCTGGGGAACTGTACAGTGAAACCTCTCTAAACCGGACACCCTGGGGAACTGTACAGTGAAACCTCTCTAAACCGGACACCCTGGGGAACTGTACAGTGAAACCTCTCTAAACCGGACACACTGGGGACCTCTACAGTGAAACCTCTCTAAACCGGACACACTGGGGACCTCTACAGTGAAACCTCTCTAAACCGGACACCCTGGGGACCTCTACAGTGAAACCTCTCTAAACCGGACACCCTGGGGACCTCTACAGTGAAACCTCTCTAAACCGGACACACTGGGGACCTGTACAGTGAAACCTCTCTAAACCGGACACACTGAGGACCTCTACAGTGAAACCTCTCTAAACCCCAGGTCTCCAGGGTGTCCGGTTTAGAGAGGTTTCACTGTAAATCAGACATTTGATAATTCTGCGCCATAGTTGTGTGCTATGGAGGTCCCCAGTTTGTCCGGCTTAGAGAGGCTTCACTGTAAAGCAGGCATTTGATCATTCTAAGCAATAGTTGTGTGCTATGCAATCACGAACAGACTCTATCACCTGAGATAGAAATAAGACCACATATGTTTGCTTGGTGTCCGGTTTAGAGAGATTCCGCTGTACGATGAATAGTGCATATAAATGTGTTGGTGGGGTAACTATCTTTTCGAATGTGCCATTTTTAGGATCCTGGGTCCGAGTCTTTCACCTGTAAAACCTACCACTTTTCTTTATTTAGTCTGAATATTGTAATAATTACTTTTTCATCAGTAACAAACGTCACCCTCCCCAAACAAAATGATTTCATGAAATTCCGTCAAATATTGATTTTATTGCGAAGATACGATTTTCCTATGGGAATTTAACATGGGACAAAACGGCGGAAGGGTCGAAAAACGAAGAAAAAAAAGGAACGTGACTCCAAAATATATCTAGATATCTTGGAATTGATGTAATCAAGAAAAAAAAATAGATTTTGAAAATCCGTCCAGAAATTATTTCCAAAAATCTATTTTAGCCTCCATGTTGAATTCACATAGAAAATGTGTAATTCCTTGTAAAATCAATATCTGCTGTTTTAGGGGAAAATGACGTTTCGTTATTGATGAAAAAGTACTTACATTTAAATATGTTTATGTGGCGTACACTTACCACAGGTGCAAGACTCGGACGTCGGGCCCCCAAATAATGTCGCATCCAAAAGTGTTACCCACCACCAACATCTATAGACAACACATCACAGGAGAATCCAGGCCCAAACGCACCCCAGTGTGTCCGGCTTATAGAGGCTTCAAATAATACACGAGTGTGCGTAGGCACTATTCATTCCATGGCTCAATCTGGTTTGTTACCGAACACCGCGGGGGACATGGATTTGATCATTCTAAGTAATAGAGTCTTTCACCTGTAAAACCTACTACTTTTCTTTATTTAGTCTGAATATTGTAATTTGACCATTAAAAGTTCTGCCTTTTATAAACCGTAGTTCTTAATCAGCTAGCTGATATATATAAACCGGTCGGGTTTAAGGTTTACGTTAATAAGCCTGATAAGTATTACATAAGTCATGAAACCTGTAACTGAGAGTTATTAGTTTCTTTATATATACAATGTATAATATATATACAGCGTGACGTCAAAACGCGGGAAACACGTCGTTGTGTAACTATTCATACGCACATCACAATTTAGAATTCATTGATTATAGCAACAAAAATAGACTAATGTGCATAAATATCCGCCAGGGAAGTGTATTAAATAGAATATTCCATCGTACATTTTGAATAGAGGGAAATAATACACGAGTGTGCGTAGGCACTATTCATTCCATGGCTCAATCTGGTTTGTTACGGAACACCGCGGGGGACATGGATTTTTTTTATTAATTCGTTCCGATGATATAACAATTAGTGCCCTCGAATTAACAATTCGTTCCCACAATATAACAATTCGCTTCCTCGAATTAACAATTCGTTCCCACGATATAACAATTCGTTACCTCGAATTAACAATTAGTTCCCACGAAATGACAATTCGTTCCCTCAATTTAACAATTCGTTCTATCGATTCGTTTCCACGATATAACAATTCCCACGAATTAACAATTCGTTCCCGTGGGAAAGTAATGTTGTTTCGTGGGAACGAATTGTAAATTGAGGGAACGAATTGTGAATTCGTGAGAACGAATTGTTAAATGAGGGAACGAATTGTTATTTCTTGGGAACGAATTAATAAAAAAAAAATGATATGTCCGCTGTGGGGCTGTGTAGTTTGTGAGTTTGTCTGGGAATGTATACAATATAAATCGCGGCAGACAACCATTAGCATGCAAACATCCTGGTACAGCACGATATATAAGAATGTAACAAATTATCAAGCAAACATAGGATAACACTGTTACGGCTGAATCTCCATATATCACATGCACTCACACTCAGCCTTTTCACGGTATTACATACCGGCTTCGTGCGATAGGAGAATGAACTAGCTTGGTTAAATTAACCGCCTCATTGCCTCCTTCATTTAATGCACATATTTCGACTGTATGGCAGATATTAGTAAATTCGGAAACAAACGGGCCAACGGTCATTGACCTGCCACTTTTGGGTTCAAATGCCCGGGTTTGGAAGGTCCTCGAGCCAATTCCTACCCTTAACTATAAGACAAAAAAAGATCAAGCAAACAGACGGGATAACAAGATAGAAACATAAGCATGTATTAATGACATCGTTTACAACGCTAATGCTTCACAGATTTGATGCGCTGTCACGAGAATAGCTTGTGCTTTCTAAGCTTAGCAAACCAGTTTATCTCCAAAACTCCAGGTATCAGGACCCAGGGGCCCGTTTCACTAAACTTCGTACAACTAAAATGTTCGTAAGTGCAAATTTAAGATCGTCTGTAAATTTCAATTTAAGGATTTACATCTATTGAGCCTGCTCAATAAATGTAAATCCAATAATTACTTACAAGAACACATTGGTAATGTGAAATTTACAGACTATCATAAGTTTGCACTTACGAACATTTTAGTCGTACGAAGTTTAGTGAAACGGCCCCCAGGAGAGTATGGAACTCCAAATCTACATAAACTCAAATAATTAATGCTAGGTCCAAATAATTACAGCCAGAATTAAATATTTCGAGCTAGCTCCAAATAATTTGAAGAGCTCTCTAAATCATTTGGAGCTAGCTCTAAATATTTAATGCTAGCAATAATTATTTAGAGCAAGTAAATAATTATTTGAGTCTATGTAAATTCCTGGATCGCCAAATCTACATAAACTCAAATAATTAATGGTAACTCTAAATAAAACATTTAACATTTCAGGCTAGCTGTAAATAGTTAATGCTAGCTCTACTTATTTACAGCTAGCATCGATTATTTGAGTGTATGTACATTTGGAGTTTCATAGGAGAGAGCTAGTTAGCAGATTCGACACTGAGCCAACCGCCATATGTCCAATTTTGTCGTGGCATTGCGGGCAACAAATTGTGTGGTTTAACCACCGTCTGTCCCAAACGCGGGAATAATGGCCGTTCGGTGACGGTCCATTACCTTTCAATTATGCAGCGTATGGATACATTTAAGACAAAGCAATACATGTACTTGTAGAACTTAGATTTGTGGATGTTTTTGTGGATTTTTTCGTCACATTTACACACGCTTACCTAGGAACTTATCTAGCAAAGTATACTTTGAGGGAGTAATCATTTATTTTTCCCGCAATGCATTATTTCATATAGAACTACCGACTGCATATATTTGATGATTAAACGTATGCAGAATTATTATACTGAATTTATTACATTATCACAGCCAAAATGGCTGTGATAATATAATAAATTCAGTATAATAAAAATTAATAAATTTATCCTAAAATTGAAAATTTCTCCTTCAAAGTATACTTTGCTAGAAATGTATACTTTGCAATGTTGGTGAATTCGGCTACAGGTCCGGCAGATCCGGCGACTGAACAACAAATAATTTTGACAAAACGATTATTTTTATTGAAACATTTAGAATTCATATACATGTATATATAAAAATGCCAGGAATGTAATTATTATTAATAATATTATATAAACATGAACTATGCATTTCTCATACTGTTGACTTCAACATGAATTTTTGGTTTTGCTTTCCGTGTCAGCTAGAACTCGTTTGATAATATTATATCAGCCTAAATCTCTAAATCTATTTCTGCAATTTTTCTCATTTCTCACCAAACATTTATGCTGACGAGACGGTTCAACTGAGTGGTACCAACATACACGTTGGGTGTATGGTGGGTGGGATCCGCGACCTTCACCGGACCAATCTTATGACGCTTCCGACGCCCCTGTTCATAGTACATTGGAACCTCTCTAAACCGGACACCAAAGTAACCTCAGTAATCTTATGTTTGATGGGTTTCTTGATCATTTATCTCATATTTTAATGTATGTTCATGATTTCAAAACACTCATACATTTCAGAATGGTCATATGCCTGATTCACAGTGTAACCTCTCTAAACCGGACACCCTGAGAATGTCGTACATGTAGTTATTATAGGAACAAACCATTGCATATTTTGCGTCAGTGATACGAATGATACCCACTGTTTAAAAAGAAATAGAGGATATTCATATTTTTGCAACGAATATGACATATATGTTCTATTTATTATATACTGCTCCATGGAAATTAGCAGTTTTTTTTAGACTGTATACGGTAATGAATGTGTATTTGCAGCCTATTTGCGCTGTGGCACTGCAGATGCGCGCTATGAATATAGATAGCGGAAGTAGTCGTCTTTTCACCGGAAGTTGTTTATTTCATCGATGAGAACATATCACTTTTATTTACATAGCATAGCTATGTATTTCATGGGTAGGTATATAATAAAAAGGTATATTGTTTTCGTCACGGGTGTCCGTCCGTCCGTCAAGTTTTCTTGTAAAACGGTTAAACCGTAATAATGACAGAATTGATAGTTGGCATGTAGCGTCCGTATGGTGTGCACATGCGCACTCAATTTTGCGTAAAAGAAGTAACACGCTTCAATTGTAACAGCTGGACACTTGATATTTGGATTATCTCCCCTTTTTGAATTTTGAATTTCGCATGTTTTCTTGCAAGACGTATACTTTTTAATCTGTAATAGTAGTAAATGTACGTGGCTTCTTTATCTTATGGTGTTCAGATGCACAACGTGAAATTCAACTTTGTATTTGACCCCCAGGTCATGGATTATCTATCCCTGTTTAACTTATAGTGTCTCATGTTGGCCTAGTAAATTATACGAGATGCAGATTTGATATATAGTATCAGTTATTGACCAGCCCTCGTATGTGTCATTACTTTCTAGTTATATCTGAGACCCAGTGCCTTTAAAACGTAAAACATGGAGTCAAACAGACAACTTATGTCAAATCTAAACGTCAATGTTATGGAACGCCAAATCAACATAACCTCAAATAATTAATGCTAGCTCTTAATAATTAGAGCTAGCAGTAAATATTTATAGCTAGCATTACTTATTTGAGTTTATGTAGATTTGGCGTTCTACATAAACTCAAATAAGTAATGCTAGCTCTAAATAATTAGAGAGGTATCATAAAATTATTATATTTAGAGCGAGCTCCAAATGTTTTAGAGAGCTCTTCAAATGATTTGGAGCTATCTCTAAATATGTAATGCTAGCTATAATTATTTAGAGATCCGTAACCTATTTATCAGACGTGTACATTGCCATGGTAACTGAGTGCGACGTCAATACATGAGAGCTACAAATTCCTCTGTACGCTCCAACAGGTTGGACAAGCCAATGACAACTCGTGTTTCAAATCGAACACCTTGGTCACGTGATCTTCCGGAGACGGGCAGAGCGTCGTTGGATGTTTAAACAATTTTCTAAATGACAGTTCACAACGGTCGTAAAACACCACATTTCCTGTTTTAACAAAGAATCCGTCGTTTGCTGGGTGTGAAAATCGCTTCGTTCGTCTGCTCGGCTTATCCTTTGCAGACAGTTCGTGCCTCGCTTTGAAATTGGCGGTTCTGCATGACGTAGCCGAAAGTTGCATGAGCTGTATTTCGTACTCGCTGACTCCCGTCCAGGTTTGGCTGGACGACTTGTGGGCCGACTTTCGTGGGCGTAATGTGGGTGCTCGCAGTTTGGTTCTCGGCTTCGTTGGTTCCGTCGTCACCGCCATCGTGTCGTCTTCCAACGTGGAGTGAAGTAGACTGGCACTGCTGCGGGAACCAGAGACAGATTCAGCGACGTAACAAGTTTCTTCCATCCTGGAATAAGGCAGTATGTCGTAACGTACTGTAGCAGAATAGAACCTGAGTGTAATTATAACCCCCATGCAAAGTGAGTGGGTGGGGTACACGACTCATTTTGACAAGCTAAATATGGTATTATTATTGACTATCTACACTCTGTAGCTAATATAATGGTAATTCAGGCATATACTTCCACATTTTCACTAAGACAAACATGCCTGATATCTTTTATGGCCACATGAAGAAATCTAGCAACTTGACAAAATTGTGGTAGGACTGACAAACATGTCTGGCAACCTTGCTGACAGTGTCTGGCAGTCTTATTCTTAGGATGATGGAAGTGTTTCAATGACTAGTTCACTCTTTCTTGCAAAAAGGAATATAGTATTAGTCTTGACCCACATCCTGCATGCATATGTGTCCTATATTTGTTTACATTCCAAGTCTGGCAAGTTGACATGTTCGTGATTTCTCTCAGAAAGCGGCCATGTTTGGCAGACCTGCCAAATCTGACAGATCCTGAGAAGCACATTATAATTGCTAATGTAAGGCTATTTAATCAGATATTCACGAGGTTTGGTTTGTAAATCCTAATTAGTGTGTAAGACGAACATTTACACAAAGTTCCAGACTGTAAATTCCTGTTTTGGTTGATTCTAAGGATAAAATCAAGTTGAAGTGGCGCTCAATTTTGAATGCGAAAACGCCAGCGTCTCCGCATCAAAATTGTCCCATAAAGTTATCAAATCACCGAACCACTCTTGATTACCTGTGTAAATACCAAGATAAATATATAAACTACATATTTAGGATGTGCCAGATAGGTTTTGAGCTGTTTTAATGTGAGAAATTGTTAAAAGTCTCATGGTGATCACGTCATTTTTGGCGATCTCGCAAGTCTGGCAAGATGGCTGACATTTTTGACAGATTTGCCCGACGCCCAAGCATCATGATTGGTGAAGTGACGTCATGTGGTACAGTTTCAGAACCTATAAATACAACCCAAATGGCTAGGATCGAATGGTTCAGCTCATAAGAGCAAAGGGATAACATCTATGTGGTTTATTCTCGCCAGTGACCAGTAGTCGATACCTGATTGTAACCAGTACCCGTCATGGTCTTGTTGTAGAACAACACTGAGATAATAAACTGAATACCTGAATAAACATCTTCCATTGACTCTCCATAAGCCATCCTGACACAACAACAAATCGTAAGACCGCTCGCTTGCGTTTGTTACAGTACAAAGGTATATAAATACATGTACATTAAATATACCTAAAAGCATCAATAAATGAGAAAAAATCAGTCGAACAAAAAAAAGCTTACTCCCTGTTAGAACCTGGCGCCCACAGGTAAATAAAACGTAGCAGGGATGATAACATTGTTACAGTTCCCCTAATACTATAATTATATTTAGAAATTACAGAACGTCAGAAAGGAAAAATCGCCAGTAAGGCCTTTTGTGGCTTTTCTTCTCTTTTTTTTTGGCTTTTCGTGGTATTTTTTCTCACTTTCTGCTGGCTTTAAAACGTCATTAGGGAACTTGTTTGAACATTTTGACTTCGCTGCTTCGCGTTATCCACCTGTGGTAGCGCCGTATCTTTTTATATTCAGTAAAGTGAACAAGCAAAATGAGGCTAATATTTTATTTATAACTTATGCATTATAGTTTTAGAACTAGTAATTTAGAATGCGCTGTTTTTTATTTCGTGAAAATCTGTCAAATTTGACTGTATAGCGCAAAATAATTCCTATATAATTTAAAAGCACTGAGCCTCAGATATGCCTAGACAGAGATGGAACAGATTGTGAAAGAATATACTAGTTGATTAAATTTTAAAGATGTGTATCATATTTCTGAACTAGAATGCACATGCCATTTTGTACGGACATCTGCGTAATTTCATGAAATACGTTTACAAAATTTACAATATTTTCCGTAAACGGCTCCAAAAGTTGACAACATTTTCAGAGTACATGCGGAATTATATTTGTCAAACTTTATTTATAAAAATATTGTAAATTTTGTAAAGGTATTTAATGAAATTACGCAGATGTCCGAAGGTACAAAATCGCATGGCGTGTCTCAATTATTAAGTCGCCTGGAAAACGATTTACAAAATCGTAAGTACAAAATTAACATTAACAAAATTTCCTTATAATAACTTATTGGATTTACATTTATTGAACATAGACTGCACACGCAGCCTATGTTCAATAAATGTAAATCCATGAACTGAAATTTCTAGACGATCCTAAATGTGCACTTACGAACATTTTAGTGGCACGAAGTTTAGTGAAGCGGCCCCTGGTGTACAGATATCCAGTGTAACTGATATTCACCACTTTCAAAATGACTGACAACACTTGTGGAAATGAAACTGCTGTATATGTGGTCATTATTTTGTAACAGATTGAAATCTTACCTTAATATTTGGTCAGATTGCCTTTCATCCTAACTACTTCTGACAGACGTGTTGGAATGGACTGGTATAGCTTTCTAACATAGTCTTGTTGGGTGTTTTCCCAGACACGTCGAACAGCACAAATGAGCTCGGAGTTGGTGTGAATATTTGCTGCAGAAGGTTCTATGTCTCTTTTTAATTTCAGCCAAATATTTTCTATAGGATTTATGTCTGGTGACTGTGCTGGCCACGTTGTGTTGTTTATGTTGTTTGTTTCTATATATTCTTTCACTGAACGGGCCCTGTGGGCAGGGGCATTGTCATCCATAAATATATAGTCGTTACCATGGAAATGGCGTGCAACAACTGGCCACACATTATCGTCAAGTATTTCAATATATTTAGTAGCATTTATGTTACTTTCTACTTGTGTTAATGTTCCGATACCTTCATAACAAATACATCCCCACACCATCAAACTGACTCGCCCCCTTGGAGGTTCGTTCACAAGCTGGGGGTCGTTGACTTCAGAGCCCTTTCTCCAAATAAGCACACGGTTATTTGCACCAATTACAATTTGACTTTCATCACTAAATATCCACTTGCTCCAGTGTTCATCAACTGTCCATTTCCTTCTTTCTTTAGCCCACGTCACACGCTTTTTCTTGTTGGCATGCCTCACCACCACCCGTTTCTTGGCAACACGTCGCTTATACCCCAGATCATGGATTTTTCTCTGCAGAGTTTTAGTACGGAAAGTATGGTCCTTACCCTCATTAATTATGCTGGTAATATCCTGGAGTGATCTCCTTCTGTTCTGTTTCACAACACGAGCAAGTTGATTGCTATCCCTGTCTGTGAACAATTTCTTCCTGCCTCTTCCTGGTCTATTTTTCTACAGTTCCAAATTCTTTATATTTCTTTATTATGCTCTTAATAGTGGACCGTGGTATATTAAATATTCTTGCCAATTATGACTGATTTTGGCCAGACTCATAAGAAGTTATGATTAATTTTCTAACTTCACTACACAATTCTTTTTGTTTGGAAGCCATTAATCAAACGCAGTGTTACCCATGGTTACAGGAAGTGCACAGCTTCCATTTTTATGTCATGTGATCAGTTAATTATGATGTCATAATATGATGTCATTTAGACTTCCTGTTGGATGTCTATAAATAGCACACAGTGCATTTGCACTGACAGGGTAACCCAATTTAGACAATTTGGTAACAGGGTGGTGAATAATTATGTCCCTGTTTGTACGAAGTACGAAGTTTGATGAAACGGCCCCCTGTTCTGCTCAGCTGTAAGCAAGCGAGGTTTTCACGAGCATCGGATTCTGAGAAAGGTTATGAAAGTTAGAAAGATATATGTAAGCTGGAAACCTCGCTTGCTTACAGCTGAGCAGAACAGGGGGCCGTTTCATCAAACTTCGTACGACTAAAATATTCATAAGTGCACATTTAGGATCGTCTGGAAAGTTCTAATGATGTATTTAAATTGATTGTGCATAGGCTGCAAACTCAATAAATGTATATCAAATAATAGTTTACAAGAAAACAGTGTTAATGTGAAATTTACAGACTATCATAATTTTGCACTTACGTACATTTTAGTCTTACGAAGTTTATGAAACGGCCCCAGGATACGTGTCTAAACGGCACAGAAATTACTAAACTGTATCAAAACTACAGTAAAAAATAAGTTCACAAATGTATGGAAGCGTCCTGGTGCCGATGCTAAAATATATTTATCTCCTAAATTAGAAGATACTACTGTCTGTTTCACGAAACCTGCCCAAATGTTACGGCTATACATGTATAAGCAATGCAAACACAATCTTTTTTCGATAATATTAAATTTTATCAAAATTTAAGAATGATCCTTCTTTTTATTCGTGAAAGTTGGTCAAATATTGATTTTATTATGAAAAAAAAAAGAGTTCTGTATGGGAATTTAACATGGGGTAAAAGACGTGGAGAACACGAAGGAGGGGTCGAAAAACAAAATAAATGGGAAATTGACATTGAAACGTGCCTAGATAGCTTCGAAACGATGTAACTAAGAAAACAAAAATTAAATTTTGAAAATCGGTCCACTATTTCAGAAATTTGAAGAAAAAAATCCCCATGTTAAATCCACATAGACTTCTTCACTCTGTGAAGATGTCTATGGGTATTTAACATAGGGGAAAAATCGTAATAAAATCAATATTGGACCAAATTTTAATTGTTTTTTCATTGTTTAAATGGCTTTACAATTTGGACAGATTACATGAAACAGACAGTAAGTCATTTTTATGAGTTACTATCTCCTAATAGAGACACACCATGGGATTTTGTACCTTTGGACATCTGCGCAATTTCATTAATACGTTTACAAAATATTCTATATGTTTTATAGATTAAGTCAAAAGTTGACAAAATATCCCGAGTACATGCGGAATTATATCGCCAGGTGTAGCCCTATGCGATTTACTTTCGCTTCCAAGTCTAAGAGAAATCCTCTCTGACCGCAGATTTGTTACCCGACCAGCTCTCTGTTTCACATGTGTTTGAACAGATGGTCAGTATGTTTGGTGTCATCTGTTTATTTTTGTGAATTTTGGGTAGATTTGGGTGGATTTCGTTGGTTTTGGGTAATTGACATAGCTTTGTGCAACTAGTAATCATTGCTCAATCATTGCACACGAAATAAATTGTCAATTATCTACACATTCACCATTCCGAAGTTTCGGACCCCTTTTATACTGTCAAAATACCCACAATGGAACATGTACGAGCTGCAGTCATAACGTTCTCGGACTTTCTTGATAACACGTTTAATATACATGTATCTCCTCCACCTCCTTTTCCCCCATGTCAAATTCCATACAGTAGACACATCAATTTTTCGTAATAAATTTATCGAAAAAAAATATTGTTTTTGCAATGTTTATATAGCCGTGAAATTTGGGAAGGTTTCGTGAAACAGACATCAAACATGCCAGGGGCGGATCCAGGGGTTCAGGTTGGGGGGGGGCGGGGGGGAGCGGGACTTCTTAATGAAAATAGTTTAGTATATTTTCGGGAGGCTGCTAGGTGGGTGCGGCGGTCTGCCATACGGAATATTTTTGACATCTGCACCCCATTTTGCTGCGTTTTGGCGCATTTTAGAGCAAAAATATATTTACTCTCCGAATTTTCTGGGGGGGGGGGGGTGCTTCACATCGTGTTTTCCCCTACGTGAATCCGCCCTTGCATGCAGTGAGAGGACAACCAGACCACCGACTTACCTGAAATGTTGAAACGAAATCGGCGATTCAAACTCAAAGCATGTGACGTTTCGGCAGGTGCGTTTTAGAGCAAAATTAATGTCGGCGATGATTCGTAAGTTTTACAAACTGCTACACTGGTCGCTAAAGGCATAGTAACAGTCACAAATGTAGCAATACAATGGAACTAATTATAACTGGAGTCACGCGAGCTCCATGTAACAACAGGATGTGTATGTGCTTCAGCCATATTGGCTCAAAGTACCACTCGAGAAAAGTATTTATTTCCGTCAATTAGTTGGCATGTATAATTCTCCCAAAATGCAATACTGTCGAACCTGAGTCAAGGTGTATGATCACGTGGTACTAACAACCACAATAAGTACCGATTCAAAGTACGTATTCTTTTATAGTGTAATTATTACGTAACGGATTTTAATGTAATATGGCGCATCAAACGCGTCTTGTTCAGCTGCATTTGGCATAAACGACATACATGTAAGTTTGTGCCAAACTCCATAGACCACCAATTGCAGCTGATGAAGACGCGTTTGCTGCGCCATATTTCATCAAAATCCGTTGCATATTAAGGAAAATATCAAATAACACTTACTTTGGAGTGGGCGACGTTGTCGTTGTTGTAACCACGTGATCATGCACTTTGTGAGTGTGCTAAAGGCCATAAGATTCCGAATAGCAATTACCTGCCTATAGAAGCCACGCATTTTTCCCCAATTATTAAATTACTACTTAATCAACCTGCGAACAAAGACCACAAGTGAAAAAGAAAAGTCAGAACTGTACATGTATAAATGAGAAACGCCATGCGATTTTTGTACCTTCGCACACCTGCGTAATTTCATTAAATACGTAAAACTTTACACAGTTGACAATATTTTTCATAAATAAAGTCAAAATTTGACAAAACTTTCAGATTACATGCGGAAAATATAATATAATTCCGCTTGTACTCTGAAAACTTTGTCAACTTTGGACGCTGTTTACGGAAATTATTGCAAAGTTTGTAAACGTATTTCATGAAATTACTCAGATGTCCGAAGGTACAAAATCGCATGGCGTGTCTGAAATTGAAACAACCACAGGTGGAAGACTATCGGACCTAGGACCCCGATACTTTGCTCATTTGGAAAACGTTACACCACCCACCCATTTCCATACACTCTACCTTACAGTTTACAGGCTGTAATGTATAGTGTATTTAAATGGGTGGGTTGGGTAAAGTTTTTCAAATTTACCAAGTATTGGGTCCTAGGTCCGAGTCTTCCACCTGGTTAACTGAGGAGGGGCAATGGGATGGGGTGGCTGGTGTTGGCGAGCAGGATAACAGAAAATAGAATTAAAATTTGCAAACAACAGTTAGCTGCAACTCGGCAAACATGGCGTGTTGGTACATTTTTCCTCAAGTCCGTCAAAACATGGTAGCCATTTTTAAAAGGCAATACACATTACTATCCGTCAAATAATGGCTTTGAGAACAATTAAATTCTGACGTCTATTTTCTGAACGACATGTGTGTTTTCACAAACCTTTGGCTTAATGATATTGTAGCTCGATGGACTGAATGAAATTGACCATTTAGTTTGTTTGTTTGTTTGTTTTTTGGTGTTTAACGGCCTAGCAACAGTTGCGGTCATGTAAGGCCGGGCAAACGGGTTCGATCCCGTGTTAACCTGTTGGATTGCAGTGGGGGGGGGGGGATCCCAAAATCAGAACGGAATATTTACATCGAGAAAAAATATATTCAGCCCTGAAATTAGAATAACCTGACCTGGTGCCAGATCCATACCACACCAAGTCACTTGGCCCCTTCCCCTAAAATACGATTACGAATAATCTTAATACTCACATAAGGGGTATAACTACATTTAACTGTAACTTACAAAATGCCATATATAAACGTATGTGAGGGTCAAATCCGGTATTCGGTCGGAATTCCGGTAAGGATGAACGCCGATCTTGAATTACCCGTCGCGAGCTCCAGACCAACCACCATCTAGACTAACATGCCATGTCTCTATATCTGTGTTTTACTTTTATTTCTTATTAATCTGACATTTTTCGTTTTCGGTTATCGTGCTATAACATCGCGGGAGATTAGCGGGGAGCGGTTTGGTCGTATATCTATGTCTAATCATCACCCTACACTACACGTGACCTATGTATAATGCTGGTCGAAGTGGACCTGCATAGCAGTTGCTAGTGACGTACACTACCCATCCGTGTTTTGTTGTTTTTCCCCAAGTGTTTTAAGTCGCCGGAAAGTACTCTTGAATGGAAACGATACATAGAGTGTGTGCGTCCTGTGCGTCATTAAATGTGGCTTTGACTGGAGAAATGGGGCTTATGCTTTTTACGAACAGTGTAGACCCAGATCAGCCTGTGCATCCGCACAGTCTGATCAGGATCTGCACCATTCGCTATTCCATCACATAAACAATCGTCATTATTCCAACAAAGCGCATAGACCGTTATCAGTCTACATCAGTGCTACTGGGCGCTAAACTGACCACAAATCCCAAGAGCTTCATTTTTCTCCAGTCACAGCCACAAATGGATATGGTATATTGTAACTAATATACAAAGACATAATTGACAAATACACGACACGCAGCAGAAGTATACGTACGAACACTACAGCGATGTTTTTCGTTGGAATTATCGTTGTGTGCCTGGCGACTTCCATATGTTGCCATAATGAACCTATTGCACCTGATATTCTGTCAAGTTTGGCAGCCATCATGGATACACAGGCCACAAGAGAAAATGAACACATTGAGCTCGATAAGAAACTGGATTCCATTCTCAGTGAAGTCAGACACACTAAGCTAATTCGTGAATTAGACGAACTTGCGACAAGAATGAGTGACCTTGATACACGAGAAGACCTACATGCACAACGAATGGACGAATGTGAAAAGAAGTTTCGAGATTCAGCGTCCGGGGTGACGTATGTACGATGGGGAAGAACGGAATGCCCCGTGAATGGTTCCCTGACGTTGTACGAAGGTTATGCTGCCGGGGGCCATTTCCAGCATCCGGGCGCCTCGCCAAATATGCTTTGCCTTCCTCGCAATCCTGAATGGGGAAAGTACCGCGACGCAGAAGATGGAGCTGGTGCGCAAATATACGGGGTCGAATATGAACAAAACCCTGATAGAGCAAACGCCATATTCGGCAAGAGTCTTCATAATCGAGATGCACCATGCAGTCTGCGAGTCTAGCCGGAAGTCGATGATCATGATACCAGGCCGGGTCACGTGTTATGCCGGATGGACGCGGGAGTATTGGGGTTACCTAATGACAGGGCACTCTTTTCATAAAGCACAAGAGGACTACCATTGCATCGACGCAAACCCTGAATCCCTCGAGGGAGGCGAAAGTGACCTAAATGGTTACCTGCTGTATTTCACGGAAGTGAGGTGTGGCGCGCTGAGGTGTCCGCCGTATGTGAAAGGGCGGGAGCTGCCTTGTGTCGTCTGCACAAAATGACAACATGGGACGCATGTAACTATATTCTACACATGATTTATTGTATAAACGCGTTTCGAATTGCGATATCACTACGTTATTGGCGGTTTGATAAAGAAGCGCAAATACAACGTCTGAATCTAATGACAGTAATGTTAGAACTGAATGTAATAATTGCTGACGTAGTGCCCAGTTGTCACGTGACTACTAATCGTGAACGCGCGAATTATGAATGAAAACATTTTCCATTTTGCATGTAATCTACTGGTTTTGGCAGAGAGGGGATTGTTGTAAAGAGGTTAAACATAGAAAAAAATATATATTTTGGATGTAAACTACTGGTTTTGACAGAGAGGGGATCGTTGTAAAGATGTTAAACATAGAGAACATTTTCTATTTTGGATGGAAACTACTTGTTTACACAGAGAGGGGGTTGTTGTAGATCGGTGGTTGTTCGAGAACGATTCAAAATATACCCACTAATTATGCTTGAAAATGAAGTAAAAGTAACATTAACAAGGTGCGTGATCACGTGATTACCACAACAACAATGTCTGAAAGTGTTGAAAGCGCGCCCACTCCAAAGTAAATATTTTTTGATATTTCTTAATATGCAACGGATTTTGATGAAATATGGCGCTGCAAACGCGTCTTCATGACCTGCATTTGGTGGTCTCGGGACTTCAGCACATACGTATGTCGTTTTTGCGAAGAATCGATTATCCGTGTCAGCATTGACAGTAAACACGGACATCAATTCTTCGCAAACACGACAGATGTTTGGGCCAAAGTACCGAGACCACCAAATGCAGCTTAACAAGACGCGTTTGATGCGCCATAGTTCATCAAAATCCGTTACATAATAAGGACAATATAACAGAATACGTACCTTGAATCGGAGGCACTGCTGGAAGTTTCAGTAATTGTTGTTGTTGTTGTAACCAACCTTGAGTAACCTGCAGGTGCGGCAAGCAAACAGTGGCTATGACATTATACATATGGACTATTTTCTCAACCGTACTACACCGCGCATGATTATATGTTGATTTAGTGCGGTATGACCTAAACTGGACGGTACGGGAGTTTTGCAGAGTTACTTCCCGCAACTACTGTATGTTTCACGAAACCTGCCCAAATTTTACGGCTATATAAACAATGCAAACACAATAAAAAAATCGATAATATTAAATTGTATTTTTTTCGTTAATATTAAATTATAGCAAAATTAAAGAATGAGCCTACTTTTTATTTCGTCAAAACTTAGATCATTTCCAGGCTATCTAGCCAGGTTTCGGAGTAAATTTCCATTTTTTCGTTTTTTGCCTCCTCCCCCAGCTCCTCCGCCTCATTTTCCCCCATGTTAAATTCCCATGGACAACTAATCTTTTCGTAATAAAATCAATATTTGACAAAATTTTACGAAATAAAAAGAAGGCTTAATCTTAAATTTTGCTAAAATTAAAATATTATCGAAAACGATATTGTTTTTGCATTGTTTATGTGGCCGTACAATTTGGGCAGCATTTCGTGGAACAGACAATAAGCCTTAGGACGTACGTTGCATGTACGTTGTAAACTTGGGACGACTACACTACACCGGCTGCCAAAAGCCGACATTCACGGTTTAGAATAAAATATGTTTTATTAGTAATGTTGCATGTCTAGAATTTATACTTTTGGACTCAAACTGGTGTAAAGTTGTCGCTCTTCACTCGTAGCCTCTGCTACTGTCTGTTTCACAAAAGCTGCCCAAATTTTACGGCCATATAAACAATTCAAAAACAATATTTTTTTCGATATTATTAAATTAAAGGTCAATTTAAGAATGAGCCTTCTTTTTATTACGTGAAATTTGGTCAAATATTGATTTTATTACGAAAAATTGGTATCTCTATGGGAATTTAACATGGGGGAAAAAGAGGTAGAGGAGGGTGGGAGGAGTCAACAAACGAAAAAAATTGGAAATTCGAACTCCGAAACCTAACTAGATAGCTTGGAAATGATCTAACTAAGAAAACAAAAGTTAAATTTTGAAAATCCGTCCAGTATTTCTGAAATTCTAAAAAGATTCCCCATGTTAAATCCCATAGCCTCGGACATCTTCATTCTGTGAAGATGTCTATGGGGATTTAACATGGGGAAATTGTTTTTTCGCAATAAAATCAATATTTGACCAAATGGAGCAAAACGGCGGAAGGGTCGAAAAACGAAGAAAAAAAAGGAACGTGACTCCAAAATCTATCTAGATATCTTGGAAGTGATGTAATTTAGAAAAGAAAAGTTAGATTTTGAAAATCCGTCCAGAAATTATTTCCAAAAATCTATTTTAGCCTCCATGTTGAATTCCCATAGAAAATTTGCAATTTCTTGTAAAATCAATATTTGATTTTTTAGGGGAAGATGACGTTTCGTTATTGATGAAAAAGTACTTACATTTAAATATGTTTATGTGGCGTACACCTACCACAGGTGAAAGACTCGGACGTCGGGCCCCCAAATAATGTCGCATCCAAAAGTGTTACCCACCACCAACATCTATAGACAACACATCACATACAGTGAAACATCTCTAAACCGGACACCCTGGGGACCTCTACAGTGAAACCTCTCTAAATCGGACACCCTGGGGACCTCTACAGTGAAACCTCTCTAAACCGGACACCCTGGGGACCTCTACAGTGAAACCTCTCTAAACCGGACACACTGGGGACCTCTACAGTGAAACCTCCTCTAAACGGACACCCTGGGGACCTCTACAGTGAAACCTCTCTAAACCGGACACCCTGGGGACCTCTACAGTGAAACCTCTCTAAACCGGACACACTGGGGACCTCTACAGTGAAACCTCTCTAAACCGGACACCCTGAGGACCTCTACAGTGAAACCTCTCTAAACCGGACACCCTGGGGAACTGTACAGTGAAACCTCTCTAAACCGGACACCCTGAGGACCTCTACCGTGAAACCTCTCTAAACCGGACACACAGGGGACCTCTACAATTGAAACCTCACCTAAACCGGACACCCTGGGGACCTCTACAGTGAAACCTCTCTAAACCGGACACCCTGGGGAACTGTACAGTGAAACCTCTCTAAACCGGACAACCCTGGGGAACTGTACAGTGAAACCTCTCTAACCGAACACACTGGGACCTCTACAGTGAAACCTCTCTAAACCGGACACCCTGGGGACCTCTACAGTGAAACCTCTCTAAACCGGACACACTGGGGACCTCTACAGTGAAACCTCTCTAAACCGGACACCCTGAGGACCTCTACAGTGAAACCTCTCTAAACCGGACACCCTGGGGAACTGTACAGTGAAACCTCTCTAAACCGGACACCCTGAGGACCTCTACCGTGAAACCTCTCTAAACCGGACACACTGGGGACCTCTACATTGAAACCTCACCTAAACCGGACACCCTGGGGACCTCTACAGTGAAACCTCTCTAAACCGGACACCCTGGGGAACTGTACAGTGAAACCTCTCTAAACCGGACACCCTGGGGAACTGTACAGTGAAACCTCTCTAAACCGAACACACTGGGGACCTCTACAGTGAAACCTCTCTAAACCGGACACCCTGGGGAACTGTACAGTGAAACCTCTCTAAACCGGACACCCTGGGGAACTGTACAGTGAAACCTCTCTAAACCGAACACACTGGGGACCTCTACAGTGAAACATCTCTAAACCCCAGGTCCCCAGGGTGTCCGGTTTAGAGAGGTTTCACTGTAAATCAGACATTTGATAATTATGAGCCATAACTGTGTGCTATGGAGGTCCCCAGTGTGTCCGGCTTAGAGAGGCTTCACTGTAAAGCAGGCATTTGATCATTCTAAGCAGTTGTGTGCTATGCAATCACGAACAGACATTATCACCTGAGATAGAAATAAGACCACACATGGTTGCTTGGTGTCCGGTTTAGAGAGATTCCGCTGTACGATGAATAGTGTATATAAATGTGTGGGTGGGGTAACTATCTTTTCGAATGTGCCATTTTTAGGATCCTGGGTCCGAGTCTTTCACCTGTAAAACCTACCACTTTTCTTTATTTAGTCTGAATATTGTAATAATTACTTTTTCATCAGTAACAAAAGTCACCTTCCCCAAACAAAATGATTTCATTAAATTCCGTCAAATATTGATTTTATTACGAAGATACGATTTTCCTATGGGAATTTAACATGGGGCAAAACGGCGGAAGGGTCTAAAAACGAAGAAAAAAAAAGAGGAACGTGACTCCAAAATATATCTAGATATCTTGGAAGTGATGTTATTAAGCAGAAAAAAATAGATTTTGAAAATCAGTCCAGAAATTATTTCCAAAAATATATTTTAGCCTCCATGTTGAATTCCCATAGAAAATTTGTAATTCCTTGTAAAATCAATATTTGCTGTTTTAGGGGAAAATAACGTTTCGTTATTGATGAAAAAGTACTTACAATTAAATATGTTTATGTGGCGTACACCTACCACAGGTGCAAGACTCGGAAGTCGGGCCCCCAAATAATGTCGCATCCAAAAGTGTTACCCACCACCAACATCTATAGACAACACATCACTGACTGGAAAATCCAGGCACAAACGCACCCCAGGCCCTTAAACACACTCACAGTGTGTCCGGCTTAGAGAGGCTTCACTGTCAACAAGGCATTTGATCATTCTAAGTAATAGAGTCTTTCACCTGTAAAACCTACCACTTTTCTTTATTTAGTCTGAATATTGTAATTTGACCATTAAAAGTTCTGCCTTTTATAAAAAACCGTAGTTCTAAATCAGCTACCTGATATATATAAACCGGTCGGGTTTAAGGTTTACGTTAATAAGCCTGACAAGTATTACATAAGTCATGAAACCTGTAACTTAGAGTTATTAGTTTCTTTACATATACAATGTATAATATATATACAGCGTGACGTCAAAACGCGGGAAACACGTCGTTGTGTAACTATTCTTACGCATATCACAATTTAGAATTCATTGATTATAGCAACAAAAATAGACTAATGTGCATAAATATCCGCCAGGGAAGTGTATTAAATAGAATATTCCATCGTACATTTTGAATAGCGGGTAATGTGAAATTTACAGACTATCATAAGTTTGCACTTACGAACATTTTAGTCGTACGAAGTTTAGTGAAACGGCCCCCAGGAGAGCATAGAACTCCAAATCTACATAAACTCAAATAATTAATGCTAGGTCCAAATAATTAGAGCCAGAATTGGATATTTATAGCTAGCTCCAAATAATTTGAAGAGCTCTCTAAATCATTTGGAGCGGCCTCTAAATATTTAATGCTAGCAATAATTATTTAGAGCAAGCAATAATTATTTGAGTTTATGTAAATTTGGCGTTCCTGTAACTCTAAATAAAACATTTATCATTTCATGCTAGCTGTAAATAGTTAATGCTAGCTCTACTTATTTACAGCTAGCATTGATTATTTGAGTTTATGTAGATTTGGAGTTTCATAGGAGAGAGCTAGTTAGCAGATTAGACACTGAGCCAACCGCCATAAGTCCAATCTTGTCGTGGCATTGCGGGCAACAAATTGTGTGGTTTAACCACCGTCTGTCCCAAACGCGGGAATAATGGCCGTTCGGTGACGGTCATTTCCGGTCAATTACCTTTCAATTATGCAGCGTATGGATACATTTAAGACAAAGCAATACATGTACTTGTAGAACTTAGATTTGTGGATGTTTTCTTGAACTTCCCAGTTTTTCGTCACATTTACACACGCTTACCTAGGAACTTTTCTAGCAAAGTATACTTTGAGGGAGTAATTATTTATTTTTTCCCGAAATGCATTATTTCATATAGAACTACCGACTGCATATATTTGATGATTAAACGTATGCAGAATTATTATACTGAATTTATTACATTATCACAGCCAAAATGGCTGTGATAATATAATAAATTCAGTATAATAAAAATTAATAAATTTATCCTAAAATTGAAAATTTCTCCTTCAAAGTATACTTTGCTAGAAAAGTATACTTTGCAATGTTGATGAAATCGGCTACAGATCCGGCAGATCCGGCGACTGAACAACAAATAATTTTGACAAAACGATTATTTTTATTGAAACATTTAGAATTCATATACATGTATATATAAAAAGGCCAGGAATGTAATTATTATTAATAATATTATATAAACATGAACTATGCATTTCTCATACTGTTGACATCAACTTGAATTTTTGGTTTTCCTTTTCGTCTCAGCTAGAACTTGTTTGATAATATTATATCAGCCAATGCACAAATCTCTAAATATATTTCTGCAATTTTTCTCATTTCTTACCAAAAATTTATGCTGACGAAACTGAGTGGTACCAACATACACGTTGGGTGTATGTTGGGTGGGATCCCCGACCTTCGCGGGACCAATCTTATGACGCTTCCGACGCCCCTGTTCATACATGTAGTAAACAAGGCAAACAAATATAAATCCAAAAGGGGCAAATAATCCATGACCCGGGGGTCGAATAGAAATTGAAATAAACTTTGCGCATCTACTCATAATAATGAAGCTACATACCAAGTTTCAGGTCTGTTGCTAGTACCATTTAAAAGATTTACGAGTTACAAGGCAAAATTGCAAAATTCTAAGTCGCAAACGGGGAGATAATCTATGACACGGGAGTCAAATCCAAAATCTAAATAAACTTTGCGCATCTACTCATCATCAAGAAGCTACATACCAAGCTTTAGGACTGTAGCTATTACGGTTTAAACGTTTTATGAGTTACAAGGCAAAATTGCAAAATCAGTGTCGGTATGTAACTACGGTTTAAAAGTTTTACGACTTACAAGGTTGGAGACGGACGGACTTAAAAGGTTGGAGACGGACGGACGGACGGACGGACAAGGGTAGCACTAAATGCCCGATAGTAGTTGGGCATAAAAACAATGGGGATGGTGACATTTTTGGTTATATATATACATGTATTACTAAATATACGAATACCCCTGACATTGGACTCGTCCACATCGGAATTCCCGCCATCTTGTTTTGACACACACAAACACAGCGACGGTTCATTCAAAACAGAACAGATTTTCAATGTTTATTTGACGATTGAAACAATGGTGTAAATACACATTAAAATGTTCAGAAAGTGTAGTAGGTAAGTCTCATTCTGAACCATTATGTTGCTTATTTGTTCATGAAAATTTGAAAATTAGCCAGGTTGTCATTTTTTCACAACCAGACGGAAATTTGTATGGCAAATGCCGTCCGTGGCAGTTTTATTGAAATAACGTAATTATTTGACGGATTTTCGTGAAATAAAAAGGAGGCTCATTTCTAAAAAAACTGTTTTGGATAATTTTATGGAAAAGAACATTCAGTTGGGCGTGTTTTTATAGCAATACATCTTGGGCAGCATTCCACGAAACAGACAGTAGTGATGAAAAAGTACTTACATTTAAATATTTTTTATTCGCTATTTATTTATTAAATAGCCAACGTTCGTCGGCAGCAAAATGTGGAACAGTCGACTTTTGACTCCTCCAACAGAATCTCCACCTCCTTTTCCCCCATTTTAAATTCCCATAGACAAATCAATTGTTCGTAATAAATCAATATTTGACAAAATTTCACGAAATAACGATACAATAACAATACAATACATTTTATTCACTCTAAGCCACATACGTGACACACGAGGTATACACTAGATTACATAATACAACGATGGGTAAAAATACAAAATGCATATGTATAAGCTCACTAGTCATTATAACCATAAAGCATTTCTTACAAAAATAGCTACATTTCTTAATTGCTTTCCAGATTTTTTCTCAAATAGCTGAGCGAATTTTAAAGTATTTGGTCTTCTAAAATAAAATGGCTTGATATACCGTTTTCGAACTTCATCATAGAAGCGGCACTCGAAAAGGAAATGAAACTCGTCACCGAGAGCACCAGCGCCACATTTGTTGCAGACCCTGCTTGCTCTCGGCACACCTGTCCATCTACCAGTTTCGACCGCCAGTCTATGATTACAAGTTCGAAATCTGGTCAATGTTTTTCTTAACCTTTCCGTGAGATTAATTAAATATGTTTCTAATCCAAACTCTGTTTTAAAGATTCTATACGTAATTCCACGTGAAGACGAATCGATGCTGGTGAGCCATGACTGAATAAACTGGTTCTGAAGCTGAGTCCTGGCGTAGTGGCCCAGCCAGATAGCATTAACATCGTTCTGGCTAAGCCATACGCCAGGAACTCCAATTTCAGTTAAAATAGATTTAACATTCTGATCCATCGGAAATGAGTCACATTTGCTTCATGTTGTGTATATAATAACTTATACATAAGAAACAATAATTTACTCTGCTTCCCTGAAACTAATTTTGCCCAAAACGAAATATTCTACATTTAATGTCAATAATAAGCGGAAATTTGCCGAGTTCTCCATAAACCATGAAATTTGGTGTGGATTTCTTTACCCCCAAAACAGTTTTACAAATTTCAAATGAATTGTTTCTATAGCCGAAATGTTTTCAAATCCCAGATTTCACAGGCATAGCAGAGAATTGGAGTGATACATTGATCAAATAACTTAAGCTGACAGTCTACTGGAGTTGACAAGTTGTTAATCTTTCTAAATAGGCCGAAAAGAGCTTTGGATGCTTGGTCAATCAAATGTTTCTTAGTCTTATGAAAAGTTCCGTTTTGTGAAAAAACATTTCCCAAATATGTAAAGTGGTCTACAATTTCAATTGTGCTATCGTCATATGTAAAGGCTACTGATGATGATACGTTTTTTGAAAATCATAATTTTGGTTTTTGATGCGTTTACTTCCAATTTCCACTGAATACAGTATTGATGAAATAATTTAGAGCATCTTGTAGGCCAGTTTCTGTCTCAGACATGAGAATAGTGTCGTCAGCGTATAATAACAAGAATAGTTTAAACATATATATCTAGATGTTGAAACATGTCAGATGTAACCGATTGTAAATCTACAATACCGCATACATTGAGAAAATCTTCAAGGTCGTTCAAAAACATGGCAAACAAAAATGGTGACATATTTTCACCTTGCCTGACACCCACCATGCATGGGAAGTATTCTGAAAAGTCATTTCCTACTTTAACACAAGATTTAATACATTTATACAGTTTTATTTTAATTATGTTTTAAACATTTCCCGTTTATGCTGGACAGCAACAGCTTATACCAGAGGCCATTTCTCCATACAGTATCAAAAGCTTTCCTAAAATCAATAAATGCGCAGAAAAGAGGTTGCCTTTTACTAAATAGTATTTCTATAATTGCATGTAAAGTAAAAATGTTATCAGCCGTACTATATCCTTTCCGAAAACCGGCCTGTGCCTCAGTTATAAGCCCATTCTGTTCAGCATATGTTGTCAACCTATTTGTAATTATAGAAGTGAATACTTTACCAAGACAGCTAACTATTGTTATTGCCCTATAATTGTCAGGATCATGCCTTGAGCCCTTATGCTTATAAATTGGTATTATATGACCTTCGAGCCAATCATTTGGTACAATTCCACTTTCAAAAACATGATTAAACAGTTTCACGTACAGACTTAACATTATGTGTTTAGTGTTTGAAATATATTCGTTAAGTATAGAATCGCGAGAACAAGCCTTGTTGTTTGACAGTTTGGAAATCGCTGAGAGTATCTCATTTGCTGATATAGGCGTGTTAATGTCTTCATTATTCGGTAAATTTTATATCTGCTGCAGCATCAATAATATGTTGTTCATTAATATGATCAATGGCATTCATGTCTTTAAAGTAGTTATAAAATTGATTAACATGAATGCAAGTGATATGTTCGGTGTTTTGGACGCCGTTTAAAAGCTTCCAAAAGTCTTTAGGTCTTGACTTTTGCATTTGTCGTATTCGTGCACCGTATTTATGTTTATAGTTGTTCGCATGCGTAGTAATTGTTTTCTTATATATTTTACTCGCACGATGTAAAATCGTTTTATTGTGTGCCGTTTTATGAAAATGATATGCATTTTTAGCCTGCATAAAACATCTCCTATTTATACTACACTCATTTCCAAACCACGGTCTGTTTATGTTATTTTTACGACGCATCGGGCCGTGACGCGCCTGGCCAAACGTTCTGTATGCGGTCTGTGTAAACAAATTACCTATACGCGACACAAAATTATCAAACGATGATTGGTCGACCGTAGCGCTGCCCGTGCTGCCCGTGCTGTCTGGTGCAGCCTGGTCGTGTGTACTACGAGAGCGTTCATTGACTAATATTGTGTCTAGTTCCGTGTGTAAACTCTGGATTACATGTTCATCGATATTATTTACAAATTCGTGGATTTTATTAGGATTCCAATTTCGCAATATGTGTTCCGGCCTACCGTTGTGTGCTAAAGTTGGATTACTCGAGATATTGAAATCAAATGAAATAGCACAATGTACGTCTGAAAGTAGAGGATTAAATTCATGTACTGTGAACTCGGTTGTCGAGAGAAGCAATAATGGGGTGAGTAGAGCATAATCTATTAGACTCGTATCATTACATGTTACTTTTCCAACGCCCTTATCACATCCCATACGCCCATTGGCAATGTACAGATTTGTAGATTTACACAAAGCTATTAACTTATATCCCCAGTTATTGGGTTTGCCGATATCACAGGATGCCCTGTCCATGAGAATATTTGCATCTGCTAACATTTGGCTGCTGCACATGAAATTTGCAATATCCTCATCGTCAATGAATTCTGTGATATAATCATTGTCTTGTAAATGATCGCATAATATTTTTGTTCTACTGTTGAAGTCTCCAACTAGACAGACTTCGTCGTAAATGTTGCATAATCGAGAAAGTTCATTTTCTATTTCAATGTTCCAATCTCCGTCTGTGTATAGGGAGCCCTCCTGTGGGATATATACCGTACCAAGCAGAGTGTTGCAATGTCTTCTGTTTCCCAAATGAACACCAGCAATATTTAGAAACAGAACAAATTGCGACGCTGTGTCAAGTAGGGTCACCTGTGGGAGTAATGATTGTTTTACAAGTACACATATGCCTCCGTATATGCGGGTCGATTTGTGTTGGTTACGATCGTTACGCAGTATTGTGTATCCAGGAAAGACAACTGAGTCATACTCGTGTAGATGAGTTTCTTGAATACAGACGATATCATAATTCCGTATAAACTGTTCAAATTCTGGAATATTTAGTTTATCCCTGATACCACACACGTTAAGTGATCCAATTCTAATATGCTCACGAGAAGGCTCATTCTTAAATTTTTATAAATATTGTCGAAAAAAAATGTTTGCATTGTTTATATAGCCGTAAATTGACCAGTTTTCGTGAAACAGACAGTGCACATGCAGAGAGAGGAGAACCAGACCACCGACTTACCTGAAATGTTGAAACGAAATCGGCGATTCAAGCCCAAAGCATGTGACGTCGACAAAACATGTGATGAAGTTATTCAGCAGGTGCGTTTTAGAACAAAATCACAGTCACAAATGTAGCGTTAAAATGGAACTAATTATAACTGGAGTCACGTGAGTTCCGTGTAACAACAGGATGTGTATGTGCTTCAGCCATATTGGCTCAAAGTACCACTCGAGAAACAATTTATTTCCGTCCATTAGTTGGCATTTATAATAATTCCAAAATGCACTGTCGAACCTGTGCTAGATGCCTTAATCAATTAGTAATTAATTAACATGCGAACAAAGACAACCTGTGAGCCAACAAAAAATCTGAATTTTCTCTTTTTCCTTAAGCATGTTAAGTGAGTCATACCATGGTAGCCATTTTCGAAAGGCAATGCACATTACTATCCGTCAAATAACGGCTTTTCTAAATGACGTGTTTTCACAAACATTTGGCTTAATTATATTGTAGCTCAATGGACTGAATGAATAAACATTTAGAAGGGTACACAGTACAGTGCTAAAACATTGTCACTATTGAAATTGACAACCACCACCGAAATTATTCATGTGTAGAAGATGATACAGACTTGAATTCCATACTTCTAGATTACGGAAATATTTAAGTTTTCCTGGAAAAGAATTCTACAAGGCTTCAGTCATTATTGTGACGTCATCGCTTAAATAAATGTATCGAGTAATAAATATACCAGCCTTTTAAATAGGTTACTAAACTTGGAAAAGCTAGAGTAATGTCCCTTACACCTACTTGCGGGACATGATGGCGTTAGCATTGGTGGAGCTGCCAATTTCAACGTCAATGATGACCCGTAAGTTACTCTAAGGGTCGTTAATTGTTATTTTCCAAGTTCCGTGTGTAGAGCAATAGAGACTCTCTCGGATTGGCACCTAGACTAACATGCCATGTAGTCTGGGTGAATTATTGAAAATGGTGGAAATGTAGTATAAAGTTTTTTTGATGATTGGCTTAAATCATATGATTTAAAGATGACAATTTCCAAAGGGAGTATAAAAATTCATCCGGTGGCATTTTTTAAAATCCAAGATGGCCGCCGGCATCCATCAGAATCACTAACATCACTATGACTTCCAAAGTACTGTGCTATGACAACATATACGGGCTCTATACCCATATTTTCAACCATAAGGAATACAATGGCATATGTAGTGATACAGTCTGAGCATTGTGATATTTTAAAAATTAAAGATGGCCGCTGGAATCCATCAAACTCAATAATATCACTTTATACCGCAACCATTGCTCCATGTAGCATAATAAAGGGGGTTGAATAAATGCTGTTTATATCTGATGTAACCTAAAATACATGAAGTAGCCTTATATACATGAAGTGCCGTTTTTGCGTTTATTTGTTCACCTTTGACCCATAATCGCGGCCTCTGATTGGTCAATCTTAACAGCAAATTCAAGATGGCGGCGAATTTTAAAATCTTAAAGTGTTGGCTTAAGTTCATAATTATGGTTGCAAGATGACAATTTTCAGAGGGTGTGTAAAAATTCATCCGGTGGCATTTTTTAAAATCCAAGATGGCCACCGGCATCCATCATAATCACTAACATCACTATAACTTCAAAAGTGCTGTGCTATGACTGCAAATACGGCCGCCGGAATCCATAAAAACTTTAGTATCACTTCCAAAACACTAGCTCTATCACAACAAATACGGGCTCTATACCCATATGTTCAACCATAAGGAATACAATGGCATATATATTGAAACAGTCTGAGCAGTGTATTATGGTGAAAATCCAAGATGGCCACCGGAATACAGCTACATCATTAATATCACCATACCGTCCAAAGTACTGAATCCATCATACTCACTAATATCAGTTTAACTTTCAAAGAACTGGCGTTATGACAACGAATACTGGCGCTATGCCCATCGTTTCAACCATATGTAATACAATGGCATTTATATTGGAACATTTTTACTATTTTGGTATGATGCAAATTCAATATGGCCGCCATAAAATAGCCAACATGTCTACCACCACACATCAAAATCGAATATACTACATTATTTTTGCCTTATGGATGAATGATATTCGCTAAATATATGAAGACTAAATGATTAATTGATATATTTTAATGCAAATTGTTTAAGTTATAAAATGGTGTTAATAAACAAATTTATTAAGAATTTGTGTTCAGTTCGCAATAATAGTTGTTGTTGTTGTTTCTGGAAGTGATTATTGCAATAGCAGTTTCTTGTTTTATTGTCAACAACTAAAATTCGGTAAAATGAATTTATAAGGCAAAAGCCCATCCATGACTGTTTATTCGAAATAACTTTGTTATTAGACGGATTTTCTTGAAATAAAAAGTAGGCTCATTTCTAAAAAATAGTTTTACATTGTTTTATATAAAAAAAATAAGCAAGATTTATTGCTGCAAAAACACTCCAGTTTTTACAGCAATAAATCTTGGGCAGCATTTCGTGGAACAGACAATAGTCTCCCAGCTGTAGCATACATAGACTACAATATTGGTAAGATATAAATGTACCTGCAAGGTTTTCCAGCTACTACAGGTAAATCTATATTGTTCGGTAATGTGGAAACATAATGATATTTCCTCCCACTAATAATGTTGTCAATATTCACAAATGTACCTGCAAGCACCTCTAATGCCACTCCCAATCATAATCACGTTGATTGTGTGCATAATTTCATCGGCATATGTATTACGCCTATAATTTGTACTACACAGTTAAGTATTGTGGTGTGTAAAACGGAACCTCGAGTGCATGGTGACCTGGCTTTCATGGAGTAGGCAAGCTCGAAGATGCCTACTTTAAACGTCCCGCTCTCTAAATGTGTTGTTGTTGTTGTTGTTGTTGTTGTTGTTGTTGTTGTTGTTGTTGTTCTAATTAATTAGTAGGGATTAAAATCCAAATTTTGTTTTATTTGCATTCAAATCAGCGAAATCCCGAACTATCAAAAGATAAACCGTCGTTAAAAAAGACAAATACAACGTAAATGAAAGTATATGCATGGATTTTACAAAAACTGTTCAAACTATTTAAGTACTTTACAACTTTTGATGGTAAGTTTGGTGGCCATATTGGATTTCCACCCTAAATTAATAAGCAAACTGTAAACATATATTTCTAGTATGTTTCATTTGATTTAAGATATGGGATAGAAAGTCCAGATTAACGACCTAAGCCAAAATAATTTGCCAGTTCTAACATTATCCGTTATTTGTTAGTACAATCGGCAATATTTGATGTTTAATAGGGTCCATATACATTTCCAACAATAGATTGTACAATTATATCTTCCAATTGATTCATCGTGAGTTACAACATGAGTGCAAAGCCCATATGTATCATATGTATCGACCATCTTGGATTTAAGAAATGCCACCGGGCGAACTTTTGCACATCCTCTTGAAATTGTTAGCCCATACACATATGAAGTCATATCAATCAAAATAAAAACTTTATACTGCATTTCCATCAAATGTGATTTTTGATCCCATTTCCTCCCGACTAATGTCTCTATATCTTTGTTTACTTTTATTTCTTATTAATCTGATAGTTTTCGTTTTTCTGTTATCATGCTATAGCATCGTGGAGAACAGCGGGTGATGAGTTTGGCCATATAGCTATGTCTAATTGGCAACCCTATTACACGTGACCTATTTATAAGGCTGGTCGAAGTGGACATATATAGCAGTTGCTAGTGACGTAGACTAGCCACCTGTGTTTTTTTTTTTTTTTTTTTTTTTTTTTTTTTTTCCCAAAGTGTTTTAAGTCGCCGGAACGGACTCTTGAATGAAAACGCTACATAGAGTGTGTGTGTCCTGTGCGTCATTAAATACGGCTTTGACTGGATAAATGGGGCTTATGGCTTTTACGAACAGTGTAGATCCAGATCAGCCTGTGCATCCGCACAGTCTGATCAGGATCTGCACTATTCGCTATTCCATCACAGAAAAAATCGTCATTATTCTAACAAAGCGTATATACTGTTATCATGCTACATCAGTGCTACTGGGAGCTACACTGACCATAAATCCCATGAGCTCCATTTCTCCAGTCACTGCCACAAATGGATATCATATCTTGTAACTAATATACAAAGGCATACTTGTCAAATACACGACACGCAGCAGAAGTACACGTATTAACACTACATCAATGTTTTTCGTTGGAATTATCGTTGTGTGCCTGGCGGCTTCAATATGTTGCCATAATGAACCTATTGCACCTGATATTCTGTCAAGTTTGGCAGCCATCATGGATACATTGGCCACAAGAGAAAATGAGCTCGATAAGAAACTGGATTCCATTCTCGGTGAAGTTAGACACACTAAGCTAATTCGTGAATTAGACGAACTCGCGACAAGAATGAGTGAACTTGATAAACGGGAAGGCCTACATGCACAACGAATGGACGAATCTGAAAAGAAGTTTCAAGATTCAGCGTCCTGGTTAACGTATGTACGATGGGGAAGAACGGAATGCCCCGAGAATGGTTCACTGACGTTGTACGGAGGTTATGCTGCCGGGGGCCATTTCACTCATACGGGCGCCTCGCCAAATATGCTTTGCCTTCCTCGCAATCCCGAATGGGGAAAGTTCCGCGACGCAGAAGATCAACATGGTGGGAGGGTATATACGGGGTCGAATATCAAACAAAACCGCTGACAGAGCAAACGCCATATTCGGCAATACACTTCTTCATGATGGAGATGTACCATGCACAGTCTGCGAGTCTAGCAGGAAGTCGATGATCATGATACCAGGCCGGATCACGTGTTATGCCGGATGGACGCGGGAGTATTGGGGTTACCTAATGACGGGGCACCATGGTCATAAAGCACAAGACGACTACCATTGCATCGACGCAAACCCTGAATCCCTCGAGGGAGGCGAAAGTGACCAAAATGGTTACCTGCTGTATTTCACGGAAGTGAGATGTGACGCGCTGAGATGTCCGCCGTATGTGAAAGGGCGGGAGCTGCCTTGTGTCGTCTGCACAAAATGACATCATGGAACACGTGTAACTATATTGTACGCATGATTTATTGTATAAACGTGTTTCGAATTGCGATACCACTACGTTTCTGGCGGAAGGATAAAGAATCGCACCTACCACGCCGTGAGCGCGCGAAATATGAATACAAACTTTGAATCGATGCCAAATTTCACCAGTTCTGGAGTGAGTGCACGTATGAACTGCATGTTCGTGCATTGCTGTGTGCCTGGGTGTGGCAAATAGCAACAAATGAAAAAGTATATTATCAAGTACATTATGTGGAGTTATATCTTACACAACTTGCAGATCGTCCACTCTGTGGATATTAGAAATATAAAAGACGCAATGGCTTCAAAATGACAGATTTTATGACATAAATATGAACATGATTGTGACAAGTGAAAGATGTATGACAATTTTCGTTTCCTATTGAACTGAACTATCAACACACAGCCCTGTATGAGACACGCATGTGATTTTATACATTCGGACATCTGCGTAATATCATGAAAAACAAAAACGTATACAAATTTTACAATATTTTCCGTAAATAGCGAGAAAGTTGACAAAATTCCGCATGTACTCTGAAAACTTTTGACTTTGTTTATGAACAAAATTGTAAATGTTGTAAACCTATTTAATGATACAATATCACATGGCTTGTCTCATATAGCGGTGTTTGCAGTGTATATCCAGAAGAGCAGGCTTGTGAAGAGTCATCTCATCAGGATCTACACATTTTGAAAGTAATTTTCATATTTTTTAGAAGAAAAAACACACCCTCTTTTAATAAATGGATTAGTCTGAAAACATTTTGTAACGACTCAATCAAAATCCACTCGACTTATTCATTTTACAAGGGCATGAGCTCGTTGTTCCATCGTACGGTCGTGCAGTGGAACTCCCTGTCTGAACACACAGTGACCAGGCCCGACCTTGACCATTTCAGTAGCCTATTTCACCAACATTGCAAAGTATACCATCTTAGCAAAGTATGCTTGGAGGGAGAACTGTTCAATTTTAGGATAAATTTATTAATTTTTATTATACTTAATTTATTACATTATCACAGCCATTTTGGCTGTGATAATGTAATAAATTCAGTATAATAATTCTGTATGAAATAATAATTCATTTCGGAAAAATCAAAAGATGATTACTCCCTCACATTATACTTTGCTAGATAAGTATACTTTGCAATTTTGATGAAATCGGCTACAGGCCTTCGGTGTGCACTGCCTGCAACTCCATCCCGGAAGACACTATGTATCTATTCATACCTTCTATCACACGTTTGATGCCATTAATATATTAACTTGCCTCTCACGCACAGCCTACTAAAATTCCAATGAGGGAGAATAGCAGTGTGTAAATAAAAATTGATCGGAAATTATCTACAACGTAACAAAGAGACGAACAATGAAATATATGAGGTTTAACGCCCCAGCAACAGCTAACGTCATATAGGGACGAGGGGGGCACCGTTTAAAGTCTCATCCGACAGACCATTGGGGTGGAAATACTATGAAAGTATATGTCACGCCCTAGGGTAGGTATTGAACTCACAACCTTTAGTAGTTACGTCCTGTATTCTACCACTGAGCCACAGCCCATCCATACCAAGAGAAGAAATCGAAACTTACATTTTGAAAATCAGGACCACAAATTCCAAATGTATTTTTTGTTAAACATATTATTACCCCCATGTTAAATTCCCATTAATGTCTTTTTTTTTTTTTTCTTTTAGAATATTCCGTGCCCTGGAAGATAGGGATATTGTTCTACATCGACATAAAGCACGACAGCGACGTAGCCCGGGGGCGCAAGGGGTGCGAACATACCCTCTATAATTCCGTTAGTTGCGGACGGTACGGGAGTTTTGCAGAGTTACTGCCGGCAACTATAATTCGTTCAGTACCGTATAGTTGCATTTTTCTGTGGGAAATAACTACGAAAATCACGATAATCGAGGTAATTGAATGTCGGAAATAACTACGATATGTATGAAAATAATAGCTTGACAATCACTATAATGGAGGTAATTAAATGTAGAAATCAATATTTCTTTTCCGTGGAAGGATGTTTCCGCACCCCTTTCCAATAGGCGAATAAAATCATAAAATCGCCACAAAGATCGGACAAAATAAGCCAAAGCTGAATTTTCCCGAATAGGTCCGGAATAGCATTAGGAGAAACATATCAAAACTCTCCATGAATCCCACCGGAAATTAATTCAGAATTCATGATGGCGTCCAAGATGGCTGCCATAAATTTATTAAACACATTAAGGTGACTATAATGAACATAATCACACATAGGGTGGCAGCAGATCATTGAAAAATGCATATATTAACCTTAGCAATAAGTATTAGTCGTTGAATCTTTCAAATATCCAAGATGGCTGCCAAGATTGCCAACAAAATTTGTAAAATTTACATTTTCTTCACAACATATATGGATTTTTAATTGTCTTGGAATTATTATTCATAGTAATAACTTAATAATATTTAATAAGTTTATATTTGAAATAATATGGCGTCCAAGATGGCCGCCAAAACTTGAAAACTTTGTCCAATATGCATAACTGAAGGCCAAAGCCCGCATGTTGAGCTCGCCTAGGCTGTTGCTATTCCGAGGGTGTATTGATAGTCCCAATGTTTAGTGATCGTTTGTATATATTTCGTTAGACTTACATGGAAATGGTACTTAAAACGTTTAATTCATAATTCGTAAACTTATAGAGACGAGGACATTGTAGACATAAAGTATATATTTAATGTGAACTAAATAATTATTTGTGAGGGAAAATGTGTCGGTTTGCCTGCCAGCCTATATGTGTGTGCATGTATGCCTACCTTCAATGTATCAGCTTATATTATGATATTGCCAGATCTTATATTTTAAGATTTATATTTAATAAATTATAATACAAAACATATGTTACTAATCAAAAGTTATATTGCGTGACCTTCTCATGTGGTTACCAGGGATATATATTGTTGACAACGGTACAAGTGATATATTATGTGTAATGCACATGGATTGCAGGGCAATGTATACATTTTATAAGTACATACATTGTAGAATCATACAAGACTGAACACAAATTCCAAATGTATTTAAAAAAGAATAATATTATTACCCTCATGTTAAATTCCCATTAATGTTTTTTTTAGAATATTGCGGGCCCTGGCAAATAGGGGTATTGTTCTACATCGACATAATGCACGACATCGACGTAGCCCGAGGGTACAAGGGCTGCGAACGCACCCTCTATAATTAGTTGCAGACGGTACGGGAGTTTTGAAGAACCATAATTCATTCAGTAACGTCTAGTTGCATTTTTCTGTGGGAAATAACTACAATATGTATGAAAATAATAGCTTGAAAATCACTATAATCGAGGTAATTGAATGTAGAAATCAATATTTCTTTTCCGTGGAAGGATGCTTCCAAACCCCTTTCCAAACTGAATTTTACATACTGTAGGAGCTATATTTTTTATAATTTTGGTATTTCTGGACCAATTTTTTAAAATTAACTTTTGTTTTCTTATATAATTTCCAAGCTACCTAGGCTCATTTTCCGCCTCGTTAAATTACCATAGAAAATTTATTTTCGCAATAAAATCAATATTTGATGGAATTGCATTAAATAACTAGAAAATGTGTTCATAGAACATACCGCTTTGATGGTAAACAAGGCAAAACAAAATATAAATCCAAAATGGGGCAATAATCCATGACCCGGATAGGAATAAACTTTGCGCATCTACTCATAATAAGGAAGCTACATACCAAGTTTCAGGTCTGTTGCTAGTACCGTTTCAAAGATTTACGAGTTACAAGGCGAAATTGCAAAATTCTAAGTCGCAAACGGGAAGATAATCCATGGCCCGCGGGTCAAATTTAAAATTTATATAAACTTTGCGCATCTATCATAGGGATACATGCCAAGCTTCAGGACTGTAGCTATTACTGTTTAAAAGTTTTACGAGTTATTATGCAAAATTGCAAAAATCCAGATCGAAAAGGGGGAGATAATCCATGACTCGGGGGTCGAATCAAAAATCGAAATAAACAATGCACATCTACTCATCATAAGGAAGATACATACCAAGTTTCAGGTATGTAGCTATTATGGTATAAAAGTGTTACGACTTACAAACCAACATTGGAAAGTTCTAAGTCGAAAAGGGGGAGATAATCCACGACCCCGGGGGTCGAACAAAAAATCGAAATAAACTGAGCGCATCTACTCATCATAAGGAAGCTACCAAGTTTCAAGTCTGTAGACATTACGGTTTAAAAGTTTTGCAACTTACAAGCCAAAATTGAAATTTCTAAGTCGAAAATGGAAAGATAAGCCATGACCCAGGGGTCGAATCAAAAATTAAAATCAAAATAAACTGTGCGCATCTACTCATCATAAGGAAGCTACATACCAAGTGCCAGGTATGTAACTACTAAAACAAGAGGGTCATGATGGCCCTAATTCGCTCACCTGACTCCATGAACACCAGAGGAGAATGTGACATTGAGTTCATGTGTTTTAAAATAATTGTGCTATTTTTAGATGGCGGTCATCTTGGATTAAGCGATGACTCTCATTTAACCAAATCTGAAAATGCTTACCCCAAGTGTCTTAACTTACTATGAAGTTTGGCCAGCATCGGCCATGTGGTTCCTGAGAAATACGTTCAAAATCTCGAATAAATGGACCTTTTGGAGGCCATCATGGATGACATAATCATCCGATTCCTACAACTTGTGCACCAGAGCAATCGCCTCATCGATACCTTCAATTTGATATATGACATGAGCATATTTGGTCAAAAATAAAATTTTACCCCACAGGCCACGCCCATTTTTGACCCCTGGGTCACCATTTTAACACCTTTGAAAGAGCATTCTACGTCATTCCTACCAAGTTTCGTCGAAATCCGGCTGGCGGTTCATGAGAAGAAGATTTTTTAAGAAGTTGTGCTATTTTTAGACGACGGCCATCTTGGATTAGCGACGACCTCCGTTTTAAGAAATCTGAAAAGGCTTCACCTATGGACCATAACTGTAAAGTTTGGCCACCATGGACCAAGCGGTTCGTGTGAAGAAGAATTTTGAAATCTCTAATAAAAGAAAGACCTTTTGACCTGTCGGTGGCCATCTTGGATGACATGACCATCCAATTCCGACAAAAAATGTACCAGAGCGATCGCCTCTTTGATACATTCGATTTGATATAGAGAGGACCATATTCGGTCAAAAATAAAATTTGACCCCAATTTGACCCCACGGGCCACGCCCATTTTTGACCCCGGGGTCGGGCACCATTTTAACAACTTTGAAAGAGCATTGTACATCGATCATTCCTATCAAGTTTCGTCGAAATTCGGCTGGCGGTTCATGAGAAGAAGATTTTTTAAGAATTTGTGCTATTTTTAGACGGCAGCCATCTTGGATTAGCGACGACTTCCGTTTTAAGAAATCTGAAAAGGCTTCACCCTTGGACAATAACTGTGAAGGTTGGCCACCATGGTCCAAGCGGTTCGTGTGAAAAAGAATTTTGAAATCTCTAATAAAAGGACAACATTTTGACCTTTCGGCGGCCATCTTGGATGACATGACCATCCAATTTCGACAAAAGAATGCACCAGAGCGATCGCCTCTTTGATACCTTCCATTTGATATAGACAGGACCTTATTCGGTCAAAAATAAAATTTGACCCCACGGGCCACGCCCATTTTTGACCCCGGTGTCACCATTTTAACAAATTTCAAAGAGCATTGTATATCGATCATTCCTACCAAGTTTCGTCGAAATCCGGCGGGCGGTTCATGAGAAGAAGATTTTTTAATAATTTATGCTATTTTTAGACGGCAGCCATCTTGGCGATGATTCGTAAGTTTTACAAACTGCTACACTGGTCGCTAAAGGCATAGTCACAGTCACAAATGTAGCCATACAATGGAACTAATTATAACTGGAGTCACGAGAGCTCCATGTAACAGCAGGATGTGTATGTGCTTCAGCCATATTGGCTCAAAGTACCACTCGAGAAAAGTATTTATTTCCGTCAATTAGTTGGCAATTATGATAATTCCAAAATGCACTGTCGAACCTGTGCTAAAGGCCCTATATAATTAGTACTTAATTAACATGCGAACAAAGACCACATGTGAACCGAAAAAGTCAGACATTTTCCCTTTTTCCTTAAGTCAGTCAAAACATGGTAGCCATTTTTGAAATGCAATACACATTACTATCCGTCAATGAACGGCTTTTCTAAATGGCGTGTGTGTTTTCACAAATATTTGGCTTAATGATATTTTAGCTCAATGGACTGAATGAATAACCATTTACAAGGGTACACAGCACAGTGCTAAAACATTGTCAAAATTTTGTAAAGGTATTTAATGAAATTACGCAGATGTCCGAAGGTACAAAATCGCATGGCGTGTCTCAATTATTAAGTTGCCTGCAAAAAGATTTGGATTAGTAAAAAAAAAAGGTTCATAATATTGAAAAATAACGAGCGTCTGCACCGCTAGTTACTTTTCAATATTTATTGTACTGAAACATTTTTTGCAATCGATGGTTATTAATTTATTTTATTTATGTTAATTACACAAACGCATCTTTCTAAATGTGATATACTATACTAAGATCGTTCTACAAAAGAAGAACACCTTATTTCACAACGTTTCCTTATTGGAACATATGTAGCGACAATGACAACATTATACAAAATCAAATTGTCTCCCCTGTTCATCACATTTTCTGATATCATGTACTGGAATATAACGCCTGTTTCTCGAAATTTCATTAAACTAAAATGGTGCGATTAATTGATATACTTTTATATAGCCTTTACTGTACATGAAATAAAAAATCATATGGTGTACGAGGTAGCTATCTCGTTCCCACGAGATAACATTCTATCTGGTTCAAATGAGATAGCATCTGCGAGGCAGATATACACTGGGAAATGCATTTGTGACACTGGGGTATCGTACAGTACAGTTTTGAGGTGGGTGCAACGTAGAATTCTTTTTTTTATTAATTCGTTCCCACAAAATAACAATTCGTTCCCAGGAATTAACAATTCGTTCCCTCAATTTTACAAATCGTTCGTGGGAACGAATTGTTAAATTGAGGAATCGAATTGTTAATTGGAGGAAACGAATTGTTAAATTGAGGGGACGAATTGTCATTTCGTTATTGTTAACTTGAGGGAACGAATTGTTATTTCGTGGGAACGAATTAATAAAAATAATACATGTCCCCTGCGGGACTCCGTAGGGTGCAGCTCGTGTAGAAATTGTTAAAGACGCTGCAATGCCAGGGCGCCGAAAATACGTGTCCTGTTTGTTTGTTTGTTTGTTTGAATGGGGCTGGGGGGTTCCCGAAATTAGAACTGAATATTTACATAGAAAAACCTATATATTCAGCCCTCAAATTAGAATATGGCCCTACACTGTTCCCCATATGGTCAATATATCACCCGTCCAGCTTCTCATAAACAGTATATATGTCCATATCAGACTGCAGGAATGTGCTATCAGTAGACGATTTCATCAAAATTGCAAAACATACTTATCTAGCAAAGTATACTTTGAGGGAGTAATCATTTATTTTTCCGAAATTCACTCTGTCATAGAACTAACGACTGCATATATTTGATGATTAAACGTATGCAGAATTATTATACTGAATTTATTACATTATCACAAAATGGCTGTGATAATGTAATAAATTCAGAATAATGAAAATTGATAAATTTATCCTTAAATTGAAAATTTCTCCCTCAAAGTATACTTTGCTAGATAAGTGTACTTTGCAATTGTGATGAAATCGGCTACAGATCGCGAACAAGACCGACTATAAATGCCATAAGCCACATTTCTCCAGTCAGGGCCACAAATAATAAGACTGCAGCCGATTTCACCAACATTTCTAAGCATAATACTTACATGTATCTAGCTAAGTACACTTTGAGGGAGTAATCATTTATTTTTCCTGAAATGCATTATTTCATATAGAACTAACGACTGCATATATTTGATGATTAAAAGTATGCAGAATTATTATACTGAATTTATAACATAAATAGCTGTGATAATGTAATAAATTCAGTATAATAATATAAATATATCCTTAAATTGAAAAATTCTCCCTCAAAGTGTACTTAGCAAGATAGGTATACTTTGCAATGTTAGTGAAATAGGCTACTGGGGTGCGTTTCACTAACATTGGTACGACTAAAATGTTCGTAAGTACAAAATTATGATAGTCTGTAAATTTCACATTAACATTTTCTTGTAAACAATTATTGGATTTACATTTATTGAACATAGGCTGAACTGAAATTTCCAGACGATCCTAAATTTGCACTTATGAACATTTTAGTCGCACGAAGTTTTGTGAAGCGGCCCCTGGTGTACAGATATCCAGTGTAACTGATGGAAGGTATGTTTGGGTTTTCAAGAGCATCGGATTCTGAGAAAGGTTATGAAAGTTAGAAATATATATTTAAGCTGGAAACCTCGCTTGCTTACAACTGAGCAGAACAGGGGGCTGTTTCATCAAACTTCGTACGATTAAAATGTTCATAAGTGCAAATTTAGGATCGTCTGCAAAGTTTTGTTGATGTATTTACATTTATTGAGCATAGACTGCATACTCAATAAATGTATATCAAATAATAGTTTACAAGAAAACAGTGTTAATGTGAAATTTACAGACTATCATAATTTTGCACTTACGTACATTTTAGTCTTACGAAGTTTTTGAAACGGCCCCAGGACACGTGTCGAAACGGCACAGAAATTACTAAACTGTATCAAAACTACACAGTAAAAAATAAGTTAACACATGTATGGAAGCGTCCTGGTGCCAATGCTAAAATATATTTATCTCTTAATTATGAGATACTAACTCCTAATTAGTACATTTAGATACTACTGTCTGTTTCACGAAACCTGCCCAAATGTTACGGCTATATACATGTAAGCAACGCAAACGCAATCTTTTTTCGATAATATTAAATTAACATTTTATCAAAATTTAAGAATGACCCTTCTTTCCATTTAGTAAAATCTGGTCAAATATTGATATTAGTATGAAAAAGGATTTATGTACGGGAATTTAACATGGGGAAAAAGAGATGAAGAACATGAAGGAGGGGTCGGGAAAAACAAAGAAATTGACATTGAAACGTGGCTAGATACATGTAGCTTCGAAACGATCTAACTAAGAAAACAAAAGTTAAACTTTGAAAATCGGTCCACTATTTCAGAAATTTGAAAAAATAATCCCCTCTGTGAAGATGTCTATGGGGATTTAACATAGGGGAAAAATCGCATTAAAATCAATATTGGGCCAAATTTCGTGAAATAAAAATGCAAAGCTCATTCTTAAATTTTGATAAATTTAATATTATAGAAAAAAAAAAAAAATAGTTGTTTCATTGTTTAAATGGCTTTTAAAATTTAGGCTAGGGGTTTCGTGAAGCAGACAGTAAGTCATTATTAGGAGTACTATATCCTAATTGAGACACGCCATGGGATTTTGAACCTTTGCACATCTGCGCAATTTCATTAAATACGTTCACAAACATTTCTATATTTTTTATAGATTAAGTCAAAAGTTGACATATTCCGAATACATGCGGAATTATAGCGCCAGATGTAGCCCTATGCGATTTACTTTCGCTTCCAAGTCTGAGAGAAATCCTCTCTGACCGCAGATGTGTCACCCGACCAGCTCTCTGTTTCACATGTGTTTTAACAGATGGTCAGTATGTTTGGTGTCATCAGGGTATTTTGGTGAATTTTGGGTAGATTTGGGTGGATTTCGTTGGTTTTGGGTAATTGACATAGTCTTGTGCAACTAGTAATGCTCAATCATTGCACACGAAATAAATTGTCAATTATCTACACATTCACCGTTCCGAGGTTTCGGACCCCTTTTATACTGTCAAAATACCCACAATGGAACATGTACGAGGTGCAGTCATAACGTTCTCGGACTTTCTTGATAACACTTTTAATATACATGTATCTCCTCCACCTCCTTTTCCCCCATGTCAAATTCCCATACAAATCAATACAACAAATCAATTTTTCGTAATAAATTTATCGAAAAAATTATTGTTTTTGCAATGTTTATATAGCCGTAAAATTTGGGCAGGTTTCTTGAAACAAACGGTAAACATGCCAGGGGCGGTTCCAGGATTTCATGTTAGGGGGGAGGGAGCGGGACTTCTGAATTGAAATAGTTTACTATATTTTCGGGAGACTGTCAGGTGGGTGCGGCGGTCTGCCATACGGAATATTTGTTATATCTGCAACCCATTTTGCTGCGTTCTGGCGTATTTAAGAGCATACATGTACATATAAATTTTAGGGGGGGGGGGGGTGTGGGCGCGTCGGGTTTTCCCCTACGTGAAGCCGCCCTTGCATTCAGAGAGAGAACAACCAGATCACCGACTTACCTGAAATGTTGAAACGAAATCGGCGATTCAAACTCAAAAGCATGTGACGTCGACAAAACATGTGATGACGTCATTCGGCAGGTGCATTTTAGAACAAAATTAATGTCAACGATGATTACAAACTGCTACACTGGTTGCTAAAGGCGTAGTCACAGTCACATATGTAGCGACAAAATGGAACTACATTTGTAATTATAACTGGAGACACGTGAGCTCCATGTAACAACAGGATGTGTATGTGCAAAGTACCACTCGAGAAAAGTATTCATTTCCGTCAATTAGTTGGCTTTTATAATACTCCCCAAATGTCGAACCTGTGATAAAGGCCATTCCGAGTAGCAATTACCTCCTATAGTAGCCACGCTTTTTTCCCCATTTATTCAATCACTACTTAATAATTAACCTGCGAACAAAGACGACATGTGAACAAAAAAAGTCAGAATTATCTCTACCCATGACTGGCCTTTATTCGACTGTACGTGTATAAATGAGACACGCCATGCGATTGTGTACCTTCGCACACCTGCGTAATTTCATTAAATACTCAAACTTTACACATTTGACAATATTTTTCATAAATAAAGTCAAAAGTTGACAACATTTTCAGAGTACATGCTGAATATATAATATAATTCCGCATGTACTCTGAAAACTTACGTCAACTTTTGACGCCATGTACAGAAATTATTGTAAATTTTGTAAACGTACTTCAGGAAATTACGTATATGTCCGAAGGTACAAAATCGCATGGCTCGTCTCAAATGGAAGCAACCACAGGTGGTAAGACTCGGACCTAGGACCCAATTATTTGGCTCATTTGGAAAATGTTACCCCACCCACCAATTTCCATAAACGATACCTTACTGCCTTTACAGGTTATAATGTATAGTGTATTGAAATGGGCGGGTGGGGTAACGTTTTTCAAATGAGTCAAGTATTGGGTCATAGGTCCGAGTCTTCCACCTGTGCAAACAACTGGTTAACTGAGAAAGGGCAATGGGTTGGGGTGGGTGGTGTTGGCTAGCAGGATAACAGAAAATAGAATTAAAATGTGCAAACAACAGTTACAGTGTGACCTCTCTACAACAGCCACCCATGGGAAGACGCAAAACTGGCTGTTGTAGAGATGTGGCTGTAGGGAGGTTAAAGCTGAATAAAATGTTGTCGTCCGCTGTTTATTTATTTTCTTTGATAATTCTCATTAAAAACATGCTTTGGCAACATTTTAGAATCATTTCAAATGGAAATGATTCTAAAATGCTGTCAAAACATGTTTTTATTGAGAAAGAAGACAAATCAACAGCAGGCGACAATTTTCGTGCTCATCAGTCTAAGGGTTAGATACAGAAGAAATCATTCATTTTGGATATAAAATAGCGGCTGTTACAGAGAGGGTGTTGTTGTAGAGAGGTGGCCGTTCGGGAGGTTGGACTGTAGCTGCAACTCGGCAGACATGGTGTGCTGGTGCATTATTCCTTAAGTCAGTCAAAACATGGTAGCCATTTTTAAAAGGCAGTACATATAGAATAGTAGGTCAATGCCGTGAATGGGAAAACATATCTGGCAATGCTTAGGAAACGGGATGGGCGAGGCTATGCCGAGCACATCCCGTTTCCGTGCCGCGCCAGATATTTTTTCCATTCACGGCACTAACCTACTATTCTATTTATCCCGTCAACACCTACAACTGGCTTTAAAATGCAAAAAGAAATAACCCACGTCACTGCAAATATTCATACGCAGTGATTAGGTCGTATTGACAGGATATCAAAAATGTTTCACGGCACCGTGTCTCACGGCACCGTGTCTCACGGCACATACGCTCTGTGTTGACGGGATAAACATTACTATCCGTCAAATAATGGCGTTGAGAACAATTAAATTATGACGTTTACAGGGTACAGTGCTTAAACATTGTCAATATTGAAATTGACAACCACCACCGAAATTATTCATGTGCAGAAGAGGATAAAGACTTGAATTCCATACTTGTAGATTACGGAAATATTTATGTTTTCCTGAAATAAATCCGACCAGGCGTCATTATTGTGACGTCATCGCTTAAATAGATTTATCGAGCAATACATAGACCAGTCTTTTAAATAGGTTACCAAACTTGGTCCCTTAATCCTTTGAACCCGAAATCCCGCTATAGCGGTTTATGCAAAAAGTGCAGATCCAGATGAGCCGGCTCGTAACGAGCCGTTTCATCAGGATCTGCACTTTTTGAAAGTAATTTTAATATTTCTTAGAACAAAAACACTCCCTTTTCATAAATGGACGAATGTGAAAATCATTTTGTGACAATTTGATTGGTCGGAACATTAGCATATCACAGTCCATTCCAGTTCCTTTGGGTTGAAAGGGTTAAACCTACTGACATGATGGCGTTAGAATTGGTGGAGTTTGTCGGTTTGACGCCAATTCCAACGTCAATGGCGACCCGTAAGTTACTCTTAGGACTTGGGAACAGAAACATGATCTAAGGATTATTATATGTCCAAGGGCGTTGTACCATGCACCAACGGGCTACGTAGACGAGTCAATGTTTCTTGAATTTCGCGCTTTTCTTAATCGCGTGTCACGTGATATTTATGTTGATAAATTGAGCATGCGTGATTGCACTAAATATGGCGCACATATCAAATCCTTGTCTTTGTTGAACGAGCTTCTTCCGGTCGACCTTGACTCTTCGCGTACGAGCGAATATCCCGATGACGTGATTCATATTGTAGAAATTGTGATTTTCCAGCTGTCTACTTTCGGTTTCGTAATACCTATATTACACCTACTACAAAACAATTCTGGCGAGAAATATTGTATAGTACAATGTATTACAGATAAAGATTAGCTTTATTCAAAATATGCATTTATTACATATGTTTAGATATACTCTGAATGTAAATGCCTTTTTCTCTTGTGGCCAATGTATCCATGAAGGCTGCCAAACTTGACAGAATATCAGGTGCAATAGGTTCATTATGGCAACATATGGAAGCAGCCAGGCACACAACGATAATTCCAACTAAAAATAGCGCTGTAGTGTTCGTAAGTATACTTCTGCTGCGTGTCGTGTGTTTGTCAATTATGTCTTTGTATATTAGTTACAAGATACCATATCCATTTGTGGCTGTGACTGGAGAAATGGAGCTCATGCATGGGTTTTATGGTCAGTGTAGCGCCCAGTAGCACTGATGTAGCCTGATAACAGTCTATACGCTTTGTTAGAATCATGAGGATTTTTGTCTGTGATGGAATAGCGAATAGTGCAGATCCTGATCAGACTGTGCGGATGCACAGGCTGATCTGGATCTACACTGTTCGTAAAGACCATAAACCCCATTTATCCAGTCAAGCCACATTTAATGACGCACAGGACACACACACTCTATGTAGCGTTTTCATTCAAGAGTACTTTACGGCGACTTCAAACACTTGGGTAAAACAAAAATAAAACACGGGTGGCTAGTGTACGTCACTAGCAACTGCTATGCAGGTCCACTTCGACCTGCCTTATAAATAGGTCACGTGTAGTACAGTGCCAATTAGACATGGATATATAGCCAACCCCGTAAACCCAGCCCCCCCCCCCCGTATATGTGCCCCCCCCCCCCCCCCGCCCCCATTCCCATGCAACGGGTTTAAAACGGCTCAGCATTTTGTTGTGGTAAAAACACAAGATGGCAACCGGAATAATTACTATCAGTTTAACTTCCAAAGAACTAGCGTTATGACAACGAATACTGGCGCTATGCCCATCGTTTCAACCATATGTAATACAATGATATATATATTGGAATATATTAGCAATTTTGGTATGGTCGCCATATTCAATATGACCGCCATAAACCAGTCGACATGTCTACCACCACACATCAACATCAAATAAACTATATCATTTGTTTTGTTTTGAAAAATTTCCTGTTGCGATGGCCACTGGTCACATTGGTAATACACTACAGGTGATATGTATATTTAGTGTGTTCACATACACAGGATCTCAAACGAGTTTGAGATTATGTTTAGCACATGACTTCGCAGACAAAAGAGCAGAAAATGTGGACATATCCAATAGTGTTCTTTGAAAAGACGCCATTGACTAATTTGGCATCTAGTTGAAATCTCCACAGAGAAAAAAATAGTTTTAATACTAAATTATAACATGTCATAGTATAGGCTTCCATTCTTTGTAAGCACTTCATAATAACAAACGGGAGCACATTCTAATAATTGCAGTAACTTTACTGACGCTTCTGATGCGGTCAACCAATCTAATTCACTGCAGGTGCTATTACTTGTGAAATGGTCTACAACAAGGTTTTCGTGTGATAAATACCCATACTAATTGCTATGCTGGCTACAGACCAGCTGCTGTCAAAAGACCAGTACAATCGTACCTACAAAATATTCACATTATCAATTTTGGTTTGATTAGATTCACTACAATTCACTGATAGTATAAATTATAAAGTATTCCTATTTCATAATGTACATTAGTACTATGCTAAAATCACATTTGCATATGTTACAATGCTTTGGCTGTCCTAGCCTCATGCTGTGTCTAGTTTCCCTGCTGTAGCATAATTAGACTACAATATTGTAAGATATGTGTGTTAGGATTATTGAGGGTTCACTGCTGACATGTTACTAAACTAACCAAAGTATATTAACAACAATATCAACGTTATACTATTAATTGACTGGTTGAATGGAACTTAATGGCTTAAAAACACAGTTCTTCACATTATGGGTCACTAGATCGAACCAGTGAGCCATCACAATGTATTGGGTTCTGTGTATATTGCGCAATACCTGATATTGTGTCAGGTGCCATTTCCACATAAGAAGTTCTATTTGGCAAGAAATCAAATGAAGTTTAATTGCTGCAAGATGCATTCAACACTGTAATTATAGTACATTCATGATCAGCAGTTGCCCCTTTATCAGACTGAACATGCATATGTGTTAGGCGGTTTCTGTATGATTCCCCTACCTACACTGACATAATGTGGAATGACCAATCTGGAATTAAATACATGTTACTGATTGGCATAATGATATATTTTTAAATGCAGCGAATCATTTTCAGAATGGATGTAGCGGCCAGGTCTTTGACAGTAAGTACAGTATGTGGGGTTATAACCCCATAGTTGGTTTGTCACCTGTGACCATTTAAAATAAATGCTTCACCGATGTGAGACAGGGAGCAGAGATTTGCTCCACTGTTTCCTGTATTCAACATTCACAGTACAACTCTGCACTCAATACCGCCAATAACGTGCACTCCACTACCACATTTCTGAAGCGACTTATGAATCCGATCCCATTTATATTATTCTGTATATACTACTATTTGTACACGTGACTTGATCCCGCCCTCTGCATCTGTGTTTAAATATATGCGACATGTATAATACCTACAAAACACAGGCAGTCTTCACATCTTGTAGTACATGGTAGAAAAGCAGCCGCACACACGTGGGTCTGGACTTTGTCAAATAGCCAGTCGATTACCCACACTAGTGATGACACATCATAAACCACTGTGCCTGAATGACGACTGTGCAGTAATTTGCACGAGTGTTTGCATCTTCTCTGGCCAATACCGAGGGCATCATCTGCTGTCACATTCGCACACACCGCCATTCCTTTGTCTCTATGTTCAACAGGCCATTGTATAGGTGTGATGCTTCATGTACTACGTGAATGCACATAGTTCTGGCAATACTGCGGCGGTCTTCTTGGTCGAATGCTATGCGGATATTTGTCTCTCAACTTTAAGACTCGTGTGCACAGTTTTTGTATTGCTCGTGAATTTAATGTCACGGAACAGTCTCTCCAGGTACAAATACTCAATGCCCAGATGATCATTCCGTTCAAATCTGCTGTCAACCATATAGCTCCTCGAGTGCATGGTGACCTGGCTTTGATGGAGTAGGCAAGCTCGAAGATGCCTACTTTAAACGTCACCTCTCTAAACGTGTTGTTGTTGTTGTTGTTGTTCTAATTAATTAGTTGAGATCAAAATACGAATTTTGTTTTATTGGCATTTAAATCTGCAAAATCCAGATTATCAAAAGATAAACCGCTCTTAAAAAAGACAAATAAAACGTAAATTAAAGTATATGCATGGATTTTAAAAAAAAATTATACAAACTACTGTCTGTTTCACGTTTGTGAAATCATTTGTCAGCAAAATTTAGCAATGAGCCATCTTTTTATTTTTTGAATTTCGGTCCTATAATGAAGTGATAGCCATAAATCAAGAATTGAATGCAGGGTTGCAATGTTAAAATGTCACGTGCGATCAGATTTTCAACATTTTTCTAGCATCGAACTGCTTGCTGGATTTCATCATTAAAAACAAGACACTAACCTTGTATTTATGAGAGCAATTCTTGCCAGGTTGAAAAATAAAGGAATCGAGCCTCCATTTCTCGGTGTTCGTACAAGAATTACAGAAGAAAATGCCGAGAATTTGGTCAAAATACAACATGATGTCATCATCATCTGCTACAGCTTTCGTATCTATTGACAACGCCAAGCTGAGGTTGGCACGCTGTTCCTACCACGCAAAATTAATTGCACATATCCTCGCATATCGACACCGGTGTAAATCTACATTCTCTAATGGTCTGACTTGGGAACACCATATAACGTCATTTCCGGCGGAAGTATAAAGTCACTTCCTGTGAGCCAGTTTCTTTGCCGGACGAACTTCCGGCGGACAACTTGGTTTACTAAATGCTGATTGGTTGGTGAAGGTCACGAGTTTAATCTAATCAAGTTCGTTAGCATTCACAATTTACAAGACATTAGGACCTATTAGCAACAGTATCAGATCGACTTGGAACCTTATGGATGAATGATATTCGCTAAATATATGAAGATTAAATGATTAATTGATATATTTTAAAGCAAATTGTTTAAATTATATGCCAGAAAATGATGTTAATAAACAAATTTATTAAGAATTTGTGTTCAGTTCGCAAAAATAGTTGTTGTTGTTGTTGACCGGAAGTGATTATTGCATAGCAGTTTCTTGTTTTATTGTCAACAACTAAAAATCGGTGAAATTAATTTCTAATGTAAAAGCCCATCCATGACTGTTTATTCGAAATAACTTTGTTATTAGACGGATTTTCTTGAAATAAAAAGTAGGCTCATTTTTAAAAAATAGTTTTACATTCTTTTATATAAAAAGATAAGCAGTTTGGAGTGTTTTTATAGCAATAAATCTTGGGCAGCATTTCGTGGAACAGACAATAGTAAAGTACTTTACAACTTTTGATGGTAATTTTGGTGGCCATATTGGATTTCCACTCTAAATTAATAAGCAAACTGTAAACATATACTTCTAGTATGTTTCATTTGATTGAAGATATGGGATAGAAAGTCTAGATTAACGACCTAAGCCAAAATAATTTGCCAGTTCTAACATTATCAGTTATTTTTTAGTACAATCGGCAATCGGTACAAAGCCCATATGTATCGTCCTAGTACGACCATCTTGGATTTAAGAAATGCCACCGGGCGAACATCTGCACATCCTCTTGAAATTGTTAGCCCATACACATATGAAGTCATATCGACCAAAATAAAAACTGTATACTACATTTCCATCAAATGTGAGTTTTGATCCCATTTCGTCCCGACTAATGTCTCTATATCTTTGTTTACTTTTATTTCTTATTAATCTGACATTTTTCGTTTTCTGTTATCATCCTATAGCATCGTGGGAGAATAGCGGAGATGAGTTTGGCCATATATCTATGTCTAATTGGCACCCTACTACACGTGACCTATTTATAAGGCTCGTCGAAGTGGACATGTATAGCAGTTGCTAGTGACGTACACTAGCCACCCGTGTGTTGTTGTTTTTCCCCCCAAAGTGTTTTAAGACTCTTGAATGAAAACGCTACATAGAGTGTGTGTGTCCTGTGCGTCATTAAATATGGCTTTGACTGGAGAAATGGGGTTTATGGTCTTTACGAACAGTGTAGATCCAGATCAGCCTGTGCATCCGCACAGTCTGATCAGGATCTGCACTATTCGCTATTCCATCACAGAAAAAATCTTCATTATTCTAACAAAGCGTATATACTGTTATCAGGCTACATCAGTGCTACTGGGCGCTACACCGACCATAAATCCCATGAGCTCCATTTCTCCAGTGACTGCCACAAATGGATATGGTATCGTGTAGCTACTATACAAAGACATAATTGACAAATACACGACACGCAGCAGAAGTATACGTACGATCACTACAGGAATGATTTTCGTTGGAATTATCGTTGTGTGCCTGGCGGCTTCCATATGTTGCCATAATGAACCTATTGCACCTGATATTCTGTCAAGTTTGGCAGCCATCATGGATACATTGGCCACAAGAGAAAATGAGCTCGATAAGAAACTGGATTCCATTCTCGGTGAAGTTAAACACACTAAGTTCATTCGTGAATTAGACGAACTCGCGACACGAATGAGTGAACTTGATAAACGAGAAGGCCTACATGCACAACGAATGGACGAATGTGAAAAGAAGTTTCAAGATTCAGCGTCCGGCGTAACGTATGTACGATGGGGAAGAACGGAATGCCCCGGGAATAGTTCCCTCACGCTGTACGAAGGTTATGCTGCCGGGGGCCATTACACTCATATGGGCGCCTCGCCAAATATGCTTTGCCTTCCTCGCAATCCTGAATGGGGACAGTATCGGGACGCAGAAGATAGACTTGGTGCGTACATATACGGGGTCGAATATGAACACAACATTGAACGAGCAAACGCCATATTCGGCAAGAGTCTTCATAATCGAGATGCACCATGCACAGTCTGCGAGTCTAGCCGGAAGTCGATGATCATGATACCAGGCCGGGTCACGTGTTATGCCGGATGGACGCAGGAGTATTGGGGTTACCTAATGACGGGGCACTATGCTCATACAGCACAATACGACTACCATTGTATCGACGCAAACCCTGAGTCCCTCGAGGGAGGCGAAAGTGACCAAAATGGTTACCTGCTGTATTTCACGGAAGTGAGGTGTGGCTCGCTGAGATGTCCGCCGTATGTGAAAGGGCGGGAGCTGCCTTGTGTCGTCTGCACGAAATGACAACATGAGACGCATGTACCTATATTGTGCGCATGATTTATTGTATAAAAGCGTTTCGAATTGCGATACTACTACGTTATTGGCAGTTTGATACCGAAGCGAACCTACCACGTCTGAATCTAATAATGTGAGAACTGAATGTAATCGCTGACGTAGTGCCCAGTTGTCACGTGACTACTAATCGTGAGCGCGCGAAATATGAAAGCAAACTTCGAATCGATGCCAAATGTCAACAGTGCTGGTGTTTGTGCATGTATGAACTGCATGTACATGCATTGCTATGTGCCTGGATGCACAGGCATAATTATAAATACATTGACTAAGGAATTACATTTTAATTTTGTCTACATGTCTAAAAAGTACAATACACTATCCTATCAATATACCGATGGCCTGTGCCTGGATGTGGCAAATACCGACAATGAAAACATCTGTTATAGAGTACAATATGTGGAGTTATATCTTACACAACTTGCAGATCGTTCACCCTGTGGATATTATTGATTGATTGGTGTTTAACGGCCTACCAACAGCTAAGGTCATTAAAGGCCGGGCCAACGAGTTCGATCCCGTATATAACCTACTGCATGGGGGGGGGGGAATAATCGAAATACTCACATAAGGGGTATAACCAGATTCAATTGTCACATACAAGAATGCCAACGACACATGTGAGGGCCAAACCAGGTATGTGGTTAGGTTTACAGTAAGGACGATCGTTAACTTACCCATGCATGCTCCTACCTGCAACCCACTACATGTGGATATTAGAAAGATAGCAAACGCAATCGCTCCAAAATTATAGATTGTATAACATCAATATGAACATGATTTTGACAAGTGAAAAATGGATGACAATTTTCGTTTCCTATTTAAGCATTTCAACACCACAGCCCTATATGAGACACGCCATATGAGTTTGTACCTTCAGACATCTGCATAATTTCGTGAAATACGTTTACAAAATTCACAATATTTTCCGTAAATAGCGTCGAAAATTGACAATATTTTCAGAGTACGTTCCGCATGTACTCTGAAAAGTTTGTCAACTTTTGACTTTGTTTATGAAAACTATTGTAAATTTTGTAAACGTTTTTAATGAAATTACGCAGATGTCCGAAGGTACAAAATCGCATGGCGTGTCTCAATTATTAAGTCGCCTGGAAAACGATTTGGATTAGTAAAATAAAATGGTTCATAATATTGAAAAATAACTAGCGTCTGCACCGCTAGTTACTTTTCAATATATATTGTAAACATGTTTTGCAATAGATGGTTATTAATTTACTTTATTTATGTTAATTACACAAACTCATCTTTTTAAATGTGGTATACTATACTATGATCGTTCTATAAAATAGAAACACCTTATTTCACAATGTTTCCTTACTGGAACATATGTAGCGACAATAACAACATTATGCCAAAATCAAATTGTCTCCCCTGTTCATCACAGTTTCTGATAACATGTACTTGAATATAACGCCCGTTTTTGGAAATTTCATCAAATAAAATGTTGAGATTAATTGATATACTTTTATATAGCCTTTACTGTACATGAATAAAAAAAATCATATGGTGTACGAGGTAGCTATCTCGTTCCCACGAGATAACGTTCTATCTCGTTCAAATGAGATAACATCTGCGAGATGCGTACAGTACAGTTTTGAGGTGGGTGCTACGTAGAAGTGGTGTACGAGGTAGCTATCTCGTTCAAATGAGATAACATCTGCGAGGCAGATATACACTGGCAAATGCATTTGTGATACTGGGGTATCGTACAGTACAGTTTTGAGGTGGGTGTAACGTAGAATTCTTTTTTTTATTAATTCGTTCCCACGAAATAACAATTCGTTCCCATAAATTAACAATTCGTTCCCTCAATTTAGCAATTCGTTCGTGGGAACGAATTGTTAAATTGAGGAAACGAATTGCTAATTCGAGGGAACGAATTGTTAAATTGAGGGACACTCTTCTCGGGACCCGACGTCGACAAAACATGTGATGACGTCATTCGGCAGGTGAGATTTAGAACAAAATTAATGTCGGCGATGATTCGTAAGTTTTACAAACTGCTACACTGGTCGCTAAAGACATAGTCACAGTCAAAAATGGTACTAATTATAACTGGAGTCACGCGAGCTCCATGTAACAACAGGATGTGTATGTGCTTCAGCCATATTGGCTCAAAGTACCACTCGAGAAAAGTATTTATTTCCATCGATTAGTTGGCATTTATAATACTCCCAAAATGCACTGTCGAACCTGTGCTATAGGCCTTAATAAATTAGTACTTAATTAACCTGCGAACAAAGACCACCTGTGAACCAAAAAAGTCAGAATTTTCTATTTTTCCTTAATCAGTCAAAACATGGTAGCTATTCGTCAAATAACGGCTTTTCTAAATGACACGTGACTGCGTTTTCACAAAAAAATAATTTAATGATAGTGTAGATCAATGGACTGAATGAATAACCATTTACAAGGGTACACACTACACAGCACAGTGCTAAAGCATTGTCAATATTGAAATTGACAACCACCACGGAAATTATTCATGTGTAGAAGATGATAAAGACTTGAATTCCGATACATATAGATTACGGAAATATTTAAGTTTTCCTGGAAAAAATCCTACCAGGCTTCAGTCATTATTGTGACGTCATCGCTTAAATAAATGTATCAATTAATAAATATACCAGCCTTTTAAATAGGTTACCAAACTTGGAAACTCTAGTCTGAGAGTAATGTCCCTTAAACTTACTTGCGGGACATGATGGCGTTAGCATTGGTGGAGTTTGTCGGTTTCACGCGACGTCAAACCGACAAATTCCGCCAATTCCAACGTCAATGGTGACCCGTAAGTTACTCTAAGGGTCGTTAATTGTGATTTTCCAAGATCTGTGTGTAGAAAAGTAGAGACTCTCACGGATTGCCACCTAGACTAACATGCAATGTAGTCTGGAGGAATTATTGAAAATGGTGGAAATGTAGTATACAGTTTTTTTGATGATTGGCTTAAATCATATGGTTGCAAGATGACAATTTCCAAAGGGTGTATAAAAATTCATCTGGTGGCATTTTTTTAAATCCAAGATGGCCACCGGCATCCATCAGAATACAAACATCACTATAACTTCCAAAGTACTGTGCTATGACAACAAATACGGGCTCTATACCCATATGTTCAACCATAAGGAATACAATGGCATATGTAATGCTACAGTCTGAGCATTGTGTTATTCTAAAAATCAAAGGTGGCCGCTGGAGTCCATCAAAATCATTAATATCACTTTATACCGCAACCATTGCTCCATGTAGCATAATAAAGGGGGTTGAATAAATGCTGTTTATATCTGAAGTAACCTAATATACATGAAGAAGCTTTATATACATGAAGTGCCGTTTTTGCGTTTGTTTTTTCACCTTTGGCCCCTAATCGCATTTTAAAATCGAAATCGCTGTCTGTTCAGTTCTTACCGTATATGCGACGTAACCAACGACATGGATATGTCCATTACGATTGCAATGCTTATTATGACAACTGTGTAGTCTAAAACAAGCCAATATTGAAGCTTGTCTTAATTAATTCGGAGATTTAATCAGATACAATACCTAAATCTACCCAGCGTGGACGCCGCCATTTTACTTTGAATGACGTCGCTAGATTTATGACGTATGGCGAGGGAATGACGTAAAAACATGCACGCACTTTGAAGCGATTAAGTTTGGTATGCGGTATAAATGAAATACATGATAAGTGCCGTCGAATATGAAATATATTTGACTTAGCCCCGACAACTTTATAGGGGCTCGCTAAAACTGGCCCCAATAAATCTGTCTAAGGCTCAACCGAATATATATTTATATTCGACGGCACTAACCATGTATTTAATATATAACTTCCAAAGCCCTTGCTCTATGACAACAAATACGGGCTCTATGCCCATATTTTCAACCATAAGGAATACAATGGCACATATATTGAAACAGTCTGAGCAGTGTATTATGGTGAAAATTCAAGATGGCCCCCGGAATCCAGCAACATCATTATTTTTAATTATCACCATACCGAACCAAAGTACTGGCACTATGACTACAGATATGTTTCAACCATGAGGAATACAATGGCATATGTATTGATACAACCGGAATCCATCATACTGACTATATCAGTTTAACTTCCAAAGAACTAGCGTTATGACAACGAATACTGTCGCTATATCCATCGTGTCAACCATATGTAATAAAATGGCATAGACATTGGAACATTTGGACTATTTTGGTATCATGCAAATTCAATATGGCCGCCATAAAATAGCCAACATGTCTACCACAACACATCAAAATCGAATATACTACATTATTTGTTTTTATTTGAAAAATCTTCTTGTACGATGGCCAGTGGTCACATTGGTAATACACTAAATGTGATCTGTATATTTATTGTGTTCACATATACAGGATCTGAAACGAGTTTGAGAGTATGTTTATCACACGACTACGCATACTAAATATCAGAACACATATCCATTTAGTTTTAATACTACATTATAATATGTCATAGTATATGTTTCCATTCTTTGTAAGCACTTCATAATAGCAAACGGGAGCACATTCGAACACAATTCACAGATAGTATAAATTAAGAAGTATTCCTAATTCATTACATTAGTACTATACTAAAATCACAATTGTATATGCATAACAATGCGTTGGGTTTTCTAGCCTTATGCTGTGTCTAGTCTCCCTGTTGTAGCATATATAGACTACAATATAGGTAATATATAAATGTACATGTTTTCCGGCTACTACAGGTAACTCTATATTATTCGGAAATGTGGAAACAATTCTGTGATATTTCCTCCCACTAATAATTTTGTCAATATTCACAAATGTACCTGCAAGCACCTATAATGCCACTCCCACCCATAAGCACGTTCATGGTGTGTATAATTTCATCAGCATATGTATTACGCCTAGAATTTGTACTACACAGTTAAGTATTGTCGTTTGTAGAACGGAACCTCGAGTGCATGGTGACCTGGCTTTCATGGAGTAGGCAAGCTCGAAGATGCATACTTTAAACGTCCCGCTCTCTAAATGTGTTGTTGTTGTTGTTGTTATTCTAATTAATTAGTAGGGATTAAAATACAAATTTTTGTTTTATTTGCATTCAAATCTGCAAAATCCAGAACTATCAAAATATAAACCGTCCTTAAAAAAGACATATAACGTATAAATTAAAGTATATGCATGTATTTTACCAAAAAACATTTCAAACCATTCAAGTACAACTTTTAATGGTAATTTTGGTGGCCATATTGGATTTCCACACTAAATTAATAAGCAAACTGTAAACATATACTTCTAGTATGTTTCATTTCATTGAATATATGGGATAGAAAGCCCAGATTAACGACCAAAGCCAAAATAATTTGCCAGTTCTAACATTATCAATTATTTTTTAGTACAATCGGCAGTATTTGATGTTTAATAGGGTCCATATACATTTCCAACAATATATAATTATCAGCTTGTACAATTTTATCTATATATTCCTCGTGAGTTACAACATGAGTGCAAAGTCCTAGTACGACCATCTTGGATTTAAGAAATGCCACCGGGCGAACTTTTGCACATCCTCTTGAAATTGTTAGCCCATACACATATGAAGTCATAATGATATGCACCGGCATATGTGAATTACCTCCCATTATTAAGTTGTTGCCCATCAGTGTTGATGTGGACCTCAGGAACTACTAACACTGTAGCTGTTGTAAATTGTATTCCATGTTATGTCGATGTGACAAGCAGTGAAGTGGAGGCATGTGTGTGCGCCTGGAACTCGTACTCAGACCCAGCACACACATTAAAACATCACGGTCTTATCTGAATTGATTGTCACTATCACATGCTTCCAATTTGCGCACCTGTTGTATCCGTTTTCAATATTCAGCCATTCCAAAGTTCATCATTTTAACCTTAGATGCAAAACCACGCTTGCTGTCAGATAATTTGCTTTCAATCACATCATTTCGTCAAATGGCCCATGCCTAACCATCCCAGAGAGCAATTTAATTGAGAAAACGTGCCTTCATTCTCAGCAACAGAAATAATCCACATTTCGTCAGCCATCTTGTTCGCTGCGTTGTGGGATTGTTAATTTGACGAAACGAAGTGACTTTCAAAGCCCAACAATGAAGCGTTCTTTCAACAATGCCTTTCTGGTATAAAATCATAGGTTTATTAGTACTGTCAGAAAAGTATTACTTATTAATTATCTGTCTTTATCGATGAAATATGCGTCTTGCTGCGTTTCGTAACAGGCGAGTTGGGCGGTTTGTAATATTGTAGACCGCACGCGAGCGGCAAATATTGTCTGGCCACTCGTGAGATCGCCCTGGCAACTTATACGTCAGCGGCCAATTGTTTTGGGACCACAAATTATTGACCGCTGGCCGTTGTGACCGGAAATTGGCCGTTGGCCGCTGCGACCACAAATTAGTGGCCGTTGGACGCCGGCCAACCCATGGGTATAAAAGAACACCGACTTTTTCTGTTGATTCATTCTGACTTTTGGCTTTTCACAAACAACACCTCCACGCAAATTTCGTGAGAAAAATGTATCCCATCAATTCCACAGTAAGATCATTATAACATCATCCTCGTAGCAAGTACATTTACATTTAGGCATAAATAAGTCTTCAGAATCGCTTTGGACATTATTTACGGTGACACATATTACACCGTCTTATCCTGTTATAGAATTATTAATACACATAGATACGTGTATTCACCGCAGTGCTAGGTGGCTAAATTTTATGTTAAATATTTCGTTTAAACCAGCCCGGCACACAACTATCTTTGCATTAATTACGGGTTTGTGACTTCGCGCGGTACTAACAAATTATAATGTGTTCGTATGCTACCGAAGTCTGACCGTGCTTTTATGTTAGCACCACGCATTAGGAGCGTCTAACAATTTCGAGATAAGTTTGGCAGAATCAGTTTCCATTCTTCATGCCATTGTATTGTGTAACTAAAACATGACTATAAATATATAATGCATTTGAACCATCTTCATTTGTTTCACTAAAACAAGATAATATTGGATACTTTTAGTGAACACGCATGTGAAACAATTGTGTTGTCCATGCATCTGCCATTCACCGTTAGTTACCAGCTTATTAAATTGTTATAATTCATCCGGCTACTTGTGAATTCCCAGCGGTCCTACTGAGCGGTGTCTCATCCCACATCCAGTCCATAGAGAACCACAAGGACAGCAGTCCGAGTCATAACGCACATGTTGCCGGCTTGTGGTTTGATTGCTGTACTTCTCACTACATGTTACTAACAGGCAATCAGACCAAAGTAAAGCAATCAGACAAACTCAGCCCTCAGCGCTTGCCTTGGTGACGGAGTAGTCCACAGTCCAAGGGCCAAGGAGGCACTTTTAACAGCTGGTACAAAATACTACAGCGGCTCTGCCCAACCAAAAGAGTATCATAACAGTATAGGGTGCACGCCCCATAGCCGGCGCGTAACAATATCAACCAAAATAAAAACTTTATACGACATTTCCATCAAATGTGAGTTTTGGTCCCATTTCCTCCCGACTAATGTCTCTATATTATATTTGTTTACTTTTATTTCTTATTAATCAGACATTTTTCGTTTTCTGTTATCGTGCTATAGCATCGTGTGAGAATAGCGGAGATGAGTTTGGCCATATATCTATGTCTAATTGGCACTCTACTACACATGACTTATTTATAAGGCTGGTCGAAGTGGACATGTATAGCAGTTGCTAGTGACGTACACTAGCCATCCGTGTCTTGTTGTTTCTTCCCCCAAAGTGTTTTTAAGTCGTCGGAAAGGACACTTAAATGAAAACGCTACATAGAGTGTGTGTGTCCTGTGCGTCTTTAAATACGGCTTTGACTGGAGAAATGGGGCTTATGATTTTTACGAACAGTGTAGATCCAGATCAGCCTGTACATCCGCACAGTCTGATCAGGATCTGCACTATTCGCTATTCTATCACAGACAAAAATCGTCATGATTGTAACAAAGCGTAAAGACTGTTATCAGGCCACATCAGTGCTACTGGGCGCTACACTGACCACAAATCACATGAGCTCCATTTCTCCAGTCACAGCCACAAATGGATATGGTATCTTTTATAACTAATATACAAAGACATACTTGACAAATACACGACACGCAGCAGAAGTATACGTACGAACACTACAGCGATGTTTTTCGTTGGAATTAGCATTGTGTGCCTGGCGGCTTCCATATGTTGCCATAATGAACCTATTGCACCTGATATTCTGTCAAGTTTGGCAGCCATCATGAATACACAGGCCACAAGAGAAAATGAACACAGTGAGCTCGATAAGAAACTGGATTCCATTCTCATTGAAGTCAGACACACTAAGTTAATTCGTGAATTAGAAGAGCTCGCGACAAGAGTGAGTGAACTTTATAAACGAGAAGGCCTACATGTGGTAACGTATGTACGATGGGGAAGAACGGAATGTCCCGGGAATGGTTCCCTGACGCTGTACGAAGGTTATGCTGCCGGGGGCCATTACAGCCATACGGGCGCCTCGCCAAATATGCTTTGCCTTCCACGCAATCCCGAATGGGGAAAGTACCGCGACGCAGAAGATGGAATTGGTGCGTACATATACTGGGTCGACTATAAACACACATCTGCTCGAGCAAACGCCATATTCGGCAAGAGTTTTGATAATCAAGATGTACCATGCACAGTTTGCGAGTCTAGCCGGAAGTCGATGATCATGATACCAGGCCGGGTCACGTGTTATGCAGGATGGACGCCGGAGTATTGGGGTTACCTAATGACGGGGCACTATAGTCATAAAGCACAAGGCGACTACCATTGCATCGACGCAAACCCAGAATCCCTCGAGGGAGGCGAAAGTAACCTAAATCATTACCTGCTGTATTTCACGGAAGTGAGGTTTGACGCTCTGAGATGTCCGCCGTATGTGAAAGGGCGGGAGCTGCCTTGTGTCGTCTGCACAAAATGACGACATGGAACACGTGTAACTATATTGTACGCATGATTTATTGTATAAACGTGTTTCGAATTGCGATACCACTACGTTATTGGCGGAAGGACAAAGAAGCGCACCTACCACGCCGTGAGCGCGCGAACTATGAATGAAAACTTCGAATCGATGCCAAATTTCACTAGTTCTTGAGTGAGTGCACGTATGAACTGCATGTACATGTACGTGCATTGATATGTGCCTGGATGTGGCAAATAGCGACCAATGAAAAAGTATATTATCGAAAAAATTATGTGGAGTTATATCTTGCAGATCGTCCACTCTGTGGATATTATAAATATAACAGACTCAATGGCTTCAAAATGACAGATTGTATGACATAAATATGAACATGATTGTGACAAGTGAAAGATGGATGACAATTTTCGTTTTCTATCTGAACTATTTCAACACCACAGCCCTATATGAGACACGCCATGTGATTTTATACATTCGGACATCTGCGTAATATCATGAAAAACGTTTACAAAATTTACACTATTTTCCGTAAATAGCGTCGAAAGTTGACAAAATTCCGCATTTAATCTGAAAACATTTTACTTTCTTTATGAACAAATATTGTAAATTATGTGAATCCATTTAATGAAATTACGTTGAAGTCCGAATGTACAAAATCACATGGCGTGTCTCATATAGCGGTATTTGCAGTGAGGATCCAGAAGATCAGGATCTGCACTTTTTGCAAGTAATTTTCATATTTTTTTAGAAGAAAACAAACGCCCCCTTTTAATAAATGGATTAGTCTGAAAACATTTTGTAACGACTCTATTGGTCGGAAATGAACACATCAAAATCCACTCCAATTATTTAGTTTACAAGAGAATGAGCTCGTTGTTCCATCGTACGGTCGTGCAGTGGAACTCCCTGTCTGAACACACAGTGACCAGGCCCGACCTTGACCATTTCAGTAGCCTATTTCACCAACATTGCAAAGTATACCTTCCTAGCAAAGTATACTTTGAGGGAGAAATTTTCAATTTTAGGATAAATTTATTAATTTTTATTATACTGAATGTATTACATTATCACAGCCATTTTGGCTGTGATAATGTAATAAATTCAGTATAATAATTCTGCATAGTTGTAATCATCAAATATATGCAGTTAATGCATTTTGGAAAAATCAATGATTACTTCCTCAAAGTATACTTTGCTAGATAAGTATACTTTGCAATTTTGATGAAATCGGCTACTGGCCTTCGTTGGGCACTGCCCGCAACTTCATCCCGGAAGACACTATGGATCTATTTTAACCTTTCATCTGTTGTCATACCTTCTATCACACGTTTGATGCCTTTAATATGTTAACTTGCCTCTGATTACACAGTCTACTAGGCTAAATCCCAAACGAGGGAGAATAGCAGTGTGTAAATAAAAATAGATCGGAAATTATCTACAATGTAACAAAGAGACGAAACATGAAATAGATGCGGTTTAACGTCCCAGCAACAGCTAAGGTCATATAGGGACGGGGCGGCACCATTTAAAGTCTCATCCGACAGACCAGTGGGATGGAAATACTATGAAAGTATATGTCAAGCCCTAGGGTAGGTATTGAACTCACAACCTTCAGTAGTTACGTCCTGTATTCTACCACTGAGCCACAGCCCATCCATAACAAGAGAATAAATCGAAACTTACATTTTGAAAATCAGGACCACAAATTCCAAATGTATTTTTTTTTTTGAAATATATTATTACCCCCATGTTAAATTATCATTAATGTTTTTTTAGAATATTCCGTGCCCTGGACGATAGGGATATTGTTCTACATCGACATAAAGCACGACAGCGACGCAGCCCGGGGGCACAAGGGGTGCGAACACACCCTCTATAATTCCGTTAGTTGCGGACGGTACGGGAGTTTTGCAGAGTTACTGCCGGCAACTATGATTCGTTCTGTAGCGTATAGTTGCATTTTTCTGTGGGAAATAACTGCGATATGTATGAAAATAATAGCTTGACAATCACTATAATGGAGGTAATTAAATGTAGAAATCAATATTTCTTTTCCGTGGAAGGATGTTTCCGCACCCCTTTCCAATAGGCGAATAGTATTAGACATAAAATCGCCACAAAGATCGGAAAAAAATAAGCCAAAGCTGACTTTTTCAGAATAGGTCCGGAATAGCATTAGGAGAAATATTTTAAAACTCCCCATGAATCCCACTGGAGCTTAATTGAGAATTCAAGATGGCGTCCAATATGGCTGCCATAAATTTATTAAACTCATTAAGGTGACTATAATGAACATAATCACACATAGGGTGGCAGCAGATCACTGAAAAATGCCTATATTAACCTTTGCAATAAGTATGAGTCGTTGAATCTTTCAAATATCCAAGATGGCTGACAAGATTGCCAACAAAATATGTAAAATTTACATTTTCTTCATATATGGATTTGTAATTGTCTTGGAGTTACTATTCATAGTAATAATTTAATAATATTGAATAAGTTTATAATTAAATAATATGGCGTCCAAGATGGCCGCCAAAACTTGAAAACGTTGTCCAATATGCATAACTGAAGGCCAAAGCTCGCATGTTGAGCTCGCCTAGGCTGTTGCTATTCCGAGGGTGTATTGATAGTCCCAATGTTTAGTGATTGATTGTATATATGTCGTTAGACATACATGTAAATGGTACTTAAAACTTTTAATTTATAATTCGTAAAACTAGGACATTGTAGACATAAAGTATATATGTAATGTGAACTAAATCATTATTTGTGAGGAAAAATGCGTCGGTTTGCCTGCCAGCCTATATGTGTGTGCATGTATGCCTACCTTCAATGTATCTGCTTTTGTCATACCGCAGATAAGATTCTCGGCTTTTGATTGGCTAGCTTGCCTGGTCATATATATTATATGACCTGCCAAGGCCGTCAGACATACAGGAATTGCGATTCCCCTCCGGCGCCTTGCGTCCAATGAATACACATTTTGCAAGCGTCTACCGATTGCGAATTGTATTCCTCTCTAAACACAATTAAACACCGAATTGATCAATAAAAGTAACAAATTGTACACTCAAAACCAGTCTTTATTGTTTATTTTTTCATAAATATTCTTCGCTCATCAAAATATGAGCGAAAAATGACACAAACTGTCCCGTTTAGTGTTTTCAAATCTCAACACAATTGGCTTCGCGACACAGTTATATTTAGGTCATACACTATGGGTTCCACGCACGAAATGCGGCGTAGCAATGACAGCGAATATTTGGGAACAAGTCGCATTCTTCTAGAGGCGCCAAAGGGAGAGCAGATCGATAGAGCAGTGGAATATAAATTAAATTACACGATATAAAAAAACTGTCATAAAGTCGTTTTCGATGGATTTCTTACTCCATATTTAGTTTGATTTCGTTTAATAAAAACACAAAATGTTCATTTACGTCTTTATATTAAGACTGACGGTAGAAAATCGAATCTCGGATTATTTTTCTTCCTGAAAAAACGCAAAGATCAAAAGAAAAGATATGTTTATACTGCCAAATAACGGATCTGCGGTATGCCAAATACGTTATTGTGATTCTACACAGCCTATATGGTGTAATATTGCCCGTCTGAATGTATGTTCAACCTCGGCTATCGCCTCTGGTGAACATACCTCCAGGCGGGCAATATTACACCATATAGCCTGTGTAGAATCACAATAACTTATAATATTATGATATTTTCAGATCTTATATTTTAAGATTAATATTTAATAAATTATAATACATAACATATGTTACTAATCAACAGTTATATTGCGTGACCTTCTCATATGGTTGCCAGGGATATATATTGTTGACAACGGTACTAGTGATATATTGTGTGTAATGCATATGGATTGCAGGGCAATGTATACATTTTATAAGTACATACATTGTAGAATCATACAAGACTGAACACAAATTCCAAATGTATTTAAAAAAAAAATAATAGTATTCCCTCATGTTAAATTCCCATTAATGTTTTTTTTTTAGAATATTGCGGGCCCTGGAAAATAGGGGTATTGTTCTACATCGACATAATACACGACAGCGACGTAACCCGAGGGCACAAGGGCTGCGAACACACCCTCTATAATTATTTGCAGACGGTACAGGAGTTTTGAAGAGTTACTGCCGGCAACTATAATTCGTTCAGTAGCGTATAGTTGCATTTTTCTGAGGGAAATAACTACAATATGTATGAAAATAATATCTTGAAAATCACTATAATCGAGGTAATTGAATGTAGAAATAAATATTTCTTTTCCGTGGAAGGATGCTTCCGCACCCCTTTCCAAACTGAATTTGACATACTGTAGGAGCTATATTTTTTTATAATTTTGGTATTTCTGGACCAATTTTTTAAAATTCACTTTTGTTTTCTTATATCATTTCCAAGCTACCTAGCCAGGCTTCGAAGTGTGAATTTCCAAACTGTTTCGTTTTTTTACTCCTCCCCCAGCTCATCCCCCAGCTCATCCGCCTCATTTTCCGCCATGTTAAATTACCATAGAACATTTATTTTCGCAATAAAATCAATATTTGATGGAATTTCATTAAATAACTAGAAAATGTGTTCATAGAACATACCCCTTTGATAGTAAACAAGGCAAAACAAAATCTAAATCCAAAAGGGGGAAAAAAATATGAATAAACTTTGCCCATCTACTCATAATAAGGAAGCTGCATAACAAGTTGCAGGTCTGTTGCTAGTACCGTTTGAAAGATTTACGAGTTAAAAGGCGAAATTGAAAAATTCTAAGTCGCAAACGGGGAGATAATCCATGGCCCGGGGGTCAAATATAAAATTTATATAAACTTTGCGCATCTACTTATCATAGGGAGGCTACATACCAAGCTTAAGGATTACATACCAAGCTATTACTGTTTAAAAGTTTTACGAGTTACAAGGCAAAATTGCAAAAATTTAGATCGAAAAGGGGGAGATGATCCATGACCCGGGGGTTGAACCAAAATTCGAAATAAACATTGCACATCTACTCATCATAAGGAAGATACATACCAAGTTTCAGATATGTAGCTATTATGGTTTACAATTGTTACGACTTACAAACCAACATTGGAAAGTTCCAAGTCGAAAAGTGGGAGATAATCCACGACCCCGGGGGTTGAACACAAAGTAGAAATAAACTGAGCGCATCTACTCATCATAAGGAAGCTACCAATTCTCAAGTCTGTAGACATTACGGTTTAAAAGTTTTACGACTTACAAGCCAAAATTTAAATTTCTAAGTCTAAAATAGAGAGATAAGCCATGACCCAGGGGTCGAATCAAAAATTAAAATCAAAATAAACTGTGCGCATCTACTCATCATAAGGAAGCTACATACCAAGTGCCAGGTATGTAACTACTAAAACAAGAGGGCCATGATAGCCCTAATTCGCTCACCTAACTCCATGAACACCAGAGGAGAATATGACATTGAGTTCACGTGTTTTAATATAATTGTGCTATTTTTAGATTGCGGTCATCTTGGATTAAGCGATGACTCATTTAACCAAATCTGAAAATGCTTTACCCAAGGGTCTTAAATTACTATGAAGTTTGGCCAGCATCGGCCATGTAGTTCCTGAGAAAGACGTTCAAAATCTCGAATAAATGGACCTTTTGGAGGCTATCATGGATGACATAATCATCCGATTCCGACAAATATTGCACCAGAGCAATCGATTCATCGATACCTTCAATTTGATATATGACATGAGCATATTTTGTCAAAAATAAAATAAACCCACGGGCCACGCCCATTTTTGACCCCGTGGTCACCATTCTAACATCTTTGAAACAGCATTCTACGTCATTCCTACCAACTTTCGTCGAAATCCGGCTGGCAGTTCATGAGAAGAAGATTTCTTAAGAAGTTGTGCTATTTTTAGACGGCGGCCATCTTGGATTAGCGACGACCTCCGTTTGAATAAAATTTAATCTGAAAAGGCTTCACCCATGGACCATAACTGTGAAGGTTGGCCACCATGGACCAAGCGGTTCGTGTGAGGAATAATTTTGAAATCTCTAATAAAAGAACGACCTTTGGACCTTTGGACCTGGCGGTGGCCATCTTGGATAACATGACCATCCAATTTCGACAAAAAATGTACCAGAGCGATCGCCTCTTTGATACATTCGATTTGATATAGAGAGGACCATATTCGGTCAAAAATAAAATTTGACCCCATTTTGACCCCACGGGCCACGCCCATGTTTGACCACGGGGTCGGGCACCATTTTAACAACGTTGAATGAGCATTGTACATCGATCATTTCTACCAAGTTTCGTCGAAAATTGGCTTGCGGTTCATGAGAAGATTTTTTTTAAATAATTTATGCTATTTTTAGACGGCGGCCATGCAGTGAGAGGACAACCAGATCACCGACTTACCTGAAATGTTGAAACGAGAAAAAAGACATAAACCGTATATTAAAATATATGCATGGATTTTACCAAACACTTTTCAAACTATTTAAGTACAACTTTTAATGGTAATTCTGGTGGCCATATTGAATTTCCACCCTAAATTAATAAGCAAACTGTGAACATATACTTCTAGTATGTTTCATTTGATTGAAGATATGGGATAGAAAGTCCATATTAACGACCTAAGCCAAAATAATTTGCCAGTTCTAACATTATCAGTTATTTTTTAGTACAATCGGCAATAGTTGATGTTTAATAGGGTCCATATACATTTCCAACAACATATGTTTATCAGAGTGTACAATTGTATCTTCCAATAGATTCATCGTGAGTTACAACATGAGTGAAAAGCCCATATGTATCGTCCTAGTACGACCATCTTGGATTTTAGAAATGCCACCGGGCGAACTTTTTCACATGCTCTTGAAAGTATTATTCCATACACATATGAAGTCATATCAACCAAAATAAAAACTTTATACTACATTTCCATCAAATGTGAGTTTTGATCCCATTTCCTCCCGACTAATGTCTTTATATCTTTGTTTACTTTTATTTCTTATTTTTCGTTTTCTGTTATCATGCTATAGCATCGTGGGAGAATAGCGTAGATGAGTTTGGCCATATACATGTAGCTATGTTTAATTGGCACCCAACTACACGTGACCTAATTATAAGGCTGATCGAAGTGAACATGCATAGCAGTTGCTAGTGACGTACACCAGCCACCCGTGTTTTGTTGCTTTTTTCCCCCAAAGTGTTTTAAGTCGCCGGAAAAGACTCTTGAATGAAAACGCTACATATAGTATGTGTGTCCTGTGCGTCATTAAATACGGCTTGGACTGGAGAAATAGGGCTTATGTTTTACGAACAATGTAGATCCAGATCAGACTGTGCATCCACACAGTCTGATAAGTCTAACAAAGCGTATATACTGTTATCAGGCTACATCAGTGCTACTGGGCGCTACACTGACCATAAATCCCATGAGCTCCATTTATCCGTCACTGCCACAAATGGATATGTTATCTTGTAACTAATATACCAAGGCATAATTGTCAAATACACGACACGCAGCAGAAGTATACGTACGAACACTACAGCAATGTTTTTCGTTGGAATTATCGTTGTGTGTCTGGCGGCTTCCATATGTTGCCATAATGAACCTATTGCACCTGATATTCTGTCAAGTTTGGCAGCCATCATGGATACATTGGCCACAAGAGAAAATGAGCTCGATAAAAAACTGGATTCCATTCTCGGTGAAGTTAGACACACTAAGCTAATTCGTGAATTAGACGAACTCGCGACAAGAATGAGTGAACTTGATAAACGAGAAGGCCTACATGCACAACGAATGGACGAATGTGAAAAGAAGTTTCAAGATTCAGCGTCCGGGGTAACATATGTACGATGGGGAAGAACGGAATGCCCCGGGAATGGTTCCCTGACGTTGTACGGAGGGTATGCTGCCGGGGGCCATTACACTCATACGGGCGCCTCGCCAAATATGCTTTGCCTTCCTCGCACTCCCGAATGGGGAAAGTACCGCGACGCACAAGATGGAATTGGTGCGTACATATACGGGGTCGAATATCAACAACACAACGCTGATCGAGCAAACGCCATATTGGGCAAGAGTCTTCATAATAGAGATGTACCGTGCACAGTCTGCGAGTCTAGCCGGAAGTCGATGATCATGATAGCAGGCCGGGTCACGTGTTATGCCGGATGGACGCGGGAGTACTGGGGTTACCTAATGACGGGGCACTATAGTCATAAAGCACAAGGCGACTACCATTGCATCGACGCGAACCCAGAATCCCTCGAGGGAGGCGAAAGTGACCAAGACGGTTACTTGCTGTATTTCACGGAAGTGAGGTGTGGCTCACTGAGATGTCCGCCGTATGTGAAAGGGCGAGAGCTGCCTTGTGTCGTCTGCACAAAATGACAACATTGGGACACATGTAACTATATTGTACGCATGCTTTATTGTATAAACACGTTTCAAATTGCGATACCACTACGTTATTGGTTTTTTGATAAAGAAGCGCACCTACAACGTCTGAATCTAATGTGAGAACTGAATGTAATCGCTGACGTACATGTAGTGCCCAGTTGTCACGTGACTACTAATCGCGAACGCGCGAATTATGAATGAAAATATTTTCCATTTTGGATGTAAAATACTGGTTTTGGCAGAGAGGGGATTGTTGTAAAGAGGTTAAACATAGAGAACATGTTCCATGTTGGATGTAAACTACTGGTTTTGACAAAGAGGGTGTGGTTGTAAGGAGCTTAAAGATAGAGGACATTTTCCATTTGGCATGTAAACTACTGGTTTTGACAGAGAGGGGATTGTTGTAAAGAGGTTAAACATACAGTAAATTTTCCATTTTGGATGTAAACTACTGATTTTGACAGAGAGTGGGTTGTTGTAAAGAGGTTAAACATAGGGGACATTTTCCATTTTGGATGTAAACTACTGGTTTTGACAGAGAGGGGATTGTTGAAAGAGGTTAAACATAGAGTAAATTTTCCATTTTGGATGTACAATACTTGTTTTGACAGAGACGGGGTTGTTGTAGATCGGTGGTTGTTCGAGAACAATTCAACATATACCCACTAATTATGCTTGAAAATGAAGTAAAAGTTACAGTAACAAGGTGCATGATCACGTGATTACCACAACAACAATGTCTGGAAGTGTTGAAAGCGCGCCCACTCCAAAGTAAATATTATTTGATATTTTCCTTAATATGCAATAATTTTGATGAAATATGGCGCTGCAAACGCGTCTTCATGACCTGCATTTGGTGGTCTCGGGACTTCAGTACATACGTATGTCGTTTTTGCGAATAATCGATTATCCGTGTCAGTATTGACAGTAAACACGGACATCGATTCTTCGCAAACACGACAGATGTTTGAGCCAAAGTACCCAGACCACCAAATGCAGCTTAACAAGACGCGTTTGATGCACCATAATTCATCAAAATCCGTTACATATTAAGGACAATATAAGAGAATACGTACCTTGAATCGGAGGCGCTGCTGGAAGTTTCAGTAATTGTTGTTGTTGTTGTAACCAACCTTGAGTAACCTGCAAGTGCGGCAAGCAAACAGTGTCTATGACATTATACATATGGACTATTTTCTCAACCGTACTACACCGCGCATGATTATATGTTTATTTAGTGCGGTATAACCTAAACTGGACGGTTACTAACCTAGGATAGCTGCTGGCAGTAACACTGCAAAACTCTCGTACCGTCCGGACGGTACGGGAGTTTTGCAGAGTTACTTCCCGCAACTACTGTCTGTTTCACGAAAGCTGCCCAAATTTTACGGCTATATAAACAATGCAAATACAATAAAAAAATAATCGAATAAAATAAAAAAATTATATTTTTTTCGATAATATTAAATTTTTTATAGCAAAATTTAAAGAATGAACCTATTTTTATTTCGTGAAATTTGGTCCAATATTGATTTAACATGGGGAAATATTTCTAAATTTCAGAAAAAGTGGACCGATTTTCAAAATTTAACTTCCAAGCTATCTAGCCAGGTGTCAGAGTAAATTTCCATTTTTTCGTTTTTTGACTCCTCCACCAGCTCCTCCGCCTCATTTTCCCCCATGTTAAATTCCCATGGACAAATGCTTTTTTCGTAATAAAATCAATATTCATTTTGACAAAATATCACGAAATAAAAAGAAGGCTTATTCTTAAATTTTGCTAAAATTAAAATATTATCGAAAAAAATATTGTTTTTGGATTGTTTATGTGGCCGTAAAATATGGGCACTCGTAGCCTCTGCTAGATACATTTCCACGGTCTGTTCCACGGTTTGCTGCCGACGAACTTTTGGCTATTCAACACATTAAATCTAAAAAAATAATAAAATGTAATTACTTTTTCATCAGTAACAAAAGTCACACCCCCCCCCAAAAAAGATTATTTCATGAAATTCCGTCAAATATTGATTTTATTGCGAAGATACGATTTTCCTATGGGAATTTAACATGGGGCAAAACGGCGGAAGGGTCGAACAACGAAGAAAAAAAATGAACGTGACTCCAAAATCTACCTAGATATCTTGGAAGTGATGTAATTAAGAAAAAGAAAGTTAGATTTTGAAAATCCTTCCTGAAATTATTTCCAAAAATCTATTTTAGCCTCCATGTTGAATTCCCATAGAAAATTTGTAATTCCTTGTAAAATCAATATCTGATTTTTTAGGGAAAGATGACGTTTAGATATTGATGAAAAAGTACTTACATTTAAATATGTTTAGGTGGTGTACACCTATCACAGGTGCAAGATTCGGACGTCGCATCCAAAAGTGTTACCCACCACCAACATCTACAGACAACACATCACATACAGTGAAACCTCTCTAAACCGGACACCCTGGGAGGTACCCAGGGTGTCCGGTTTAGAGAGGTTCCACTGTAAATCAGACATATGACTATACCATATATGTGCGTGAAAGAAGTTGAATTGTATGGTACTTCATTTAAATTGGATTTACGTACGTGTAAATGGAACGTGCAAATGAAAAATGCATCTACAGTGAAACCTCTCTAAACCGGACACACGGGGAGGTCCACATGGTGTCCGGCTTAGAGAGGCTTCACTGTAAATCAGGCATTTGATCGTTCTAAGCAATAGTTGTGTGCTATGCAATCACGAACAGACATTATCACCTGAGATAGAAATAAGACCACATGTGTTTGCTTGGTGTCCGGATTAGAGAGATTCCGCTGTACGATGAATAGTCTATAAAAATGTGTGGTTGGGGTAACTATCTTTTCGAATGTGCCATTTGTTGGATCCTGGGTCCGAGTCTTTCACCTGTAAAACCTACCACTTTTCTTTACTTTAGTCTGAATATTGTAATATGACCATTAAAAGTTCTGCCTTTTATAAACCGTAGTTGTTAATCAGCTAGCTGATATATATAAACCGGTCGGGTTTAAGGTTTACTTTAATAAGCATGATAAGTATAAATAAGTCATGAAACCTGTAACTTAAAGTTATTTGTTTCTTTACATATATATAATATATATACAGCGTGACGTCAAAACGCGGTAAACACGTCGCTGTGTAACTATTCATACGCACATCACAATTTAGAATTCATTGATTATAGCAACAAAAATAGACTAATGTGCATAAATATCCGCCAGGGAAGTGTATTAAATAGAATATTCCATCGTACATTTTGAATAGCGGGAAATAATACTATTCATTTCATGCCTCAATCTGGTTTGTTACGAAACCCCGCGGGGGACATGGATTGTTTTTATTAATTCGTTCCCATGATATAACAAATAGTTCCCTCGAATTAACAATTCGTTCCCACGATATAACAATTCGTTCCCTCGAATTAACAATTAGTTCCCACGAAATGACAATTCGTTCCCTCGAACTAACAATTAGTTCCCACGAAATGACAATTCGTTCCCTCAATTTAACAATTAGTTCTCTAGAATTAACATTTCGTTCCCACGATAAAACAATTCCCACGAATTAACCATTCGTTCCCGTGGGAACGAAATGTTATTTCGTGGGAACGAATTGTTAAATTTAGGGAACGAATTGTGAATTCGTGAGAACGAATTGTTAAATTGAGGGAACGAATTGTTATTTCTTTGGAACGAATTAATAAAAAAATAATTCTACGTCCCTTGCGGGTATCCGTAGTTTGTCAGTTTGTCTGGGAACGTATACAATATAAATCGCGGCTGACAAACACTAGCATGCAAACGAGATATCAGAATGTAACAAATTATCAAGCAAACAGACGGGTTAACAAGATAAAAACGTAAGCATGTATGAATGACATCGTTTACAACGCTAATGTTTTACAGATTTGATGCGCTGTCACGTGCATAGATTGTGCTTTCCAAGCTTCATCAGCAAACCAGTTTATCTCCAAAACCACGCTTCTGTGATCAGTGTAGAATCGAGATCAGCCAGCGCATCCACGCAGTCTGAGCTAGATCTGCACAGATCGTCATCTAAAACGGTGAAACCATCTTTATTCTGTCACAGGGCGGGAAGAAAGTGTACCCAGTGCGGGACTTGGGCCCGGGACCAATGGTTTACCGTACCAACTATCCTCAGGCAGATCTCACCGGACATAGATATGCTTACATTAGTGACTTACATACCTACCGTAACACTTGTAGGGGTTGGTGGAAGAAGGGGGCTAAGTCCATTATGAACTTAGCCCCATTCTTCCACTGGCATCTTTAAACTATTTAAACGATATTAGATACGTACAGGTATCAGACCCGGGAGAGTATGGGACTCCAAATCTACATAAACTCAAATAATCAGAGCTAGGTCCAAAGAATTAGAGCCAGAATTAAATATTTAGAGCTAGCTCCAAATAATTTTAAGAGCTCTCTAAATAATTTGGAGCTAGCTCTAAATATTTAATGCTAGCAATAATTATTTTAGAGCAAGCAATAACTATTTGAGTTTATGTAAATTTGGCGTTCCTGGAACGCCAAATCTACATAAACTCAAATAAGGAATGGTAACTCTAAATAAAACATTTAACATCTCATGCTAGCTGTAAATAGTTAATGCTAGCTCTACTTACTTACAGCTAGCATTGATTATTTGAGTTTATGTAGATTTGGAGTTTCATAGGAGAGAGCTAGTTAGCAGAATCGACACTGAGCCAACCGCCATAAGTCCAATTTTGTCGTGGCATTGCGGGCAACACATTGTGTGGTTTAACCATCGTCTGTCCCAAACGCGGGAATAATTGCCGCTCGGTGACCGTCATTTCCGGTCCATTACCTTTCAATTATGCAGCGTATGGATACATTTAAGACAAAGCAATACATGTACGTGTAGAACTTAGATTTGTGGATGTCTTATTGAACTTCCCAGTTTTTCATGTCGTTTACACACGCTTACCTAGGAACTTATCTAGCAAAGTATACTTTGAGTGAGTTATCATTTATACTGAATTTATTACATTATCACAGCCAAAATGGCTGTGATAATGTAATAAATTCAGTATAATAAAAATTAATAGATTTATCCTGAAATTGAAAATTTCTCCTTCAAAGTATACTTTGCTAGAAACATTTAGTATTCATATACATAGAGGATATTCCATCGTACATTTTGAATAGTGGGAAATAATACAATAGTGTGCGTCGGATTCCGCGTAAGCAACGAGTGAGCGTAGCGAACGAGTTGCTTGCACGGACGCCGACGGACACGAGTGTATTATTTCCGCTATTCAAACATGTACATTGGAATATCTAATTTATTACACTTCCACGGCGGATGTATATGCACATTTATTCTATTTTTCAGATTATAATCAATGAACTGTGATGTGCGCATCAATAGTTATACAATGACGTGCTTTCCAGCGTTTTGACGTTACGTTGTGTGACGTCAAATATGAAAATGTGACGTCATGTAAACTTTTTGAAATCCTAATTACGCAGCTGTTTCTATGAGCCAGCTATATTTGAGTGCATGTTTGCAATGTGTTCAATCACATTAACACTCTAGATTAGTCGAGACCCTTTCCAAATTTTCAAATAACTTTATTTTGACTGTAATGAAAATTAAACATTTTGCATGGTAGCTCGTGGTTTCCAAGAAAACAGGCGCGCAATTACGGGTGTTCTCTTCACGGTGTATTATTTGTATGGAGCTGATTATGGGTTTTCTCTCAAAGCGAAACCCTTGCAAATAACTCGCAAGAGTGCAATAAATGTATATATAAAAAGGCCAGGATTGTAATTATTATTAATAATATTATATAAACATGAACTATGCATTTCTCATACTGTTGACTTCAACATGAGTTTTTGGTTTTGCTTTTCGTGTCAGCTAGAACTCGTTTGATAATATTATATCAGCCGATGCACAAATCTCTAAATATATTTCTGCAATTTTTCTCGTTTCTCGCCAAAAAAATATGCTGACAAGACGGTTCAACTGAGTGGTAACAACATACTTTGGGTGTATGGTGGGTGGGATCCCAGACCTTCGCCGGACCAATCTTATGACGCTTCCGACGCCCCTGTTCATAGTACATTGGCACCTCTCTAAACCAGACACCAAAGTAACCGCAGTAATCTTATGTTCGATGGGTTTCTTTATTATTTATTTCATATTTTAATGTATGTTCATGATTGCAAAACACACCAATACATTTCAGAATGGTGATATGCATGGTTTACAGTGGAACCTCTTTAAACCGGACACCATTGGAAAATCCCAGTGTGTCCGGTTTAGAGAGGATTCACTGCATCAAACAGAAGAGAATGTCGTACATGTAGTTACATGTATTATAGGAACAAACGATTGCATATTTTGCGTCAGTGATTCAAATAATACCCACTGTTTAAAAAGAAAAAGGTATATTGTTTTCGTCACGGGTGTCCGTCCGTCCGTCCGTCCGTCCGTCCGTCCGTCAAGTTTTCTTGTAAGAAGTAAAACGTTTAAACCGTAATAAAGACAGAATTGATTTGGATTATCTCCCCTTTTTGAATTTTGAATTTCGCATTTTTTCTTGCAAGAAGTATACTTTTCAATCTGTAATAGTTGTAAATTCATGTGGCTTCTTTATCTTATGGTGTTCAGATGCACAACGTGAAATCAATTTTGTATTTGACCCCCAGGTCATGGATTATCTATCCCTGTTTGACTTATAGTTTCTCATGTTTGCCTAGTAAATTATACGAGATGGAGACTTGATATATAGTGTCAGTTATTGGCCAGCCCTCGTATGTGTCATTACTTTCTAGCTATATCTGAGACCCAGTACCTTTAAAACGTAAAACATGGAGTCAAACAGACAACTTATGTGAAATCCAACGTCAATGATATGAAACGCCAATTCAACATAAACTCAAACAATTAATGCTCGCTCTTAATACTTAGAGCTAGCAGTAAATATTTACAGCTAGCATTACTTATTTCAGTTTATGTACATTTGTTCCTGGAACGCCGAATCTACATAAACTCAAATAAGTAATGCTAGCTCTAAATAATTAGAGAGGTAGAGGTAGCATTAAATATGTACAGAGCTCTTCAAATGATTTGGAGCTATCTCTAAATATGTAATGCTAGCTATAATTATTTAGAGCTCCGTAACCTATTTATCAGACGTGTACATTGCCATGGTAACTGAGTGCGACGTCAATACATGGAAGCTACAAATTCCTCTGTACGCTCCAACAGGTTGGACAAGCCAATGGCAACTCGTGTTTCAAATCAAACACCCTGGTCACGTGATCTTCCGGAGACGGGTAGAGCGTCGTTGGATGTTTAAACAACTTTCTAAATGACAGTTCACAACGGTCGTAAAACACCACATTGCCTGTTTTAACAAAGAATCCGTCATTTGCTGGGTGGGAAAATCGCTTCGTTCGTCTGCTCGGCTTATCCTTTGCAGACAGTTCGTGTCTCGCTTTGAAATTGGCGGTTCTGCATGACGTAGCCGGAAGTTGCATCAGCTGTATTTCGTACTCGCTGACTCCCGTCCAGGTTTGGCTGGACGACTTGTGGGCCGACTTTCGTGGACGTAAAGTGGGTGCTCGCAGTTTGGTTCTCGGCTTCGTTGGTTCCGTCGTCACCGCCATCGTGTCGTCTTCCGACGTGGAGTGAAGTAGACTGGCACTGCTGCGGGAACCAGAGACAGATTCAGCGATGTCACAAGTTTCTTCCATCCTGGAATAAGGCCGTATGTCGTAGCGCCCCCACAGGTTGAAGTAACCTACAAAGGTCTATAAATACTGTACATTAAATATACCTAAAATCATCAAGAAGTGGGAAAAACTCAGTTGAAAAAAAAATGCTTACTCCCTGTTATTTTGCAACTGATTTTTTTTGTTCAGCTGATTTTCTCCCATTTATTGATACTTCTAGGTATATTTAATGTATTTATAGACCTTGGTACGTTACTTCAACCTGTGGCGCCCACAGGTAAATGAAACGTAGCAGGGACGATAACATTGTTACAGTTCCCCTAATACTATAATTATATTTAGAAACTGCAGAACGTCATAAAGGCAAAATCGCCAGTCAGGCCTTTTGTGGCTTTTCAATTTTTTTTGGCTTTTCGTGGTATTTTTCTCTCACTTTCTGCTGGCTTTAAAACGTCATTAGGTAACTTGTGTGAACATTTTGACTTCGCTGCTTCGCGTTATCCACCTGTGGTAGCGCCATATTTGTTTATATTCAGTAAAGTGAACAAGCAAAATATGAGGCTAATATTTTATTTATAACTTATGCATTATATTTTTTTTTTTTTTACTAAATGGTTTATTTTCAATTTTTAAATACATCATGTATCATGTACATATTGTATAAAAAAACATAGTTGAAATCACATGACATTATAGTTTTAGAACTAGTTATTTTAAGCAAAATTTAAGAATGAGCCTTTTTTTATTTCGTGAAAATCTGTCAAATTTCAAAACTGTATAGCGCAAAATAATTCCTACGTAATGTAAAAGCACTGAGCCTCAGATATGCCTAGACAGAGATGGAACAGATTGTGAAAGAATATACTAGTTGATTAAATTTTAAAGATGTGTATCATATTACTGAACTAGAATACACATGCGATTTTGTACGGGCATCTACGTAATTTCATGAAATACGTTTACAAAATTTACAATATTTTCCGTAAACGGCGCCAAAAGTTGACAACATTTTCTTGCGGAATTATATTTGTCAAACTTTATTTATAAAAATATTGTAAATTTTGTAAAGGTATTTAATGAAATTACGCAGATGTCCGAAGGTACAAAATCGCATGGCGTGTCTCAATTATTAAGTTGCCTAGAAAACGATTCAATATTTATTGTAAACATGTTTTGCAATCGATGGTTATTAATTTATTTTATTTATGTTAATTACACAAACGCATCTTTCTAAATGTGGTGTACTATACTATGATCGTTCTACAAAAGAAAAACACCTTATTTCACAATGTTTCCTTACTGGAACATATGTAGCGACAATGACAACATTATGCCAAAATCAAATTGTCTCCCCTGTTTATCACAGATTCTGATAACATGTACTTGAATATAACGCCCGTTTTTGGAAATTTCATCAAATAAAATGGTGCGATTAATTGATATACTTTTGTATAGCCTTTACTGTACATGAAGCAAAAAATCATATGGTGTACGAGGTAGCTATCTCGTTCCCACGAGATAACATTCTATCTCGTTCAAATGAGATAACATCTGCGAGGCAGATATACACTGGGAAATGCATTTGTGATACTGGGGTATCGTACAGAACAGTTTTGAGGTGGGTGCAACGTAGAATTCTTTTTTTTTATGAATTCGTTCCCACGAAATAACAATTCGCTCCCACGAATTAGCAATTCGTTCCCTGATTTTAGCAATTCGTTCGTGGGAACGAATTGTTAAATTGAGGAAACGAATTGTTAATTCGAGGGAACGAATTGTTAAATTGAGGAAAGAATTGTCATTTCGTGGGAAGAAATTGTTAATTCGAGGGAACGAAATTGTTAACTTGAGGGAACGAATTATTATTTCGTGGTAACGAATTAATAAACAAAGTCCATGTCCCCTGCTGGGCTCCGCTGCAATGCCAGGGCGCCGAAAATACGCGTCCTGTTTGTTTGTTTGAATGGGGGGTCCCGAAATCAGAACGGAATATTTACATAGAAAAACCTATATATTCAGCCCTCAAATATATATATTACTCATATAAGGGATATAAACAGATTCAACTCTCACGTACATGTACAAGAAAGGCAAAAACGTACGTGAGGGCCAAATCAGGTATCCGGTCGGGATTCCGGTAAGGATGAATCCCGATCGTTAAATTACCCACCCGCATTCTGTAAGTCTGTACAGTTCGATGTAAGAGCGTGTGTCTTATGCGACCAGTGTAGCCCCAAATCAACCTGCGCATTCGCGCAATATGATGTGGCACTACACTGTTCCCCATATGGTCAATAAATTACCCGTCCTGCTTCTCATAAACAGTATATATGTCCATATCAGACTGCAGGAATGTGCTATCAGTAACCGATTTCATCAAACTTGCAAAGCATACTTATCTAGAAAAGTATACTTGAGGGAGTAATCATTTATTTTTCCCGAAATTCAGTATGTCATAGAACTAACGACTGCATATATTTGATGATTAAAAGTATGCTGAATTATTATACTGAATTTATAACATAAATGGCTGTGATAATGTAATAAATTCAGTATAATAAAAAATAATATAAATCTATCCTTAAATTGTAAAATTCTCCCTCAAAGTGTACTTAGCAAGATAGGTATACTTTGCAATGTTTGTGAAATAGGCTAATGTGTGTGTATATGAAAATAGGCAGATGTATACAATTTGCAATGTTTGTGAAATAGGCTACTGGGTGTGTTATATGTAGCAAGATAGGTATACTGCAATGTGGGTGAAATGAGCTACTGGGTTTTGGTGAAATATATGTAGCAAGATAGGTATACTTTGCAATGTTGGTGAAATAGGCTACTGGGTGCGTTATATGTAGCAAGATAGGTATACTTTGCAATGTTGGTGAAATAGGCTACTGGGTGCGTTATATGTAGCAAGATAGGTATACTTTGCAATGTTGGTGAAATAGGCTACTGGGTGCGTTATATGTAGCAAGATAGGTATACTTTGCAATGTTGGTGAAATAGGCTACTGGGTGCGTATGTAGCAGGATTTAGTAGTACTGCAATGTGTGATAGGCACTACTGGGTCTGTAGCAAGATAGGTATACTTGCAATGTTGGTGAAATAGGTACAGGGTGCGTTATATGTAAGCAGCTAAGTATACTGCGCAAGTTGGTTGAAATAGGCTACTGGGTCGTTATGTAGCAAGATAGGTATACTTTGCAAGTTGGTGAATAGGTACTGGTGTTATATGTGCAAGATAGGTATACTTTCAAGTTGGTGGAAATAGGCTACTGTGCGTTATATGTAGGCTAAGATAGGTATACTTTGCAATGTTGGTGAAATAGGCTACTGGGTGCGTATGTACAAGATAGGTATATTTGCAATGTTGGTGAAATAGGCTCTGGGTGCGTTATATGTAGCAAGAAAGGTACTTTACTTTGCAATGTTGGTGGAAATAGGCTATCTGGGGTTCGGGTTATTTAAATGTAAGCAAGATAGGTATACTTTTGCTAATGTTGGTTGGAAATAGGCTAAACTGAGGTGGGCGGTTATATGTAGCAAGATAGGGTATACTTTGCAAGTTGGTGAAATAGGCTACTTGGCTGTGCGGTTATATGTAGCCAAGATTTTTTAGTATGGGGGGGTGGGTTTAGGTGGTGGGGAGGGGGGGGGGGGTGGTGGGGGAGGTTGGTGGTGGGTGTTTGGTTTTACTTTGCAATGTTGTGTGAGAATTTAGGTACTGGGTGCGTTATAATGTAGCAAGATTGGTATACTTTGCAATGTTGGTGAAATAGGGGCTTTTACTGGGTTGCGTGGATTATGTAGCCAAGAATAGGTATATTTTGCCAATGTTGGTGAAATAAGGCTTCTGGGTGCGTTATTATGGTAGCAAGATAGGTATACTTTGCCAAATGTTGGTGAAATTAGGCTACTGGGGTGCGTTATTTATTTGTAGCAAAGGATAGGTATATTAACTTTTGCAATGTGGTGAATTGGAAATAGGGATAACTGGGTGCGTTATATGTTAGGGCAAGATAGGTATACTTTGAAAAAGTTGGGGAAATAGGATAATGGGTTGCGTTTAGTTATAATGTTAGCAAGATAAGGTTTACTTGCAATGTTGGTGGAAATTAGGCTAACTGGGTTTGCGGTATATGTAAAGCCAAGTAGGTATACTTTTGGCAAATTTTGGGTTGGGGGTGAAAATAGGGCTACTGGAGGGTGCGTTATTTTTTAAATGTGCAAGATAGGTATTACTTTGCAATGTTGGTGAATTAGGGCTTAATGGGTGAGTTATATGTTAGCAAGATAGGTATTACTTTGCCCAATGTTTGGTTGGAAAAAATAGGGCTACTGGTTGGGTGCGTTATTTTATGTAGGCAAGATTAGGTATACTTTGCAATGTTGGTTTTGAATAGGCTACTGGGTTTGCGTTTTAATGTAGCAGATTAGGTTTATACTTTGCAGAATGGATGGTGAAATAGGGCTACTGGGTTTGCGGTTATATTGTTAGCAAAGATAGGGTATACTTTGCATGTTGGTTTGAAATGGCTTACTGGCGGCGTATAAAAATGTTTTAGCAAGGGGATATGGTAAAAAATTACTTTGGCAATGTTGGTTGTGAAATAGGGTACTGGGTGCGTTATATGTAGCCCAAGATTAGGTTTATAACTTTGCAATTGTTGGTGTAATTTTAGGAGACTGGGTGTGTTATAATTGGTAGCAAGATAGGTTATACTTTGCATTGTTGGTGAAATAGGTTCTTTAACTGGGTGCGTTATAGTTAGCAAGAAATAGGTATTAACTTTGCAAATGTTTGTGAAATAGGGGTACTGGGTGCGTTGACGTTAATATGTTTAGCAAGATTTTTAGGTTATACTTTGCAATTTGGGTTGGTGAAATTAGGGCTACTGGGTGGGTGTTTGGTATTATAGGTAGCAAGGATAAGGTATTTTACTTTGCCAATGTTTGTGAAAAAAATAGGGCTATTGGGTTGCGTTATAAAATTGGGTAGCAAGATAGGTATTTTTACTTTGCAATGTTTGTGGGAAATAGGCTATGGGTTGTGTGTGTGTTTAATTATGTAGCAAGGATAGGTATTACTTTGCAATGGTTGGTGAAATTTTAGGCTACTGGTTTGTGTTAAATATGGGTCTATAAACCCCCCCCCCCCCCCCCCCCCCCCCCCCCCCTAAAATTTTTCCTCTAGAAAATGATAGGGTTATACTTTTGGCAATGTTTGTTGAAATAGGATTACGGGTTGGCCGTAATAATGTAGCAAGATAGGTAATAACTTTTGCAATGTTGTGTGAAATAGGCACTGGGGTGTTATAGCTACTGTTGGGTGATAGTTATATGTAGCAAGATAGGTATACTTTGCAATGTTTGTGAAATAGGCTACTGGGTGTGTTATATGTAGCAAGATAGGTATACTTTGCAATGTTGGTGAAATAGGCTACTGGGTGTGTTATATGTAGCAAGATAGGTATACTTTGCAATGTTTGTGAAATAGGCTCTGTTGTGGATAATAGGCAAGATGGTATACTTTGCAATGTTGTGAGGTACTGGGTGTGTTATATGTAGCAAGATCAGGTATACTTTGCAATGTTTGGTGAAATAGGCTACTGGGGTGTGTGTATGTAGCAAGATAGTATACTTTGCAATGTTGTGAAATGGCTACTGTGATAGCAAGATAGGTATACTTTGAAGTGAAATGGCTATGTGTGTAGTAGGCTAGATAGGTATACTTTGCAATGTTGGTGAAATTTAGGCTAACTGTTTGTGTTATATGTAGCAAGTGGTATATTTGCATGTTTGTGGAAATAGGCTTGGGTGTGTATGTAGCAGATAGTTACTGCAATGTTTGTGAAATAGGTACTGTGTTATAATGTAGCAAGATAGGTATACTTTGCAATGCTTGTGAAATAGGCTACTGGGTGCGTTATATGTAGCAAGATAGGTATAATTTGCAATGTTGGTGAAATAAGCTACTGGGTGTGTTATATGTAGCAAGATAGGTATACTTTGCAATGTTGGTGAAATAGGCTACTGGGTGCGTTTCACTAACCTTCGTACGATTAAAATCTTCCTAAGTACAAAATTATGATAGTCTGTAAATTTCACATTAACAACATTTTCATGTAAACACTTATTGGATTCACATTCATTGAACATAGGCTGCGTGTGCAGCCTATGTTCAATAAATGTAAATCCATTAACTGAAATTTCCAGACGATCCTCAATTTGCACTTACGAACATTTTAGTCGCACGAAGTTTAGTGAAGCGGCCCCTGGTGTACAGATATCCAGTGTAACTGATGGAATGCATGTTTGAGTTTTCACGAGCATCTGATTCTGAGAAAGGTTATGAAAGTTAGAAAGATATCTGTAAGCTGGAAACCTCGCTTGCTTAAAGCTGAGCAGAACAGGGGGCCGTTTCATTAAACTTCGTACGACTAAAATATTCATAAGTGCAAATTTTGGTTCGTCTGGAAAATTATATTGATGTATTTACATGTATTGTGCATAGGCTGCATACTCAATAAATGTATATCAAATAATAGTTTACAAGAAAACAGTGTTAATGTGAAATTTACAGACTATCATAATTTTTCACTTACGTACATTTTAGTCTTACGAAGTTTATGAAACGGCCTCAGGACACCTGTCGAAACGGCACAGAAATTACTAAACTGTATCAAAACTACTGTAAAAAATAAGTTCTGGTGTCAATGCTAAAATATATGTATCTCCTAAATTAGAAGATACTACTGTCTGTTTCACGAAACCTGCCCAAATATCGCTCTACATGTATAAGCAATGCAAACACAATCTTTTTTCGATAATATTAAATTTTATCAAAATTTAAGAATGATCCTTCTTTTTATTCGTAAAAGTTGGCAAATATTGATTTTATTATGAAAAAAATCGAAAAACAAAACAAATGGGAAATTGACATTGAAACGTGGCTAGATAGCTTCGAAAAGATCTAACTAAGAAAACAAAAGTTAAATTTTGAAAATCGGTCCACTATTTCAGAAATTTGAAAATAAATCCCCATGTTAAATCCCCATAGACTTCTTCACTCTGTGAAGATGTCTATGGGTATTCAACACAGGGAAAGAAATCGTAATAAAATCAATATTGGACCAAATTTCGTGAAATAAAAAGAAAGCTCATTCTTAAATTTTTATAAAATTTAATATTATAGAAAAAAAAAAGTTTTATAATTGTTTAAATGGCTTTACAATTTGGGCAGGTTTCATGAAACAGACTGTAAGTCATTATTAGGAGTTACCATCTCCTAATTGAGACACGCCATGGGATTTTGTACCTTTGGACATCTGCGCATTTTCCGGCGGAAGTATACAGTCACTTCCTGTGAGCCAGTTTCTTTGTCGGACGAATTTCCGGCGGACAACTTGGTTTACTAAATGCTGATTGGTTGGTGAAGGTCACGAGTTTAATCGAATCAAGTTCGTTAGCATTCACAATTTACAATACATTAGGACGTATTAGCAATAGTATCAGATCGACTTGGAACCCTATGGATGAATGATATTCGCTAAATATATGAAGATTAAATGATTAATTGATATATTTTAATGCAAATTGTATAAATGATATGCCAGAAAATGATGTTAATAAACAAATTTATTAAGAATTTGTGTTCAGTTCGCAATAATAGTTGTTGTTGTTGTTGTTTACCGGAAGTGATTATTGCAAATTCGGTGAAATTAATTTATAAGGCAAAAGCCCATCCATGACTGTTTATTCGAAATAACTTTGTTATTAGACGGATTTTCTTGAAATAAAAAGTAGGCTCATTTCTAAAAAATAGTTTTACATTGTTTTATATAAAAAAATAATCAGTTTGGAGTGTTTTCATAGCAATAAATCTTGGGCAGCATTTCGTGGAACAGACAATAGTAATGCTCAATCATTGCACACGAAATAAATTGTCAATTATCTCCACATTCACCGTTCCGAAGTTTCGGACCCCTTTTATACTGTCAAAATATTCACAATGGAACATGTACGAGCAGCAGTCATAACGTTCTCGGACTTTCTTGATAACACGTTTAATATGCATGTATCTCCTCAACCTCCTTTTCCCCCATGTCAAATTCCCATACACTACAGTAGACACATCAATTTTTCGTAATAAATTTATCGAAAAAAATATTGTTTTTCCAATGTATATAGCCGTAAAATTTGTGAAGGTTTCGTGAAACAGACAGCAAAAATGCCAGGGGCGGATCCAGGAATTCAGGTTAGGGGGGGGGGGGAGCGGGACTCTTAATTGAAATAGTTTACTATATTTTTCAGGAGGCTGCTATGCGGCGGTCTGCCATGCGGAATATTTTTGATATCTGCACCCCATTTTGCTGCGTTCTGGCGCATTTTAGAGAAAAAATATCTTTACGCGCCGAATTTTAAGGGGTTGGGGGGGGGGGGGGGTGGGGGGGGGGGTGGGCTCGCGCCGTGTTTCCCCTACGTGAATCCGCCATTGCATGCAGTGAGAGGACAACCAGTCCACCGACTTACCTGAAATGTTGAAACGAAATCGGCGATTCAAACTCCAAGCATGTGACGTCGACAAAACATGTGATGACGTCATTCGGCAGGTGCGTTTTAGAGCAAAATTAATGTCGGCGATGATTCGAAAGTTTTACAAACTGCTACACTGGTTGCTAAAGACATAGTCACAGTCAAAAATGGAACTAATTATAACTGGAGACACGCGAGCTCCATGTAACAACATGATGTGTAATTGTTGGCCATATTGCCTCCAAGTACCACTCTAGAAAAGTATTTATTTCCGTCAATTAGTTGGCATGTATAATACTCCCAAAATGCAATACTGTCGAACCTGAGTCAAGGTGTATGATCACGTGTTACTAACAACAACAATAAGTACCGATTCAAAGTACGTATTCTTTTATAGTGTCATTATTACGCAACGGATTTTAATGTAATATGGCGCATCAAACGCGTCTTGTTAAGCTGCATTTGGTTGTCTCTTTATTTTCGCCCAAACTTCTGTCGTTTTTGAGAAGAATCGATTTCCGTGTCTCCGACACAAAAACGACATACATGTGCATGTAAGTCTGTGCCAAACTCCCCTAGACCACCAAATTGCAGCTCATAGAAGACGCGTTTGCTGCGCCATATTTCATCAAAATCAGTTTGCATATTAAGGAAAATATCAATAATACTTACTTTGGAGTGGGCGAACGTTGTTGTTGTTGTAACCACGTGATCATGCACCTTGTGAGTGTGCTAAAGGCCATTCCGAATAGCAATTACCTGCCTATAGCAGCCACGCATTTTTCCCCAATCATTAAATTATTAAATTACTACTTAATTAACCTGCGAACAAAGACCACAAGTGAAGACAAAAAGTCAGAATTGTCTCTACTGTACATGTATAAATGAGACACGCCATGCGATTTTTGTACCTTCGCACACCTGCGTAACTTCATTAAATACGTAAAACTTTACACAGTTGACAATGTTTTTCATAAATAAAGTCAAAAGTTGACAACATTTTCAGAGTACATGCGGAAAACATAAAATAATTCCGCATGTACTCCGAAAACTTTGTCAACTTTTGACGCTATGTCACGGTACGTAACTCACTGTGGGGAGGAAATGTGTATTCGTGCCCGGCTAGCTCAGTCGGTTAGAGCGATGGTACGGTAAACCAGAGGTCCCGGGTTCGAGCCCCGGGCCGGAGCACATTTTTCTCACCCTGTGACATTTGGCGCCCAACGAGGGACTAATCAGCATCGTGGAATACTCTGCGCTGAAGACAACTCAACAATTGTTGTTGTGGTAATCACGTGATCATGCACCTTGTTACTGTAACTTATACTTCATTTTCAAGTGGGTATATTTTGAATTGTTCTCTAACAACCACCGATCTACAACAACCCCGTCTCTGTCAAAACCAGTACTTTACATCCAAAATGGAAAATGTCCTCTATGTTTAACCTCTTTACAACAATCCCCTCTCTGCCAAAACCAGTAGTAAAATTTACATCAACCCATGGAAAATGTTCTCTATGTTTAACCTCTTTACAACAACCCACTCTTTGTCAAAACCAGTAGTTTACATCCAAAATGGAAAATGTTCTCTATGTTTAACCTCTTTACAACAACCCACTCTTTGTCAAAACCAAAATCAGTTGCATATTAAGGAAAATATCAAATAATACTTACTTTGGAGTGGGCGACGTTATTGTTGTTACCACGTGATCATGCACCTTGTGAGTGTGCTAAAGGCCATTCCGAATAGCAATTACCTGCCTATAGCAGCCACGCATTTTTCCCCAATTATTAAATTACTACTTAATTAACCTGCGAACAAAGACCACAAGTGAAGACTAAAAGTCAGAATTTTCTCTACTGTACATGTATAAATGAGACACGCCATGCGATTTTTGTACCTTCGCACACCTGCGTAACTTCATTAAATACGTAAAACTTTACACAGTTGACAATATTTTTCATAAATAAAGTAAAAGGTTGACAACATTTTCAGAGTACATGCGGAAAATATAAAATAATTCCGCATGTACTCTGAAAACTGTGTCAACTTTTGACGCTATTTACGGAAATTATTGTAAATTGTTTGTAAACGATATCATGAAATTACGCGATGTCCGAAGATAAAATCGCATGGCGTGTCTGAATGGAAACAACCACAGGTGGAAGACTCGGACCTAGGACCCGATACTTGGCTCATTTGGAAAACGTTACACCACCAACCCATTTCCATACACACTACCTTACGGTTTACAGGCTGTAATGTATAGTATTGAAATGGGTGGGTGGGGTAACGTTTTTGAAATGAACCAAGTATTGGGTCCTATGTCCGAGTCTTCCACCTGTGGAAACACCTGGTTAACTGAGGAGGGGCACTGGGGCAATTAAAATGTGCAAGCAACAGTTAGCTGCAACTCGGCAAACATGGCGTGCTGGTACATTTTTCCTTAAGTCCGTAAAAACATGGTAGCCATTTTTAAAAGGCAATACACATTACTATCCGTCAAATAATGGCTTTGAGAACAATTAACGACATGTGTGTTTTCACAAACCTTTGGCTTAATGATATTTTAGCTCAACGGACTGAATGAAATTGAACATTTAGTTTGTGTGTTTGTTTATTGGTGTTTAACGGCCTAGCAACAGTTACGGTCATGTAAGGCCGGGCAAACGGGTTCGATTCCGTTCTAACCTGTTGAATTGGGCGGGGGGGGGGAATCCAAAAATCAAAACGGAATATTTACATCGAGAACAAATATTTTCAGCCATGAAATTAGAATAAACTGACCTGGTGCCAGATCCATACCACACCAAGTCACTTGGCCCCTTCCCCTAAAATAGGATTACGAATAATCGTAATACTCACATAAGGGGCATAACTATATTCAACTGTAACATACAAAATGCCATATGTAGACGTATCTGAGGGTAATATCAGGTATTCAGTCTGAATTCCGGTAAGGATGAACGCCGATCTTGAATTCGCAGTCTCGTGCTCTTGACCAACCACCCAAAGGCACCTAGACTAACATACCATGTCTCTATACATGTATCTGTGTTTTACTTTTATTTCTTATTAATTTTCGTTTTCCGTTATCGTGCTATAGCATCGCGGGAGAGTAGCGGGGAGCGATTTGGCCATATATATATGTCTAATCGGCACCCTACTACACGTGACCTATTTATAAGGCTGGTTGAAGTGGACCTGCATAGCAGTTGCAAGTGATGGACACTCGCCACCCGTGTTTTTCCACAAATGTTTTAAGTCGCCGGAAAGTACTCTTGAATGAAAACGCTACATAGAGTGTGTGTGTCCTGTGCGTCATTAAATGTGGCTTTGACTGGAGAAATGTTATGGTTTTCACGAACAGTGTAGATCCAGATCAGCATGTGCATCCGCACAGTCGGATCAGGATCTGCACTATTCGCTATTCAATCAATGAAAAAATCGTCATGATTGTAACAAAGCGTATAGACTGTTATCAGGCTACATCAGTGCTACTGGGGGCTACACCGACCATAAATCCCATGAGCTCCATTTATCCAGTCACTGCCACAAATGGATATGGTATATTGTAACTACTATACAAAGACATAACTGACAAATACACGACATGCAGAAGTATATGTACGAACACTAGAATGTTTTTCGTTGGAACTATCGTGTTTTGTCTGGCGAATTCCATAGGTTGCCATAATGAACCTATTGCACCTGATATTCTGTCAAGTTCGGCAGCCATCATGGATACATTGGCCACAAGAGAGAATGAGCTCGATAAGAAATTGGATTCCATTCTCGGTGAAGTTAGACACACTAAGCTAATTCGTTAATTAGAAGAACTCGCGACAAGAATGAGTGAACTAGATACATGAGAAGGCCTACATGCACAACGAATGGACGAATGTGAAAGACGTTTCAAGAGTCAGCGTCCGGGGCAACGTATGTACGATGCGGAAGAACGGAATGCCCCGGGAATGGTTCCCTGACGTTGTACGAAGTTTATGCTGCCGGGGGCCATCACACACATTCGGGCGCCTCGCCAAATATGCTTTGCCTTCCTCGCAATCCTGAATGGGGAAGGTACCGCGACGCAGAAGATGGAGTTGGTGCGTACATATACGGGGTCGAATATGAACAAAACCCTATAGAGCAAATGCCATAATCGGCAAGAGTCTTCATAATCAATATGCACCATGCACAGTCTGCGAGTCTAGCCGGAAGTCGATGATCACGATACCAGGCCGGGTCACGTGTTATGCCGGATGGACGCGGGAGTATTGGGGTTACCTAATGACGGGGCACTATTGTCATAACGCACAAGACGACTATCATTGCATCGACGCAAACCCTGAATCCCTCGAGGGAGGCGAAAGTGACCAAGATGGTTACTTGCTGTATTTCACGGAAGTGAAGTGTGAAGCGCTGAGATGTCAGCCGTATGTGAAAGGGCGGGAGCTGCCTTGTGTCGTCTGCACAAAATGACAACATGGGACACATGTAACTATATTGTACGCATGATTTATTGTATCAACGCGTTTCGAATTGCGATACTACTACGTTATTGGCGGTTTGATAAAGAAGCGCACCTACCACGTCTGAATCAAATGTGAGAACTGAATGTAATCGCTGACGTAGTGCCCAGTCGAAACAAGTTGTCACGTGACTACAAATCATGATCGCGCGAAATATGAAAAACAATTTCGAACCGATGCCAAATTTCAACAGTTCGGGTGTTTGTGCATGTATGTACATATATTGCTACGTACCTGGCTGTGGCAAATAGCGACAAAGAAACATTATGTTATCAAGTACATTATGTGGAGTTATATCTTACACAACATGCATATCGTTCACTCTGTATATATTAGACATATAACGAACACAATGGCTTCAAAATGACAAATTGTATGACATATATATGAATATGATTCGGACAAGTGAAAAATGGATGACAATTTTCGTTTCCTATCTTTAACTATTTCAACACCACAACACTATAGATAGATAGATAATTTATTTTTAAAGTGTAACCTGTTACATAATATAGCAATACTACATGTTTGATTACTGAACAGCCAGCCTACAGATTCTTATGATGTACTGACATATATATCACATATAAAGAAAGAGAAGTACATACATTAATATATACAAGTAGTTTGTATTTTGCGGCTATGAGTACTATGAGACGCATGATAGAAGAAGTGTGTAGTAACATATACAGCCAGTGCGGCGCCAGATCAGCCTACATGCATCCATTCAGTCTGGTCCGGAGCCACACTGGACGTGATATCAGTGAGTTTGCAATCATAACTACGATGGGCTATCATAAATCTATAGTGGGTGTTCTTACTGCGTCCGCCGATGTGATGATGGGATTAGCGGCCGTAGTAAGAAAACTCATTCTCCGTCATCATGATGGGTCACGTAACCATAGTTCACAATTACGAAATATTTACTAGTATTTAAGAAAATGAGTTTAAATATTTGTCTGAGAATGTTCTACACAATATATTAAATGGCTATGAATTGCTACCAGTGCAGCTCCAGATCAGCGAGCGCTTGTACGCAAACTGATCAAGGTCTACACTGTTTGCTATCCCATACAACCTTGCATTATGTCGGTGCGAGTGCCATTCATAAAGAGCAAGTACTGCATACAGGAATGGGTTTATATTTATGTGCAACCAGTGTATTAACAGATCAACGAGCACACGCGCCCAGTCTGATCAGATGCTACGTTGTTGGTCATGCCTTACTACATTACGTTATGCATGTGCTTTCAGTCAATACACCATTGTGGAACTGCATACTTTTTAATTAATGTTCATGTGCAACCAGCGTAGTCCCAAATCAGCGAGCGAACGTACGCAGCCTGATCAGGGATTACTCTGCTTGCCATCCCATCCAATCTCTCATTATGTCTGTACGAGAAACAAAGAACACGAGTCTACACCACGTTTCAGCAAATACACCAGTCTGAGTGTGGTATTGCATATAAGAGTAGCTTCATTTACATATATGTGCAACTGGTGTAGTAACAGGTCAGCTAGCGCGTGTGCGCAGTGTGAGCAATTGTGATGTTCAATATATGTATGTAATAGCAGTGATCTTCTCGGTGGAACATGTGTGGCCCAGTCCTGAAATAAAAGTGTCACAACCACACTAGGGGACATAACTCGTGACATTTTATGTCGTATGTATGGTGAAGTGGTGTCCCTTGCACACTATGATTTTATTCACTTCGGACATAATAGTGTCATAACCATACTGGCGGAGATAACTCGTGTGATTACATGCTGTAAGTATCGTGAGTTTGTGTCCCTTGGCACAATGTTATTATGTATTTGCCCATTAAATTCTGAAGATATAAAACTGTGCTTTGCTTTGATGTGACATAATTTATTTAAATGAGCCACCGGCTGAAAAGTGTTTTTTGCAACATGTATGTCCAGAGCAAGTCATAGAGCCATCAGACTGATTGTATGGTGATCGGTATATGCCCTGCTCAGCCCTGATCAGATTGCGCTAACGCGCAGGCTGATCCACGTCTAGGTAGGTACATGTTTCTCAGTCGGTGGTTCAGTTTCGTCTCGTGTCGTCCATTCAGACGATAACTGAGAGAAATATAAACATTGTACGCCAACCGCCCACATATATATGGGTATACTCCGAATTTAATGAGCTAATCAATGCTGTGTTAATGTTTCAATTACAACAGGAGGGGTAAATGGGATTTCTCCCAGTGTTAACAAGATAGCAATTCATATCGTCGCTGGTATGTAATAATGTAGTTCGCCAGGCTCCTACTGTTACTGTTTGTCATCAGATGTATAAGTCTATCTGGTACATCGTCTAACAGCAGCGAATCAAAGTATCTGTCACGTAGATCTCTATACTTGGTGCAGTTCACAATAAAATGTTGTTCGTCCTCCACACACCCACCATCGTAGACACGGCAGATGTGGTTCTCCAGCGGCGTCATCGGTCTTCGGTAACGACCCAGTTCGATGGCCAACGGAAACGACCCACTTCGGAATCTTGCTATAGCTGATCGTTGTTTTATGGTTAAGTGTTTTACCAAGTATGGTTCTGGGTTATTGTTGTTCTTAGATGTTCGATATGTTAGCAGTTTCGCCGATTGCTGGAGCTCATCGGACCAATGACTTGTCCATTTCTGTTTCAAGGCTCTCCTCACTTTTGTACTAAATATCTACTGGATACTGTATTTGTAAGCTCCGGATTTAAGAAATGCAGCAGGTCACTGTCGGTGAATATATGTTTTACGTCATTGCACCACGTGTCACGATATCTATCGGATAAGTGTAACTCCCATTTAAACACACGGAAAGTCAACCTGTTGTGTCCATTGTAGCGAGACGATGCCACGGGCGCACAATTTCAAGTTGACGGCCGAATTCCCCGTCAATAGCGAGAAGGCACGTTGATTTACTGACGCCGAGAAATGTTCTGATCGCCCTGTGTTGTAGTTTGTTAAACTCTTCATATGTTGTGTAGCCCCACACGCCCGATGTATAATTCGTCACCGGGTTAACGGTCGATTCGTATAATTTTTATGTTTTTATAGTCTAATCCCTTGTTTGTAAAATATTTGGCTATTAGGGCACCGATTTAAGTGAGCGGCTACCGGCGTCTTTAAGCGTATTTGCACGCATAGAGAAGTTTAGGTGTTCATTTATATCTCATCCAAGATATATGTAGGAGCTTACACATTCCAGATCGATATGAGAAGCGCCATGTGATTAACTTCGGACATCTGCGTAATTTCATAAAATACGTTTGCAAAATGTACAATACTTTCCGTTAGTAGCGTATAAAGTTGAGAAAATTCCACATTTACTCTGAAAACATTTGATTTTGTTTATGAACAAATATTGTAAATGATGTAAACGTATTTAATGAAATTACGTTGAAGTCCGAATGAACAAAATCGCATGGCGTATCTCATATAGCCGTATTTGCAGTGTAGATCCAGAAGAGCAGGCTTGTGACGAGTCATCTCATCAGGATCTGCACTTTTTGCAAGTAATTTTCATATTGTTTAGAAGAAGAAAAAACGCCCCCTTTTGATAAATGGATTAGTCTGAATACATTTTGTAACGACTCAATTGGTCGGAAAATGAACACATCAAAATCCACTCCAGTTATTTAGTGTACAAGTACATGAGCTCGTTTTTCCAACGTACGGTCGTGCAGTCCAACTCCCTGTCGGAACACACAGTGACCCAGCCCGACATTGACCATTTCAGGTCTTCGCTGGGCACACTGCCCGCAACTCCATCCCGGAAGACACTATGGACATATTCTAACCATTCATCTGTTGTCATACCTTCTATCACACGGTTGATGCCTTTAATCTATTAACTTACCTCTGACGCACAGCCTACTAAAATCCCAACGAGGGAGTATAGCAGTGTGTAAAGAAAAATAGAACGGAAAAGATCTACAATGTAACAAAGAGAAGACAAATGAAATATATGGGGTTAACGCCCCAGCAACAGATAAGGTCATACAAGGACGAGGGCGGCACCGTTTAAAGTCTCATCCGACAGACCAGTAGAATGAAAATACATGTACTATGAAAGTATATTTCACGTCCTATGGTAGTTATTGAACGAGTTACAAGGCAAAACTGCAAAATTCTAAGTCGCAAACGGGGAGATAATCCATGACCCGGGGGTCAAATCTAAAAATCGAAATAAACTTTGCGCATCTACTCATCATAAGGAAGCTACATACCAAGTTGCAGGTGTGTACCTATTAGGGTTTAAATGTGTTACGACTTACAAGCCAAAATTGAAAAGGGAGAGATTATCCATGACCCAGGGTTCGAATAAAACATTAAAATCAAAATAAACTTTGCGCATCTACTCATCATAAGGAACCTACATACCAAGTGTCAGTGTCGGTATGTAACTACGGTTTACAAGTTTGACGACTTACAAGGTTGGAGACGGACGGACAGGGTAACACTAAATTCCCGATGGTAGTTGGGCCTAAAAACAATGGGGATGGTGACCTTTTTGGTTATATATATATTAGTGATGAAAAAGTACTTACATTTAAATATATTGTATTCGCTATTTATTTATTAATTAGCCAAAGTTTGTCGGCAGCAAAACTTGGAACAGTCGACTTTTCACTCCACCTCTTTTTCCCCCATTTTAAATTTCCATAGACAGATCAATTTTTCGTAATACATGTAAATCAATATTTGACAAAATTTCACGAAATAAAAAGAAGGCTCATTATTAAATTTTGATAAATATTGTCGAAAAAAATACAGTGATACAGACAGTGCACATGCAGAGAGAGGACAACCAGACCACCGACTTACCTGAAATGTTGAAACTAAATCTGCGATTCAAACCCAAAGCATGTGTCGTCGACAAAACATGTGATGACGTCATTCAGCAGGTGCGTTTTAGAACAAAATTAATGTCGGCGATGATTCGTAAGTTTGCCAAACTGCTACACTGGTCGCTATAGGCATAGTCACAGTCACAAATGTAACGTTAAAATGGAACTAATTATAACTGGAGTCACGTGAGCTCCATGTAACAACAGGATGTGTATGTGCTTCAGCCATATTGGCTCAAAGTACCACTTGAGAAAAGTATTTATTTCCGTCAAGTAGTTGGCATTTATAATACTCCCAAAATGCACTGTCGAACCTGTGCTAAAGGCCTTAATTAATTAGTACTTATAAACCTGCGAACAAGGACCACCTGTAAACCAAAAAAGTCAGAATGTTCTCTTTTTCCTTAAGTCAGTCATAACATGGTAGCCATTTTTGAAAGGCAATACACATTACTATCCGTCAAATAACGGCTTTTCTAAATGACACGTGACTGCGTTTTCACAAACATTTGGCTCAATTATATTGTAGCTCAATGGACTGAATGAATAACCATTTACAATGATACACAGCACAGTACTAAAACATTGTCAATATTGAAATTGACAACCACCACCGAAATTATTAATGTGCAGAAGATGATAAAGAATTGAATTCCGATACTTCCAAATTACGGAAATATTTCAGTTTTCCTGGAAAAAAGTCATTATTGTGACGTCGTCGCTTCAATAAAGTTATCGAGTATTAAATAGACCAGTCTTATAAATAGGTTACCAAACATAACTCTAGAGTAATGTCCCTTAAACCTATGTCGCGTCAAACCGACACATTCTGCCAATTCCATCGTCAATGGTGACCCGTAAGTTACTCTAAGGGTCGTTAATTGTGATTTTCCAAGATATGTGTGTAGAACAGTAGAGACTCTCAAGGATTGGCACCTAGACTAACATGCCATGTAGTCTGGAGAAATTATTGAAAATGGTGGAAATGTAGTATAAAGTTTTTTTGATGATTGGTTTAAGTTCGTATGGTTGCAAGATGACAATTTTCAAAGGGTGTGTAAAAATGCATCAGGTGGCATTTTTTAAAATTCAAGATGGCCGCCGGCATCAATCAGAATCACTAACATCACTATAACTTCCAAGGTACTGTGCTATACCCATATTTTCAACCATAAGGAATACAATGGCATATGTAATAATACAGTCTGAGCAGTGTGTTATTCTAAAAATCAAAGATGGCCCCGCCGGAATCCATCAAAATCAATAATATCGCTTTATACCGCAACAATTGCTCCATGTAGCATAATAAAGGGGGTTGAATAAATGCTGTTTATATCTGAAGTAACCTAATATACCTGAAGTACCTTTGTATACATGAAGTGCCGTTTTTGCATTTATTTTTTCACCTTTGACCCCTAATCGCGGCTTCTCATTGGTCAGTCTCAACAGCAAATTCAAGATGACGGCGAATTTTAAAATCGAAATCGCTGTCTGTTTTGTTGAATTTTTTCCATTCTTACAGTATATGCGACGTAACCAACGACATGGATATGTCCATTATGATTGCAATGCTTATTATGACAACTGTGTAGTCAAAGACCAGCCAATATTGAAGCTCATCTTAATTAAATCGGAGATTTAATCAGATACAATACCGAATCTACCTAGTGTGGACGCCGCCCTTTGCTTTGAATGTGACGTCGCTAGATTTATGACGTATGGCGAGGGAATGACGTAAAAACATGCACGCACGTTGAAGGGATTTGGTATGCGGTATAAATGAAATACATGATTAGTGCCGTCGAATATGAAAAATATTTGACTTAGGCCCGACAACTTTATAGGGGCTCGCTAAAGCTCGCCACAATAAAGCTGTCTAAGGCTCAACCGAATATATTTTATATTCGACGGCACTAACCATGTATTTACTATATAACTTCCAAAGCCCTTGCTCTATAACAACAAATGCGGGCCCAATGCCCATATTTTCAACAATAAGGAATACAATGGAGTATATATTGAAACAGTCTGAGCAATGTATTATGATGAAAATCCAAAATGGCCCCCGGAATCCAGCAACATCAATAATATCAGCATACCGTCCAAAGTACTGGCGCTATGACTACATATATGTTTCAACCATGAGGAATACAATGGCATATGTATTGATACAGTTTGATCATTTTGTTGTGGTAATAATCCAAGATGGCAACCGGAATCCATCATACTGACTATATCAGTTTAACTTCCAAAGAACTAGCGCTATGACAACGAATACATGGGCTATATTCATCATTTCAACCATATGTAATACAATGGCATAGACATTGGAACATTTAGACTATTTTTGTATGATGCAATTTCAATATAGCCTCAATAAAATAGCCAACATGTCTACCACCACACATCAAAATCGAATATACTACATTATTTGTTTTGATTTGAAAAATCTCCTTGTGTGATGGCCAGTGGTCACATTGGTAATACACTAAATGTGATCTGTATATTTATTATGTTCACATATACAGGATCTGAAACGAATTTGAGAGTATGTTTATCACACGACTTCGCATACTAAATAGCAGAACACTTGGACATATCCAATAGTGTTCTTTGAATAGACGCCATTGACTAGTTTGACATCTAGTTGAAATTTCCACAGAGAAAATATAGTTTTAATACTACATTATAATATTTCATAGTATATGTTTCCATTCTTTGTAATCACTTCATAATATCAAACGGGAGCACATTCGAATACAATTCACAGATGGTATAAATTATGAAGTATTCCTAATTCATCAGTTACATTAGTACTATACTAAAATCACAATTGTATATGCATTACAATGCGTTGGATGTTCTAGCCTTATGCTGTGTCTAGTGTCCCTGTTGTAGCATATATAGACTACAATATGGGTAAGATATAAATGTACATGCAAGGTTTTCTGGCTACTACAGGTAAATCTATATTGTTCGGTAATGTGGAAACTATTCTGTGATATTTCCTCCCACTAACAATTTTGTCAATATTCACAAATGTACCTGCAAGCACCTCTAATGTCACTCCCACCCATAAGCACGTTCATGGTTTGTATAATTTCATCAGCATATGTATTAAGCGTATAATTTGTACTACACAGTTAAGTATTGTCGTTTGTAGAACGGAACCTCGAGTGCACGGTGACCTGGCTTTCATGGACGGAGTAGGCAAGCTCGAAGATGCCTACTTTAAACGTCCCGCTCTCTAAACGTGTTGTTGTTGTTGTTGTTGTTATTCTAATTAATTAGTCGGGATTCAAATACAAATTTTGTTTTATTTGCATTCGAATCTGCAAAATCCAGAACTATCAAAATATAAACCGTCCTTCAAAAAGACATAAACCGTAAATTAAAGTATATGCATGGATTTTACCAAAAACGTTTCAAACTATTTAAGTACAACTTTTAATGTTAATTTTGGTGGCCTTATTGGATTTCCACACTAAATGAATAAGCAAACTGTAAACATATACTTCTAGTATGCTTCATTTGATTGAAGATATGGGATAGAAAGCCCAGATTAACAACCTAAGCCAAAATAATTGGCCAGTTCTAACATTGTCAGTTATTTTTTAGTACAATCGGCAATATTTGATGTTTAATAGGGTCCATATACATTTCCAACAACATATACTTATCAGATTGTACAATTGTATCTTCCAATAGATTCATCATGAGTTACAACATGAATGCAAAGCCCATATGTATCGTCCTAGTACGACCATCTTGGATTTAACAAATGCCACCGGGCGAACTTTTGCACATCCTCTTGAAATTGTTAGCCTATACACATATAAAGTCATATCAACCAAAATGAAAACTTTATACTACATTTCCATCAAATGTGAGTTTTGATCCCATTTCATCCCGACTAATGTCTCTATATCTTTGTTTACTTTTATTTCTTATTAATCTGACATTTTTCGTGTTCTGTTATCATGCCATATAGCTATGTCTAATTGGCACCCTACTACATGTGACCTATGTATAAGACTGGTCGAAGTGGACATATATAGCAGTTGCTAGTGACGTACACTAGCCACCCGTGTTTTGTTGCTTTACCCCCAAAGTGTTTTAAGTCGCCGGAAAGGACGGGCTCTTGAATGAAAACGCTACATAGAGTGTGTGTGTCCTGTGCGTCATTAAATACGGCTTTGAATGGAGAAATGGGGCTTATGTCTTTACGAACAGTGTAGATCCAGATCAGCCGCACAGTCTGATCAAGATCTGCACTATTCGCTATTCCATCACAGAAAAGATAGTCATGAGTCTAACAAAGCGTATATACTGTTATCATGCTACATCAGTGCTACTGGACGCTACACTGACCATAAATCTCACGAGCTCCATTTCTCCAGTCACTGCCACAAATGGATATGGTATCTTGTAACTACATATAATATACAAAGGCATAATTGTCAAATACACGACACGCAGCAGAAGTATACGTACGAACACTACATCTATGTTTTTCGTTGAAATTATCGTTGTGTGCCTGGCGGCTTCAATATGTTGCCATAATGAACCTATTGCACCTGATATTCTGTCAAGTTTGGCAGCCATCATGGATACATTGGCCACAAGAGAAAATGAGCTCGATAAGAAACTGGATTCCATTCTCGGTGAAGTTAGACACACTAAGCTAATTCGTGAAATAGACGAACTCGCGACAAGAATGAGTGAACTTGATAAACGAGAAGGCCTACATGCACAACGAATGGACGAATGTGAAAAGAAGTTTCAAGATTCAGCGTCCGGGGTAACGTATGTACGATGGGGAAGAACGGAATGCCCCGGGAATGGTTCCCTGACGTTGTACGGAGGTTATGCTGCCGGAGGCCATTACACACATACGGGCGCCTCGCCAAATATGCTTTGCCTTCCTCGCAATCCCGAATGGGGAAAGTTCCGCGACGCAGAAGATGCAGTTGGTGCGTACATATACGGGGTCGAATATCAACAACACAACGCTGATCGAGCAAACGCCATATTGGGCAAGAGTCTTCATGATAGAGATGTACCGTGCACAGTCTGCGAGTCTAGCCGGAAGTCGATGATCATGATAGCAGGCCTGGTCACGTGTTATGCCGGATGGACGCGGGAGTACTGGGGTTACCTAATGACGGGGCGCCATAGTCATAAAGCACAAGGCGACTACCATTGCATCGACGCGAACCCAGAAATCCCTCGAGGGAGGCGAAAGTGACCAAAATGGTTACTTGCTGTATTTCACGGAAGTGATGTGTGAACTCGCTGAGGTGTCCGCCGTATGTGAAAGAAATGGGCGGGAGCTGCCTTGTGTCGTCTGCACCAAAATGACAATAATGGGACGCATGTAACTATATTGTACGCATGATTTATTGTATAAACGCGTTTCGAATTGCGATACCACTACGTTATTGGCGTTTTGATAAAGAAGCGCACCTACAACGTTTGAATCCAATGTGAGAACTGAATGTAATCGCTGACGTAGAGCCCAGTTGTCACGTGACAAGTAATCGTGAACGTGCGAATTATCAATGAAAACATTTTCCATTGCGGATGTAAAATACTGGTTTTGGCAGAGAGGGGATTGTTGTAAAGAGGTTAAACATAGAGAACATTTTCCATTTTGGATGTAAACTACTGGTTTTGACAAAGAGTGGGTTGTTGCAAAGAGGTTAAAAATAGAGAACATTTTCCATTTTGGATGTAAACTACTGGTTTTGACAAAGAGTGGGTTGTTGTAAAGAGGTTAAACATAGAGAACATTTTATTTTCCATTTTGGATGTAAACTACTGGTTTTGACAAAGAGTGGGTTGTTGTAAAGAGGTTAAACATAGAGAACATTTTCCATTTTGGATGTAAACTACTGGTTTTGACAAAGAGTGGGTTGTTGTAAAGAGGTTAAACATAGAGAACATTTTCCATTTTGGATGTAAACTACTGGTTTTGGCAGAGAGGGGATTGTTGTAAAGAGGTTAAACATAGAGGACATTTTCCATTTTGGATGTAAAGTACTGGTTTTGACAGAGACGGGGTTGTTGTAGATCGGTGGTTGTTAGAGAACAATTCAAAATATACCCACTTGAAAATGAAGTATAAGTTACAGTAACAAGGTGCATGATCACGTGATTACCACAACAACAATTGAAATTTTGAAAGCGCGCCCACTCCAAAGTAAATATTATTTGATATTTTCCCTAATATGCAACGGATTTTGATGAAATATGGCGCTGCAAACGCGTCTTTATGACCTGCATTTGGTCGTCTCCGGACTTCAGCACATACGTATGTCGTTTTTGCGAAGAATCGATTATCCGTGTCAGTATTGACAGTAAACACGGACATCGATTATTGGCAAACACAACAGATGCTTGGGCCAAAGTACCGAGACCACCAACTGCAGCTTAACAAGACGCGTTTGATGCGCCATAGTTCATCAAAATCCGTTACATAATAAGGACAATATAACATAATACGTACCTTGAATCGGAGGCGCTGCTGGAAGTTTCAGTAATTGTTGTTGTTGTTGTAACCAACCTTAAGTAACCTGCAGGATCGGCAAGCAAACAGTGTCTATGACATTATACATATGGACTATTTTCTCAACCGTACTACACCGCCCAGGATTATATGTTGATTTAGTGCGGTATAACCTAAACTGGACGGTTACTAACCTAGGATAGATTCTCGCAGTAACACTGCAAAACTCTCGTACCGTCCGGACGCTACGGGAGTTTTGCAGTTACTTCCCGCAACTACTGTCTGTTTCACGAAAGCTGCCCAAATTTTACGGCTATATAAACAATGCAAATACAATAAAAAAAATCGAAAATATTAAATTATATTTTTTTCGATAATATTAAATTATAGCAAAATTTAAGAATGAGTCTACTTTTTATTTCGTGAAACTTGGTCCAATATTAATTTAACATGGGGAAATATTTCTAAATTTCAGAAAAAGTGGACCGATTTTCAAAATTTAACTTAGGTCAATTCCAAGCTATCTAGCCAGGTTTCGGAGTAAATTTCCATTTTTTCGTTTTTTTTTTTTTTTTTTTTTTTTTGACTCCTCCCCCAGCTACCTCCGCCTCTTTTTCCCCCATGTTAAATTCCCATGGATAAATTTTTTTTTCGTAAAAAAATCAATATTTGACAAAATTTCACGAAATAAAAAGAAGGCTTAATCTTAAATTTTGCTAAAATTAAAATATTATCGAAAAAAATATTATTTTTTCATTGTTTATGTGGCCGTAAAATTTGGGCAGCATTTCGTGGAACAGACAATAAGCCTTTGGACGTACGTTGCATGCACGTTGTAAAATTGGGACGACTACACCGGCTGCCAAAAGCCGACATTGCTTAGAATAAAATGTTTGTTATTACTAATGTTGCATGTCTAGAATTTCTACTTTTGGACTCCAACTGGTGTAAAGTTGTCGCTCTTCACTGGTAGCCTCTGCTAGATACACTTATCAAAAACATGCTTTGACAGCATTTTAGAATCATTTCCATTGGAAATGATTCTAAAATGCTGCCAAACCATGTTTTTATTTAGTGAATTTCCACGGTCTGTTCCACGGTTTGTTGCTGACGAACTTTTGGCTATTCAACACATTAAATCTAAAAAATAATAAAATGTAATTACTTTTTCATCAGTAACAAAAGTCACCCTCCCCAAAAAAAATGTTTCATGAAATTCCGTCAAATATTGATTGTATTGCGAAGATACGATTTTCCTATGGGAATTTAACATGGGGCAAAACGGCGGAAGGGTCGAACAACGAAGAAAAAAAAGGAACGGGACTCTATCTAGATATCTTGGAAGTGATGTAATTAAGAAAAAGAAAGTTAGATTTTGAAAATCCGTCCAGAAATTATTTCCAAAAATCTATTTTAGCCTCCATGTTGAATTCCCATAGAAAATGTGTAATTCCTTTTAAAATCAATATTTTATTTTTTTGGGGAAGATGGCGTTTAGTTATTGATGAAAAATTACTTACATTTAAATATGTTTAGGTGGCGTAAACCTACCACAGGTGCAAGACTCGGACGTCGGGCCCCCAAATAATGTCGCATCCAAAAGTGTTACCCAGACATTATCACCTGAGATATAAATAAGACCACATGTGTTTGCTCGGTGTCCGGTTTAGAGCGATTCCGCTGTACGATGAATAGTCTATATAAATGTGTGGGTGGGGTAACTATCTTTTCGAATGTGCCATTTTTAGGATCCTGGGTCCGAGTCTTTCACCTGTAAAACCTACCACTTTTCTTTGTTTAGTCTGAATATTGTAATATGACCATTAAAAGTTCTGCCTTTTATAAACCGTAGTTCTTAATCAGCTAGCTGATATATATAAACCGGTCGGGTTTACGTTAATAAGCATGATAATTATTAAATAAGTCATGGAACCTGTAACTTAGAGTTATTAGTTTCTTTACATATATATAATATAAAAAATACAATTTTCGAAAAAAAAAAACATTTTATTTTTCTTCGAAAATTATAATTTTTTATCGCCTATATATACAGCGTGACGTTAAAACGCGGGAAACATGTCGTTGTGTAACTATTCATACGTACATCACACTTTAGAATTCATTGATTATAGCAACAAAAATAGACTAATCTGCATAAATATCAGCCAGGGAAGTATTAAATAGAATATTAGGATAGGAATGAATGGCCTTTTTGTGGAATTTATCGGGGTATAAACTTGGAAAAGTCGCGGGAATACTGGACGAAGGCCGGAAGGCCTTTTTGTGGAATTTATCGGGTATAAACTTGGAAAAGTCGCGGGAATACTGGATGAAGGCCGGAAGGCCTCGTCCAGTATTCCCGCGACTTTTCCAAGTTTATATCCCCGATAAATTCCACAAAAAGGCCATTCATTCCTTATAATTCCAGCATTTAAAATAAATTCATCAAGAAAATGTTTTTATTTTCCGTTTTCTTAAGAATTATTTTAACTGCGCCTCACGGTTACGGAAAGTATTTCGTCGTGGGAGCTTACTGGGATATAAATTTTGGACAGAGACGGGCCAATCAAATGTTAGGGAATTGTGTAAATATTTTTGTGCTGGAATTATTCAATCGAACATTTTGAATAGAGGGAAATAATACACGAGTGTGCGTAGGCACTATTCATTTCATGCCTCAATCTGGTTTGTTACGGAACCCCGCGGGGTACATGGATTTTCTTAGTGATTCGTTCCTATGATATAACAATTAGTTCCCTCGAATTAACAATTCGTTCCCACGATATAACAATTCGTTCCCTCGAATTAACAATCAGTTCCCACGAAATGACAATTCGTTCCCTGGAATTAACAATTAGTTCCCACGAAATGACAATTCGTTCCCTCAATTTAACAATTCGTTCTCTCGAATTAACAATTCGTTCCCACGATATAGCAATTCCCAATAATTAACAAATCGTTCCCGTGGGAACGAAATGTTATTTCGTGGGAACGAATTGTTAAATTGTTAAATTGAGGGACGAATTCTGAATTCTGAATTCTGAATTCTGAATTCGTGAGAACGAATTGTTAAATTGAGGGAACGAATTGTTATTTCTTGGGAACGAATTAATTAAAAAACGAATCTACGTCCCCTGCGGGGCTCCGTAGTTTGTCAGTTTGTCTGGGAACTTATACAATATAAATCGCGGCTGACAACCATTACCATGCAAACATCCTGGTACAGCACAAGAGATCAGAATGTAACAAATTTAGCAAGCAAACAGACGGGTTAACAAGATAAAAATGTAAGCATGTATTAATGACATCGTTTACAACGCTAATGCTTCACAGATTTGATGCGTTGTCACGAGAATAGATTGTTCTTTCTAAGCTTCAACGGCAAACCAGTTTATCTCCAAAACCACGCTTCTGTGATCAGTGTAGAATCGAGATCAGCCCGCGCATCCGCGCAGTCTGATCTAGATCTGCACAGATCGTCACGTAAAACGGTGAAATCATCACAGGGCTGGAAGACGGTGTACCCAGTGCGGGACTTGGGCCCGGGACCACTGGTTTACTGTACCAACTATCTACCGGCTGATCTCATAGGACATAGATATGCTTACAATAATCTAACATACCTACCGTAACACTTGTAGTGGTTGGTGGAAGAAGGGGGCTAAGTCCATCATGAACTTAGCGCCTTTCTTCCACTGGCATCTTTAAACTCTTTAAACGATATTAGATACGTACATGTATCAGGACCCATGGGCCCGTTTCACTAAACTTCGTATGACTAATAGGTTCGTACATGTAAGAACATTTTAGTCGTACGAAGTTTGGTGAAACGGCCCGCTGTTCCGCTCAGCTGTAAGCAAACGAGGTTTCCAGCTTACATATATCTTTCTAACTTTCATAACCTTTATCAGAATTTGAATCTCGTGAAAACACAAACATACCGTCCATCAGTTACACTGGACTTCGTGCGACCAAAATGTTCGTAAGTGCAAATTTAGGATCTTCTGGAAATTTCAGTTGATGGATTTACATTTATTGAACATAGGCTGCACACGCAGCCTATGTTCAATAAATGTAAATCCAATAAGTGTTTACAAGAACATGTTGTTAATGTGAAATTTACAGACTATTTTAATTTTGAACTTACGAAAATTTTAGTCGTACGAAGGTTAGTGAAACGCATCCCAGTAGCCTATTTCACCAACATTGCAAATTATAGCAATCTTGCTAAGTACACTTTGAGGAAGAATTTTTCAATTTAAGGATAGATTAATTATCCTTTTATTATAGTGAATTTATTAAATTATCACTGCTATTTATTTTATAAATTCAATATAATAATTTAGCATACTTTTAATCAGCAAATATATGCAGTCGTTAGTTCTATATGAAATAATGCATTTCGGGAAAAATAAATGATTACTCCCTCAAAGCGTACTTAGCTAGATAAGTATGCTCAGAAATGTTGGTGAAATCGGCTACAGTCTTATTATGTGTGGCTCTGACTGGAGAAATGTGGCTTATGACATTTATAGTCGGTCTTGTTCGTGATCTGTAGCAGATTTCATCATAATTGCAAAGTATACTTATCTAGCAAAGTATACGTTGAGGGAGAAATTTTCAATTTAAGGATAAATTTATTAATTTTCATTATTCTGAATGTATTACATTATCACAGCCATTTTGTGATAATGTAATACATTCAGTATAATAAATCTACATACTTTTAATCATCAACTATATGCAGTCGTTAGTTCTATGACATAATGAATTTCTGGAAAAATAAATGATTACTCCCTCAAAGTATACTTTGCTAGATAAGTCTGATATGGACATATATACTGTTTATGAGAAGCAGGACGGGTGATTTATTGACCATATAAGGAACAGTGTAGTGCCATATCAGACTGCGCGGATGTTCAGGCTGATTTGGGGCTACACTGGCCGCATAAGACACACGCCCTTACATTGAACTGTACAGACTTACAGAATGCGGGTGGGTAATTTAACGATCGGGATTCATCCTTACCGGAATCCCGACCGGAGACCTGATTTGGCCCTCACTTACGTTTTTGCCTTTCTTGTATGTGACAGTTGAATCTGGTTATATCCCTTATATGAGTAATATGATTATTCGTAATCCTTTTTCTTTTATGGGAAGGGGCCAAGTGACTTTGGTATATTATGGACCTGGCACCAGGTCAGGTTATTCTAATTTGAGGGCTGAATATATAGGCAGATATACACTGGCAAATGCATTTGTGATACTGGGGTATCGTACAGTACAGTTTTGAGGTGGGTGCTACGTACAATTCTTTTTTTTATTAATTCGTTCCCACGAAATGACAATTCGTTCCCTCAATTTAACAATTCGTTCCCTCGAATTAACAATTCGTTTCCTCAATTTAACAATTCGTTCCCACGAACGAATTGTTAAATTGAGGAACGAATTGTTAATTTGTGGGAACGAATTGTTATTTCGTGGGAACGAATTAATAAAAAAAAGAATTCTACGTAGCACCAACCTCAAAACTGTCTGTACGATACCCCAGTATCACAAATGCATTTGCCAGTGTATATCTGCCTCGCAGATGTTATCTCATTTGAACGATATAGCTACCTCGTACACCATATGATTTTTTGCTTCATGTACAGTAAAGGCATATACAAGTATATCAATTAATCTCACCATTTTATTCGATGAAATTTCCAAAAACGGGCGTTATATTCAAGTACATGTTATCAGAAACTGTGATGAACAGGGGAGACAATTTGATTTTGGCATAATGTTGTCATTGCCGCTACATATGTTCCAGTAAGGAACCATTGTGAAATAAGGTGTTTTTCTTTTGTAGAACGATCATAGTATAGTATATCACATTTAGAAAGATGAGTTTGTGTAATTAACATAAATAAATAAAATAAATTAATAACCATCTATTGCAAAACATGTTTACAATAAATATTGAAAAGTAACGGTGCAGACGCTAGTTATTTTTCAATATTATGAACCATTTTTTTTTACTAATCCAAATCGTTTTCCAGGCGACTTAATAATTGAGACACGCCATGCGATTTTGTACCTTCGGTCATCTGCGTAATTTCATTAAAAACGTTTACAAATTGTACAATATATTTCATAAACAAAGTCAAAAGTTGACAAACTTTTCAGAGTACATGCGGAATGTACTCTGAAAATATTGTCAACTTTCGACGATATTTACGGAAAATATTGTGAATTTTGTAAATGTATTTCATGAAATTATGCAGATATCTGAAGGTACAAACTCATATGGCGTATCTCATATGAGGCTGTGGTCTTTAAATGCTGAAGATAGGAAACGAAAATTGTCATCCATTTTTCACTTGTCACAATCATGTTAATATTGATGTTATAAAATCTATAATTTTGGAGCGATTGCGTTTGCTATCTTTCTAATATCCACATGTAGTGGGTTGCAGGTAGGAGCATGCATGGGTAATTTAAAGATCAGGAGTCGTCCTTACCGTAATCCCGACCGCAGACCTGGTTTGGCCCTCACATGTGTCGTTGACATTCTTGTATGTGACAATTGAATCTGGTTATACCCCTTATGTGAGTATTTAGATTATTCCCCCCCCCCCCCTTCCCCCCCCCCCCCCCCCCCCAATGCAGTAGGTTATATACGGGATCGAACTCGCTGGTCCGGCCTTTAATGACCTTAGCTGTTGATCTGATATGCCGTTAAACACCAATCAATCAATAATATCCACAGGGTGAACGATCTGCAAGTTGTGTAAGATATAACTCAACATATTGTACTCTATAACAGATGTTTTCATTGTCGGTATTTGCCACAACCAGGCACAGGCCATCGGTATATTGATAGGATAGTGTATTGTTCTTTTTAGACATGTAGAAAAAATTGAAATGTAATTCCTTAGTCAATGTATTTATAAGTATAAATACATTGACTAAAAAAAGACAATTTATTTTTTTTCTACATTATAAATACATTGACTAAGGAATGACGACATTTTAATGTGTTGTATACATGTCTAAAACGTATAATACACTATCCTATCAACATGCCGATAGCCTGTGCATCCAGGCACATAGCAATGCATGTACATGCAGTTCATACATGCACAAACTCCAGAACTGTTGACATTTGGCATCGATTCGAAGTTTGCATTCATATTTCGCGCGCTCACGATTCGTAGTCACGTGACAATTGGGCACTACATCAGCGATTACATTCAGTTCTCACATTATTATATTCAGACGTGGTAGGTTCGCTTCGGTATCAAACTGCCAATAACATAGTAGTATCGCAATTCGAAACTCGTTTATACAATAAATCATGTGTACAATATAGGTACATGCGTCTCATGTTGTCATTTCGTGCAGACGACACAAGGCAGCTCCCGCCCTTTCACATACGGCGGACATCTCAGCGAGCCACACCTCACTTCCGTGAAATACAGCAGGTAACCATTTAGGTCACTTTCGCCTCCCTCGAGGGATTCAGGATTTGCGTCGATGCAATGGTAGTCGCCTTGTGCTTTATGACTATATTGCCCCGTCATTAGGTAACCCCAATACTCCCGCGTCCATCCGGCATTACACGTGACCCGGCCTGCTATCATGATCATCGACTTCCGGCTAGACTCGCAGACTGTGCATGGTACATCTTGTTCAAGAAAACTCTTGCCGAATATGGCGTTTGCTCGTTCAATGTTGAGTTCATATTCGACCCCGTATATGTACGCACCAATTCCATCTTCTGCTTCGCGGTACTTTCCCCATTCTGGATTGCGAGGAAGGCAAAGCATATTTGGCGAGGCGCCCGTATGAGTGTAATGGCCCCCGGCAGCATAACCTCCGTACAACGTCAGGGAACCATTCCCGGGGCATTCCGTTCTTCCCCATCGTACATACGTTACACCGGACGCTAAATCTTGAAACTTCTTTTCACATTCGTCCATTCGTTGTGCATGTAGGCCTTCTCGTTTATCAAGTTCACTCATTCTTGTCGCGAGTTCGTCTAATTCACGAATTTGCTTAGTGTGTCTAACCTCACCGAGAATGGAATCCAGTTTCTTATCGAGCTCATTTTCTCTTGTGGCCAATGTATCCATGATGGCTGCCAAATTTGACAGAATATCAGGTGCAATAGGTTCATTATGGCAACATATGGAAGCCGCCAGACACACAATGATAATTCCAACGAAAAACATTGCTCTAGTGTTCGTACGTATACTTCTGCTGCGTGTCGTGTATTTAACAATTATGCCTTGTTATATTAGTTACAAGATACCATATCCATTTGTGGCAGTGACTGGATAAGTGGAGCTCATGGGATTTATGGTCAGTGTAGCACCCAGTAGCACTGATGTAGCCTGATAACAGTCTATACGCTTTGTTAGACTCATGACTATCTTTTCTGTGATGGAATAGTGAATAGTGCAGATCCTTATCAGACTGTGCGTAAAAGCATAAGCCCTATTTCTCCAGTCCAAGCCGTATTTAATGACTCACAGGACACACACACTCTATGTAGCGTTTTCATTCAAGAGTCCTTTCCGGCGACTTAAAACACTTTGGGGGAAAACACAACAAAACACGGGTGGCTAGTGTACGTCACTAGCAACTGCTCTACATGTCCACTTCGATCAGCCTTATAATTAGGTCACGTGTAGTAGGGTGGCAGTTAGACATAGCTACATGTATATGGCCAAACTCGTCTCCGCTATTCTCTCACGATGCTATAGCATGAGTAGTATATAGGGAGTCAAAATGATACCACCAAAGGTGGAAGCGTTATTGACCCTGGTTACAGCTCCGAACAGTATCGAAAAACGTGTTTTTGGCCAAATATGAAAAGTAGTCCCCAACAAAAAACAAATGTTGGCGTTGGGTGCCGCAATACAGGCAACAAAACCACCAGCGCAGGTGATATTATTCTGACTCCGATATTTCGAAAAAGAGAAAAAAAAGGGGAAAAACTGGTACTTTTTGTGGGTGCTGGTACACTCTTTTGTTTGTTGGATTCTTTTTGGGAAAGTTGTATCCACATTTGGGACGAAACATCCACAATCGTACTACCACCTCCCAATTCGTATCCACATTTGGGGCGAAACATCCACAATCGTACTACCACCTCCCAATTGTGGATACGAATTGCACACACACATCCCTTTTTGGGAAAGTTGTATCCACATTTGGTACGAAACATCCACAATCGTACTCAGTAGGCACAAAATGTTCTTTATATCAGACATCATCTGAGACATTTTCTGGCAAAATAAACATCAATTCACCATTAATACACATATTTATTGGCATTATTATACATTTTATATCGGACGTAAATTTCCACACTGCTATCAGGGGCGATAACCGTGTTTCCTTAAAATGTTACCAAGACATTACTATTTATTTTTTGATGTGCAATGATCATACTTTATAATCTGCAGAAAACATTATTTTTTCAGGGAAACACATTTAATTAGTATAAGTAATTAAAAAATATCATGCCCCATTTGCCTATGAAAATAGCCTGATATCACCGCGTGGCATTATCAGTGAAATAAACATTACTAAATGATTATATCCTTATAACGGGCACTCCTAATGTTTAGAACTGGTGGAATAGTGACAAAATTATACACTTATTTAATTCCTACAAATAACTGAGAATACACATAACTTTAATTGTTGTGCCTATTGATGGGTATGTACCTTTAATTAGCATAAATTATTAAAAACAAGAAATGCGTCTGTCGAACGCGGATGCCACCTGCAGCATATTTGAGAACTGTGACAAAGTGGTTAACCGAAAAGTGTGACGGATGGACAGACGGACGGACGGTCCAAACACTATATGCCACCCGTTTCTTCGAAACCCGGTGGCATAAAAATATCATGCCTCATTTGAATATGAAAATAGCTTGATACCACTGCTAGTCATTATCAGAAAATAAAATAAATATTACTAAATGATTATATATGGATAGCGGGAACACATAATTTTTAGAACTGGTGGAATAGTGACACAATTATACACTTATTTAATTGCTATAAAGAACAGTTTGTGCCCACTGAGTGGGCATGTACCTTTAAAAACTAATTTAACCTTAAATCAAAAAAATTGAACCGGACGGATGTACGTACGTACGTATGTAGGCCAATGTGACAACTATATCGCACTGTCCACATGCAGGCATGTCAAAAACTTTACCTTGATATTGGGCACAGGGGTTGCAGGAGTTGAGCATAGAATGAAAATATGGATGATGATAAACAAACATGTGAAGCTTCGAGTGAATTGGCGAAGCTGTTTCTGAGATATAGTGTTCTTAAAAACTTTAACCTATAGTAAATAAAAATCAGATGGCCATGGCCCGCATGTTGAGCCCACCGAGGCATTTGATGGTGTCCGAGTATATTTATTTGAAGTTTGAATTAACGTATGTAAAAGCTTTAACGCAAATTTGAAAGTCATTTGACCTTGATCTTGGGCATGTGGGTCGCATGCGTGGGCTATAATATGAAAATATGGATGATAATAAAGAATTATCTGAAGTTTGAAGCAAATGTGGGTAAGTGTTGTGGAGATATAAAATACCTCCAATAAATGTATGTATAAACTCCTTAAACTGTGTTTGTATACATTGTATATTAGAGTAATAATGAACAGTCTCAATAATGTTAGATCTCTAACATTTATATAAAGATTATAAGCAATGCGTAAATGCCATATGAATGCCTGTATTTTTCGTCATATTCTTCAAAAGCAGTTCATTTTCATCCTGCACACATGATACTACAATCAGTACACCGGGTAATAGAAATTGTATGGTATATATACCGTATTTACCACCAAAATCATCCAAATTCTTATTTTTCCCGGTATCCAAATTTCTTATTTCCCCAGTATTTCCAGGTATTTCCGGTATTTCCCAGTATTTCCCGGTATTTCCCGGTATTTCCCGCCGTCCCGGGAAATACTTATTTCCCGGGAAATTGCCAACCCTGGTATAAGGTATGCAAAAACTTTAACAAAAATTTCAATGTCATTTGACCTTGACCTTGGGGCACAGGGGCCGTATGAGTGGGACACAGAATGAATATATGGATTATGACTAATAAGCATTTGATTGTTTCAAGTCAATGTGACTTAGGATATGGTATTTAAAAACATACACCGATTTCGGACGGACTGACGCACGGACGTCATTGTGATCACTAAGTCTCGCTTTCCGCAGCAGCTCGGCAAAAAAAAATACAGATGGACGTCAATGTGCAGACTATATCGCACTGTCCGCAGGCAGGTCGCGAGGCAACAATTGTCCCAACCCCTTTTTAAAGGTGCAAGCCCACTCAGTAGGCTAAAAATGCTCTTTATGGGAATTAAATAAGTGTATAATTGTCACTATTCCACTACTTTAATATATTACGAGTGCCCGCTATACAGATATAATCATTTGGTAATATTTATTTTACTGATAGTGAGCGCGCGGTGGTATCGGATTTTCATGTGCAAATGGGGCATGATATTTTATTTTATAATTATTTATACTATTAAATTTAAATGCATCAACTGAAAAAAAAATTGACAGATTATAAAAGTATGATCATTGCACATCAAAAAATAAATACAGAGAATAAATAGTAATGTCGTTAACATTTTAAGGAAACACGGTTATCGTCCCTGATATCAATGTGGAAATTTTCTTTTGATATAAAATGTATAATAATGCCAAACAATACGTGGGTAATGGTAAATGATTGTTTATCTGGCCAGAAAATGTATCCGATGATGTCTCTGACATAAAGAACATTTTGTGCCTAGTGAGTGGGCAGTACCTTTAACGCTAGCTCCGCCCTGTCCAGTGAAACCTATGCATGCGTTAAGTTTCATAAAAAAATAGCAAAGGGTGTTCGCATTATGCTCCGGACAAATCATGTGCGCGAAAAAAACAAGGGAGATAACTAAACTAGACAATGTGTTCATAGAACACGGATACCCCACATATCGCTTTGATAGTAAAACGAGGCAAAATTCCTGTGTCCAAAAGGGAGAGATAATCCATGACACGGGGTTCGAATCAAACAAAAATCGAAATAAACTTCCGCATTTACTCATCAGAAGGGAAGCTACATATCAAATTTCAGTGCTGTAGCTATTACAAAAGTTTTACGAGTTACAAGGCAAAAATTTTCAAATTCTAATTAAAAAAGAGGGAGATAATCCATGACTCGGGGTCGAATGAAAATAAACTTTGCAAATTCTACTCATCATAAGGACATACCAAGTTTCAGGTGCTACAAGACAAAATTGGAAAATTCTAACTTGAAAAGGGGGAGATAATCCATGACCATGGGGGGTGAGGGGTCGAATCAAACATACATGTACCAAGTTTCAGGTATGTAGCTATTACGGTTTAAAAGTTTTTCGAGTTACTAGGTTGGTGACGGACGGAAGAAACGGACAAGTCAAGGTAACACTAAATGCCCCCTCCTCTATCGTGGTGAGGCAAAAGTTGTCATATACAAGTAACTTACCTAATTTATCAGTTACACATCAGACGATGAATGAACATTAATTTGGTGTAGAATATTAAAGTTATTCATTATATTCAATAGTGCTGCTTTGACATGACGTGAAATTAAAAACATGCATGACATGATCTGGAAGATAAACCACAGACCAAGCACACATATTCAGAATCAGTCTGTCGGTTCTTATCCAGCTCCGATTTCTGTCACCTGTCCACAAAATCCAGAATCCAACATTGTCGCAAATTTAATCCTCTATGTTGGTGTACGTTAGAACAAAATGTCACTTAGTATATTATCCAATCCATTTTAATCTCTTGTTTCTCTAAATAAATGTCCAACAATCCCTGTAGCTGCTATCGTGATAAAAAATGTTAAAGGTTCCGTCAGCGCCTCACATATTGATCTTAATATCCACCATTTTGATTCCAAGTACCAGAATAATGATGTTTCATGCGCCGTCGTAGTGTTATCTGTCAGATTCCGTTGTTTATTTGATCAAATTGATGGACAAATTTGTGTCCGCTAATGTCGCCAAGAGCATAATCTGTGACGTTGACTGTAATAATTTGGCATAACTTCTAGCTTGTGAATTTTTGGTTGAATGAAGTGATCACTATGGTGAATAAGTGTGTATTTGTGCCCGGTTGCTCAGCAGTAGAGCGATGGTGTGGTAAACCAGAGATCCCCGGTTCGATTCGGGCTAGTGCACACTTTCTCACCCTGTGACATTTAGCGCCCAACGTAGTGTTCGGGAAGTAACTCTGCAGAATACTCCCGCATCGTCCGTACCGAGAGTTTATAATGGTGCTCTCCGTAGGTTTCCCCTGCAAAGTACCAAATCACATCTGATTTGCACTTCAACTGTTAATTGCGACATATTTTCTGTATTTTTCAATTGAAAGAAATGTCAGTATTATACATATTCATTTCTGTGTAACAAGTACAGAAAAATATGTCACAATTAACAGCTAAAGCGCGAATGAGATCCGATTCGGTACTCTGCAGGAACAAAAACCTATGGAGCACCGGGAACTCTGGGTACGGACGATCATTGAGTATTCTGTTGCCCAACAAAGCACCGCGCTGATAAATACTCCCAATTGTACCCAAACATATGGAATTCGGAGACAAAAATTAAACATAGAATTCGAGGACGAATTTCAATTTGGCGGAGAAGAATGTCACAGTACGCAACTGACCATGGGGGATGAAGTGTGTATGATCTGTGCCTTGTTAGCTTGCTCGGTAGAGTCATGGGCATGGTACAGTAAACATGAGGTCCCTGGTTCGATTCCGGCCGTTATTTATCTTTCTCACTCTGTGACACAAGTAAACCGATTTTATTTTAAATAAAATGGCTATCACCGGAATAAATATTATCTTCACAAAATTTGAATCGGGCCATAGAAGTCAAACAGCTAGAACAGAACGTTTGCTAGTAATATAAATCTTATTCCAAAATAAATTTTTAATATATTTTAATTTTTATGATCAGGTTTCGAAAATTAAAATATGCTTTTCTTTTAAAATTATTATCAATATGTTCACCATGTTATTATGGTTAATATGCAATTCACAGTCTCCTTGCAGCTTGAAATTGAAAGACATTATGAAAAGTTGTATTGATCTCAGAAAATTGTCATGTCGACTATACGATCGCGTCGAAATAATGTCAACATAATAGGAAAACGTAATTTGATACCGACGAAAAAGTAAACAAAACGCAAAATTGATGCTTTGTTTTGCTATATATACCGTAGACACACATTATCATTTGATTTTATATGAAATAATATTGTCAGCATGGTGGTGTCTATTAATGTGTTCTTGATATTCGGAACGGCAGTAAGTGAGTGACGACATTTTGTTTTGTCCAAGAAATTATCAAGGTCAATGTTTCACTGTTTGTCTGGCAATAACCGCCGATTTATATTGCGCACAAAAAAAACAGATCACAAATACTGCTGACTTTTCTAGGGTAGTCACTTTGAATTAGATAGATGGGATAAAATTTTGGATTGGAACACGGATACGTTTGTCAACTATTTCGATTTTATTGCCGCATTGGTTAAGCAGAGCGGTCCGCTGGTTTTACCGCAGAGCGCAGCGTAAAGCGGTCATTCTTTCGCAGTTTACAGAAACAAAGGAGCGTAAATTGCAATTAAAAGCGGAGCGCTTTCTTTTTTCTTTAGCTTATATTTAACGGCGGCACTGGCTCTAGGACCTTGCATGCCGTCTCCCAAGAATGGGAGAAAGAACGGAGGTATAGATTTTTGAGAGAAGCCGGTAATTCGTATTTACAGAGCAACTACGAATTATCGGTACCCATTTACAGCGGTGGGTGAACTGGAGCAGTGTGGATAAAGTGTCTTGCTCAAGGACACAACGCACGCCGCTAGTCAGGCTCGAACCCACGACCCTTGGATCAGTAGTCCGACACACTAACCATTACGCCACGGCGCTCCACAAAAGCGCGCAGCGCGAACTGCGCTATAAGTATTGCAATTCCGCAACCAACTCTTTGGACCGCGGTCACATGATTGCAGTCCGATTGCGGTCCGATTGCGGTCCAATTGCAATTAATGGGAACGCGAATTGCAATCCTGCGCTCCAGGAATTGCAATTCGCCTGGTAAGAGAACGCAGGCCACTCTGACCACCTCCCAATTGTGGATACGAATTGCACACACATCCCTTTTTGGGAAAGTAGAAGAAAAAATTGTCTCCCAAGAGGCAAACAGAAATGGCAGACGACACCCATCCACATTTTGGACGAAAACATCCACAATCGTACTACACCCCAAATACAAGCCAACAATTTCTGGAATAACCAAACCTGTTTTCCACATGGGATGCGCCCGATTCCAGAATCGATCCACACACGGGATCCCGAAAGCAAGAAGGAGCCAACAACCACAAAAACATAGACCACACAGAGGGACCAAATACAAGCCAACAATTTCTGGAATACCAAACCTGTTTTCCACCATGGGATGCGCCCCCGATTCCAGAATCGATCCACACCCGATTTTCCAAAATGGATCTGCCCATCCAAAAACAATTTTCTGTTTTCCACATCCACAATCGAACGTCCAATTGAAGATATGTTTCCCATTGGAATAGACAGACACAATGCCATACAAGGAATGCGAAACATGCGGCAAGGGTTTCGACAAACCCGCAAATCTTCGAAGGCACAGGACGCAAGAACCCGTGCAGGCCTCCCACGAGAGAGTGTCCCGGATGTGGAGGGAAGTTTGCCACCTACAAGACTCTCTGGCAACATCGTCTCGAACAGGTGTCCCGAGGCGCCAGAAGATTGTTTTTCCAAACAAACACCGGAGGGTAGCAAGAAGAAGGCTGCGACCAGGAAGAGGATCCTGGTACTGGAGAGGAGGGTGGTAGAGTTGGAGGAGCGGTGGCTAGACTGCGGGATGGAAACCTCGCGAGGGAGCGAACATCGACAGCGACGACGACGAGACCGATTGGACAGATATGTAGAGAGAGGTCGGGCTAGTGTGATTTCGGCTATTTTCTCCCAAGAGGCGACCAGAAATGATACCACCCATTTGTGTATTTGGGCGCATTTGGGGAAAAGTGTAGAAAAAGATTCGCATCCAAAGAGGCAAACAGAAATGATACCACCCATTTGTGTATTTGGACACATTTGGAAAAAGTGCAGGAGAAATTCGTCTCCCAAGAGGCAAACAGAAATGATACCACCCAATTGTACACATTCGGACTTTTGGGAAAGTCGAAGAAAAATTTGTCTCCCAACAGCAAAACCACATCGAAAAACAGAAAACCTCTCCCAAAGGAGGTAGAAAGACAACTCGGAACTGGAAAGACAACTCGGTACAAAACAAGAAAATACAACTCGAAAAAAGACAAAGAACTTTTTTCCAAAATGGCTACTGCATGTAGAACGGGTCGCGACTACCAGAGTGCTGGTGTACGGAGTCGTTAGTTTCGTTTTTCCCATTCGGCGTACCGGACTGTTTTGCGGAGTGCACGAACTGGGTGTCGGAGTCTGGTTTGCTCTTCCAGAGTCTACGGGCCTCTAGAGACACGAAATGGAACATGTCTTGCAGACCGCGTACGCCACCACAGAGACCCCCAGCCACCACTTCGCGTTCTCTACGGTTCTCCAGATGTCGTGCACCTCCCACCCGAGCGTGCATCTTCTAGTAGATCCGTGGGGAACTCGGTGGGGCCCGCAAAACCAGGCGCGGTCATCCTGCGTTCTACGGGGGTAGGGGTTCCTTGTTCTTCTGGGGTTTCTTCGGGTTTTGTACTACGTTCCGCATCGACATCGTCCCAGATTTTTCGAAGACGAGAGCTCCCGATACCGTACTTCTTTTTTGTTTCGTCGGCTGTCGACTTTCCACGGGCGGAAATAATTTCTCGAATATTTTCCGGAGACAAGTAGGTTTTTTGGCATGTTTGCAAACGTTTCTATCTAGAGGGGGCATTTGTCCAACATGGAATTCCCAAATCGTTCGAAATGGTCGAAGTACTTGTTCGCGGTGCTCGGATTGCTCGGATTGCTCGGATTGCGCACCAGTGTGCTCGGTTTGCTCGCCAAATTGCTCGGATTGCTCGCCAGGAAATCCAGTCCGCTCGGGAAGGTCGAAATGCCTGCTCGCGATTCCCAGGGGGCTCGGGCTCTCCAGGGTGCTCAGTTTGCTTCCCAGAATTTCTATTTTTGCTATCCTTGTTGGCTAGAAATGGAGAGCCCGAGCCCCCTGGGAGATGCTGTGGGAGGAGTCAAAATTCGACTGTTCCACGTTTTGCTGCCGACGAACTTTGGTTATTTGGTTATTTAATATACAAATAGCGAATACAAAATATTTTCATTACTAATATATATATAACCCAAAAGGTCACCACCCCCATTGTTTTAATGCCCAACTACTATCGGGCATTTAATGTTACCCTTGTCCGTCCGGGCCAACGTCCGGGGGTTTGAGAGCTTAGGGGCGTGGTTAAGAACAAAAGATTCCTTTGTAATATTCCGTAAGCTCATAAACTCTATTGTTGTTTAGGGGCTTTTTCATTGTTCTTCAAACAATGGAAATACCCCATAAACCCAAAATGTTGGAACGTCCGTCCGTCTGTCCGTCCGTCTCCAACCTGTTTAGCTCACCTGAGCGAAGCTTATGTGAGCTATTGTTACCGCAATGTGTCCGTCGTCCGTGGGGTCAAATTGGGGTCAAATTTAATTTGTGACCGAATATGGTCATGTCATATATCAAATCGAAGGTATCAACGAGGTGATCACTCTGGTGCATTTTATTGTCGAAATCGAATGGCTATGTCATCCAAGATGGCCGCCGAAAGGTTAAAAGGTCGTTCTTTTATTAGAGATTTCAAAATTCTTCTCATGAACCGCTAGGCCCATGGTAGCAATATTTGAAAGTTATGGTCCATGGGTGAAGCCTTTTCAAATTTGTTAAAATGGAGGTCATCGCTAATCCAAGATGGCCGCCGTCCAAAAATATCACAAATTATTAAAAAATATTCTTCTCATGAACCGCCCACCAGATTTCGACGAAACTTGGTAGGAATGATCGATATCCAATGCTCTTTCAAAGTTGTTAAAATGGTGCCCGACCCCGTGGTCAAAAATGGGCGTGGCCCGTGGGGTCAAATTGTGGTCTAATTTTATTTTTGGTCGAATATGGTCCTCTATATATCAAATCGAATGTATCAAACAGGCGATCGCTCTGGTACATTTTTTGTCGAAATTGGATGGTCATGTCATCCAAGATGGCCACCGACAGGTCAAAAGGTCGTTCTTGTATTAGGGATTTCAAAATTCTTTTTCACACGAACCGCTTGGCCCATGGTGGCCAAACTTCACAGTTATGGTCCATGGGTGAAGCCTTTTCAGATTTCTTAAAACGGAGGTCGTCGCTAATCCAAGATGGCCGCCGTCTAAAAATAGCACAACTTCTTAAAAAATCTTCTTCTCATGAACCGCCAGCAGGATTTCGACGAAACTTGGTAGGAATGACGTAGAATGCTTTTTCAAAGGTGTTAAAATGGTGACCCCGGGGTCAAAAATGCGCGTGGGGCTAAATTTTATTTTTGACAAAATATGCTCATGTCATATATCAAATTGAACGTATCGATGAGGCGATTGCTCTGGTGCAATATTTGTCGGAATCGGATGATTATGTCATCCATGATGGCCTCCAATATGTCCATTTATTCGAGATTTTGAACGTCTTTCTCAGGAACCACGTGTCCGATGCTAGCCAAACTTCATAGGAAGTTAAGACCCTTGGGTGAAGCATTTTCAGATTTGGTTAAATGAGAGTCATCGCTTAATCCAAGATGACTGCCATCTAAAAATAGCACAATTATATTAAAACACTTGAACTCAATGTCACATTCTCATCTGGTTTTCATTGAGTCAGGTGACCGAATTAGTGCCATCATGGCCCTCTTGTTTTAGTAGTTACATACCTGGCACTTGGTATGTAGCTTCCTTATGATGAGTAGATGCGCACAGTTTATTTTAATTTTAATTTTTGATTCGACCCCTGGGTCATGGCTAATCTCTCCCTTTTCGACTTAGAAATTTCAATTTTGGCTTGTAAGTCGTTAAACTTTTAAAATATCTACAGACTTGAAACTTGGTAGCTTCCTTATGATGAGTAGATGCGCTCAGTTTATTTCTATTTTTTGTTCGACCCCCGGGGTCGTGGATTATCTCCCCCTTTTTGACTTAGAACTTTCCAATGTTGGCTTGTAAGTCGTAACACTTTTAAACCATAATAGCTACATACCTGAAACTTGGTATGTATCTTCCTTATGATGAATAGATGTGCAGTGTTTATTTCGATTCGACCCCCGGGTCATGGATTATCTCCCCCTTTTCGATCTAGATTTTTACAATTTTACCTTGTAACTCGTAAAACTTTTAAACAGTAATAGCTAAAGTCCTGAAGCTTGGTATGTAGCTTCCCTATGATAAGTAGATGCGTTTGCGACTTAGAATTTTGCAATTTCGCCTTGTAACTCGTAAATCTTTTAAACGGTACTAGCAAGAAACCTGAAACTTGGTATGTAGCTTCCTTATTATGAGTAGAGTAGATGCGCAAAGTTTATTCCTATTTTTTTATTTGACCCCCGGGTCACGGATTATTTCCCCCTTTTGGATTTAGATTTTGTTTTCCCTTGTTTACTATCAAAGCGGTATGTTCTATGAACACATTTTCTAGTTATTTAATGAAATTCCATCAAATATTGATTTTATTGCGAAAATAAATTTTCTATGATAATTTAACATGGCGGAAAATGAGGCGGAGGAGCTGGGGGAGGAGTGAAAAAAAGAAACAGTTTGGAAATTCACACTTCGAAGCCTGGCTAGGTAGCTTGGAAATGATAAGAAAACAAAAGTTAATTTTAAAAGATTGGTCCAGAAACCAAAATAAAAAATATAGCTCCTACAGTATGTCAAATTCAGTTTGGAAAGGGGTGCAGAAGCATCCTTCCACGGAAAAGAAATATTGATTTCCACATTCAATTACCTCGATTATAGTGATTTTCAAGGCGGCAGTAACACTTCAAAGCTCCTGTACCGACTGCATCTAATTATAGAGGGTGCGTTTGCAGCCCTTGTGCCCTCGGGTTACGTCGCTGTCGTGTATTATGTCGATGTAGAACAATACCCCTATTTGCCAGGGCCCGCAATATTCTAAAAAAAAACAACATTAATGGGAATTTAATATGAGGGTAATACTATTTCTTTTTTTAAATACATTTGGAATTTGTGTTCAGTCTTGTATGATTCTACAATGTATGTACTTATAAAATGTATACATGGGCCTGCAATCCATATGCATTACTTATGCATTAATATATCACTTGTACCGTTGTCAACAATATATATCCCTGGTAACCACATGAGAAGGTCGCGCAATATAATTGTTGACTAGTAACATATGTTATGTATTATAATTTATTAAATTTAAATCTTAAAATATAAGATCTGGCAATATCATAAAATAAGCTGATACATTAAAGGTATGCATACATGCACACACATATAGACTGGCAGGCAAACCGACACATTTTTCCTCACAAATAATTATTTAGTTCACATTAAATATATACTTTATGTCTACAATGTCCTCGTCTCTATAATTTTACGAATTATGAATTAAACGTTTTAAGTACCATTTACATGTATGTCTAACGACATACATGTATATACAATCGATCACTAAACATTGAGACTATCAATACACCCTCGGAATAGCAACAGCCTAGGCGAGCTCAACATGTGGCTTTGACCTTCAGTTATGCATATTGGACAACGTTTCAAGTTTTGGCGTCCATCTTGGACGCCATATTATATCAAATATAAACTTATTCAATATTATTAAATAATTACTATGAATAATAATAATAATTGGCAGCCATCTTGGATATTTGAAAGATTCAACGACTCATACTTATTGGAAAGGTTAATATATGCATTTTTCAGTGATCTGCTGCCACCCTATGTGTGATTATGTTCATTGTAGTCACCTTAATGTGTTTAATAAATGTATGGCAGCCATCTTGGACGCCATCTTGAATTCTCAGTTAAGCTCCAGTGGGATTCATGGGGAGTTTTGATATGTTTCTCCTAATGCTATTCCGGACCTATTCTGAAAAAGTCAGCTTTGGCTTATTTTTTTCCGATCTTTGTGGCGATTTTATGTCTAATACTATTCGCCTATTGGAAAGAGGTGCGGAAACATCCTTCCACGGAAAAGAAATATTGATTTCTACATTTAATTACCTCCATTATAGTGATTTTCAAGCAATTATTTTCATACATATCGTAGTTATTTCCGACAGAAAAATGCAACTATACGCTACTGAACGAATTATAGTTGCCGGCAGTAACTCTGCAAAACTCCCTTACCGTCCGCAACTAACGGAATTATAGAGGGTGTGTTCGCACCCCTTGTGCCCCCGGGCTACGTCGCTGTCGTGCTTTATGTCGATGTAGAACAATATCCCTATCGTCCAGGGCACGGAATATTCTAAAAAAAATAAACATTAATGGGAATTTAACATGGGGGTAATAATATATTTAAAAAAAAAATTACATTTGGAATTTGTGGTCCTGATTTTCAAACTGTAAGTTTCGATTTCTTCTCTTGGTATGGATGGGCTGTGGCTCAGTGGTAGAATACAGGACGTAACTACTGAAGGTTGTGAGTTCAATACCTACCCTAGGGCGTGAAATATACTTTCATAGTGTTTCCATCCCACTGGTCTGTCGGATGAGACTTTAAACGGTGCCGCCCCCGTCCCTATATGACGTTAGCTGTTGCTGGGGCGTTAAACCGCATCTATTTCATGTTTCTTCTCTTTGTTACATTGTAGATAATTTCCGATCTATTTTTATTTACACACTGCTACATTGTACACTCCTTCGTTGGGATTTAGCCTAGTAGGCTGTGCGTCAGAGGCAAGTTAACATATTAAAGACATCAAACGTGTGATAGAATGTATGACAACAGATGAAAGGTTAGAATAGATCCATAGTGTCTTCCGGGATGAAGTTGCGTACAGTGCCCAGCGATGACCAGTAGCCGATTTCATAAAAATTGCAAAGTATACTTATCTAGCAAAGTATACTTTGAGGGAGTAATCATTGATTTTTCCGAAATGCATTATTTCATACAGAACTAACGACTACATATATTTGATGATTACAACTGTGCAGAATTATTATACTGAATGTATTACATTATCACAGCCAAAATGGCTGTGATAATGTAATAAATTCAGTATAGTAAAAATTAATAATTTTATCCTAAAATTGAAAATTTCTCCCTCAAAGTATACTTTGCTAGGAAGGTATACTTTGCAATGTTGGTGAAATAGGCTACTGAAATAGTCAAGGTCGGGCCTGGTCACTGTGTGTTCAGACAGGGAGTTCCACTGCACGACCGTACGATGGAACAACGAGCTGATGCTCTTGTAAACTAAATAACTGTAGTGGATTTTGATGTGTTCATTTCCGACCAATAGAGTCGTTACAAAATGTTTTCAAACTAATCCATTTATTAAAAGAGGGTGTTTGTTTTCTTCTAAAAAAATATGAAAATTACTTGCAAAATGTGCAGATCCTGATCTTCTGGATCCTCACTGCAAACACCGCTATATGAGACACGCCATGTGATTTTGGACATTCGGACTTCAATGTAATTTCATTCAATAGGTTTCAATAGGCTTACATAATTTACAATATTTATTCATAAACAAAGTAAAATGCAAATACCACTTGAGACACGCCATGTGATTTTGTACATTCGGACTTCAACGTAATTTCATTAAATAGATTCACATAATTTATAATATTTGTTCATAAAGAAAGTAAAATGTTTTCAGATTAAATGCGGAATTTTGTCAACTTTCGACGCTATTTACGGAAAATATTGTAAATTTTGTAAACGTTTTTCATGATATTACGCAGATGTCCGAATGTATAAAATCACATGGCGTGTCTCATGTAGGGCTGTGGTGTTGAAATAGTTCAGATAAAAAACGAAAATTGTCATCCATCTTTCACTTGTCACAATCATGTTCATATTTATGTCATACAATCTGTCATTTTGAAGCCATTAAGTCTGTTATATTTATAATATCCACAGAGTGGACGATCTGCAAGATATAACTCCACATAATTTTCTCGATAATATACTTTTTCATTGGTCGCTATTTGCCACATCCTGGAACATAGCAATGCACGTACATGCAGTTCATACGTGCACTCACTCAAGAACTATTGAAATTTGGCATCGATTCGAAGTTTTCATTCATAGTTCGCGCGCTCACGACGTGGTAGGTGCGCTACTTTATCCTTCCGCCAATAACGTAGTGGTATCGCAATTCGAAACACGTTTATACAATAAATCATGCGTACAATATAGTTACACATGTTCCATGTCGTCATTTTGTGCAGACGACACAAGGCAGTTCCCGCCCTTTCACATACGGCGGACATCTCAGAGCGTCATACCTCACTTCCGTGAAATACAGCAGGTAATGAGTTAGGTCACTTTCGCCTCCCTCGAGGGATTCTGGGTTCGCGTCGATGCAATGGAAGTCGCCTTGTGCTTTATAACTATAGTGCCCCGTCATTATGTAACCCCAATACTCCCGCGTCCATCCGGCATAACACGTGACCCGGCCTGCTATCGTGATCATCGACTTGCGGCTAGACTCGCAAACTGTGCATGATACATCTTGATTATCAAAACTCTTGCCGAATATGGCGTTTGCTCGAGCAGATGTGTGTTTATATTCGACCCCGTATATGTACGCACCAATTCCATCTTCTGCGTCGCGGTACTTTCCCCATTCGGGATTGCAAGGAAGGCAAAGCATATTTGGCGAGGCGCCGGTATGGCTGTAATGGCCCCCGGCAGCATAACCTTCGTACAGCGTCAGGGAACCATTCCCGGGACATTCCGTTCTTCCCCATCGTACATACGTTACCACATGTAGGCCTTCTCATTTATAAAATTCACTCACTCTTGTCGCGAGCTCTTCTAATTCACGAATTAACTTAGTGTGTCTGACTTCAATGAGAATGGAATCCAGTTTCTTATCGAGCTCACTGTGTTCATTTTCTCTTGTGGCCTGTGTATCCATGATGGCTGCCAAACTTGACAGAATATCAGGTGCAATAGGTTCATTATGGCAACATATGGAAGCCGCCAGGCACACAACGATAATTCCAACGAAAAACATCGCTGTAGTGTTCGTACGTATACTTCTGCTGCGTGTCGTGTATTTGTCAAGTATGTCTTTGTATATTAGTTATAAAAGATACCATATCCATTTGTGGCTGTGACTGGAGAAATGGAGCTCATGTGATTTGTGGTCAGTGTAGCGCCCAGTAGCACTGATGTGGCCTGATAACAGTCTTTACGCTTTGTTACAATCATGACGATTTTTGTCTGTGATAGAATGGCGAATAGTGCAGATCCTGATCAGACAGTGCGGATGCACAGGCTGATCTTGATCTACACTGTTCGTAAAAATCATAAGCCCCATTTCTCCAGTCAAAGCCGTATTTAAAGACGCACAGGACACACACACTCTAGATAGCGTTTTCATTCAAGAGTCCTTTCCGGCGACTTAAAACACTTTGGGGGAAGAAACAACAAGACACGGATGGCTAGTGTACGTCACTAGCAACTGCTATACATGTCCACTTCGACCAGCCTTATAAATAGGTCATGTGTAGTAGAGTGCCAATTAGACATAGATATATGGCCAAACTCATCTCCGCTATTCTCCCACGATGCTATAGCATGATAACAGAAAACGAAAAATGTCTGATTAATAAGATATAAAAGTAAACAAATATAATATAGAGACATTAGTCGGGAGGAAATGGGACCAAAACTCACATTTGATGGAAATTTCGTATAAAGTTTTTATTTTGGTTGATATTGTTACGCGCCGGCTATGGGGCGTGCACCCTATACTGTTATGATACTCTTTTGGTTGGGCAGATCCGCTGTAGTATTTTGTACCAGCTGTTAAAAGTGCCTCCTTGGCCCTTGGACTGTGGACTACTCCGTCACCAAGGCACGCGCTGAGGGCTGTGTTTGTCTGATTGCTTTACTTTGGTCTGATTGCCTGCTAGTAACATGTAGTGACAAGTACAGCAATCAAACCACAAGCCGGCAACATGTGCGTTATGACTCGGACTGCTGTCCTTGTGGTTCTCTATGGACTGGATGTGGGATGATACACCACTCAGTAGGACCGCTGGGAATTCACAAGTAGCCGGATGAATAATAACAATTTAATAAGCTGGTAACTGACGGTGAATGGCAGATACATGGACAACACAATTGTTTCACATGCGTGTTCACTAAAAGTATCCAATAGTATCTTGTTTTAGTGAAACAAATGAAAATGGTTCAAATGCATTATATATTTATAGTCATGTTTTAGTTACACAATACAATGGCATGAAGAATGGAAACTGATTCTGCCAAACTTATCTCGAAATTGTTAGACGCTCCTAATGCGTGGTGCTAACATAATATCACGGTCAGACTTCGGTAGCATACGAACACATTATAATTTGTTAGTACCGCGCGAAGTCACAAACCCGTAATTAATGCAAAGATAGTTGTGTGCCGGGCTGGTTTAAACGAAATATTTAACATAAAATTTAGCCACCTAGCACTGCGGTGAATACACGTACATGTATCTATGTGTATTAATAATTCTATAACAGGATAAGACGGTGTAATATATGTCACCGTAAATAATGTCCAAAGCGATTCTGAAGACTTATTTATGCCTAAATGTAAATTTACTAGCTACGAGGATGATGTTGTAATGATCTTACTGTGTAATTGATGGGATACATTTTTCTCACGAAATTTGCGTGGAGGTGTTGTTTGTGAAAAGCCAAAAGTCAGAATTAATCAACAGAAAAAGTCGGTGTTCTTTTATACCCATGGGTTGGCCGGCGTCCAACGGCCACTAATTTGTGGTCGCAGCGGCCAACGGCCAATTTCCGGTCACAACGGCCACCGGTAAATAATTTGTGGTCCCAAAACAATTGGCCGCTGACGTATAAGTTGCCAGGGCGATCTCGCGAGCGGCCAGACAATATTGGCCGTTCGCGTGCTGTCTACAATATTACAAACCGCCCAACTCGCCTGTTACGAAACGCACCAAGACGCATATTTCGTCGATAAAGACAGATAATTAATAAGTAATACTTTTCTGACAGTACTAATAAACCTATGATGTTGGGCTTTGAAAGTCACTTCGTTTCGTCAAATTAACAATCACACAACGCAGCGAACAAGATGGCTGACGAAATGTGGATTATTTCTGTTGCTGAGAATGAAGGCACGTTTTCTCAATTAAATTGCTCTCTGGGATGGTTAGGCATGATGGACTTTGGAATGGCTGAATATTGAAAACGGATACAACAGGTGGGCAAATTGGAAGCTTGTGATAGTGACAATCCATTCAGATAAGACCGTGATGTTTTAATGTGTGTGCTGGGTCTGAGTACGAGTTCCACACATGCCTCCACTTCACTGCTTGTCACATCGACATAACATGGAATATAATTTACAACAGTTAGAGTGTTAGTAGTTCCTGAGGTCCACATCAACACTGATGGGCAACTTAATAATGGGAGGTAATTCACATATGCCGTGCATATCATTATGACTTCATATGTGTATGGGCTAACAATTTCAAGAGGATGTGCAAAAGTTCGCCCGGTGGCATTTCTTAAATCCAAGATGGTCGTACTAGGACTTTGCACTCATGTTGTAACTCACAAGGAATATATTGGAAGATAAAATTGTACAAGCTGATAATTATATGTTGTTGGAAATGTATATGGACCCTATTAAACATCAAATACTGCCGATTGTACTAAAAAATAACTGATAATGTTAGAACTATTTTGGCTTTGGTCGTTAATCTGGGCTTTCTATCCAATATCTTCAATGAAATGAAACATACTAGAAGTATATGTTTACAGTTTGCTTATTAATTGAGTGTGGAAATCCAATATGGCCACCAAAATTACGACTAAAAGTTGTACTTGAATGGTTTGAAATGTTTTTTGGTAAAATACATGCATATACTTTAATTTACGTTATATGTCTTTTTTAAGGACGGTTTACATTTTGATAGTTCTGGATTTGAATGCAAATAAAACAAAATTTGTATTTTAATCCCGACTAATTAATTAGAATGACAACAACAACAACAACACGTTTAGAGAGCTGGACGTTTAAAGTAGGCATCTTCGAGCTTGCCTACTCCATGAAAGCCAGGTCACCATGCACTCGAGGTTCCGTTCTACAAACGACAATACTTAATTGTGTAGTACAAATTCTAGGCGTAATACATATGCTGATGAAATTATACACACCATGAATGTGCTTATGGGTGGGAGTGGCATTAGAGGTGCTTGCAGGTACATTTGTGAATATTGACAAAATTATTAGTGGGAGGAAATATCACAGAATTATTTCCACATTTCCGAACAATATAGAGTTACCTGTAGTAGCCGGAAAACATGTACATTTATATCTTACCTATATTGTAGTCTATATATGCTACAACAGGGAGACTAGACACAGCATAAGGCTAGAAAACCCAACGCATTGTAATGCATATACAATTGTGATTTTAGTATAGTACTAATGTAACTGATGAATTAGGAATACTTCTTAATTTATACTATCTGTGAATTGTATTCGAATGTGCTCCCGTTTGCTATTATGAAGTGCTTACAAAGAATGGAAACATATACTATGACATATTATAATGTAGTATTAAAACTTTATGGATATGTCAAAGTTTTATGCTATTTAGTATGCGTAGTCGTGTGATAAACATACTCTCAAACTCGTTTCAGATCCTGTATATGTGAACACAATAAATATACAGATCACATTTAGTGTATTACCAATGTGACCACTGGCCATCGTACAAGGAGATTTTTCAAATAAAAACAAATAATGTAGTATATTCGATTTTGATGTGTTGTGGTAGACATGTTGGCTATTTTATGGCGGCCATATTGAATTTGCATGATACCAAAATAGTCCAAATGTTCCAATGTCTATGCCATTTTATTACATATGGTTGACACGATGGATATAGCGACAGTATTCGTTGTCATAACGCTAGTTCTTTGGAAGTTAAACTGATATAGTTAGTATGATGGATTCCGGTTGTATCAATACATATGCCATTGTATTCCTCATGGTTGAAACATATCTGTAGTCATAGCGCCAGTACTTTGGACGGTATGGTGATATTATTGATGTTGCTGGATTCCGGGGGCCATCTTGGATTTTCATCATAATACACTGCTCAGACTGTTTCAATATATGTGCCATTGTATTCCTTATGGTTGAAAATATGGACATTGGGCCCGTATTTTTTGTCATAGAGCAAGGGCTTTGGAAGTTATATAGTAAATACATGGTTAGTGCCGTCGAATATAAAATATATTCGGTTGAGCCTTAGACAGATTTATTGGGGCCAGTTATAGCGAGCCCCTATAAAGTTGTCGGGGCTAAGTCAAATATATTTCATATTCGACGGCACTAATCATGTATTTCATTTATACCGCATACCAAACTTAATCGCTTCAACGTGCGTGCATGTTTTTACGTCATTCCCTCGCCATACGTCATAAATCTAGCGACGTCATTCAAAGCAAATTGGCGGCGTCCACGCTGGGTAGATTTCGGTATTGTATCCGATTAAATCTCCGATTTCATTAAGACAAGCTTCAAAATTGGCTTGTTTTAGAGTACACAGTTGTCATAATAAGCATTGCAATCATAATGGACATATCCATGTCGTTGGTTACGTCGCATATACGGTAAGAACTGAACAGACAGCGATTTCGATTTTAAAATGCGATAATGGGTCAAAGGTGAAAAAACAAACGCAAAAACGGCACTTCATGTATATAAGGCTACTTAATGTATATTAGGTTACTTCAGATATAAACAGCATTTATTCAACCCCCTTTAGTATGCTACATGGAGCAATGGTTGCGGTATAAAGTGATATTAATGATTTTGATGGATTCCAGCGGCCACCTTTGATTTTTAGAATAACACAATGCTCAGACTGAATCACTACATATGCCATTGTATTCCTTATGGTTGAAAATATGGGTATAGAGCCCGTATTTGTTGTCATAGCACAGTACTTTGGAAGTTATAGTGATGTTAGTATTCTGATGGATGCCGGCGGCCATCTTGGATTTTAAAAAATGCCACCAGATGAATTTTTATACACCCTTTGGAAATTGTCATCTTGCAACCATATGATTTAAGCCAATCATCAAAAAAAATGTATACTACAACTCCACCATTTTCAATAATTCCTCCAGACTACATTGCATGTTAGTCTAGGTGCCAATCCGTGAGATTCTCTACTGTTCTACACACATATCTTGGAAAATCACAATTAAATGACCCTCAGAGTAACTTACGTGTCGCCATTGACGTTGGAATTGGCGGAATTTGTCGGTTTGACGCGACGTCAAACCGACAAACTCCACCAATGCTAACGCCATCATGTCCCGCAAGTAAGTTTTAGGGACATTACTTTCAGACTAGAGTTTCCAAGTTTGGTAACCTATTTAAAAGGCTGGTATATTTATTACTTGATAAATTTATTTAAGCGATGGCGTCACAATAATGACTGAAGCCTGGTGGGATTTTTTCCATGAAAACTTAAATATTTCCGTAATCTAGATGTATCGGAATTCAAGTCTTTATCATCTTCTACACATGAATAATTTTCGTGGTGGTTGTCAATTTCAATATTGACAATGCTTTAGCACTGTGCTGTGTAGTGTGTACCCTTGTAAATGGTTATTCATTCAGTCCATTGATCTACACTATCATTAAACTAATTTTTTGTGAAAACACACGTGTCATTTAGAAAAGCAGTTATTTGACGAATAGTAATGTGTATTGCCTTTTAAAAATGGCTACCATGTTTTGACTGACTTAAGGAAAAATAGAAAATTCTGAATTTTTTGGTTCACAGGTAGTCTTTGTTCGCAGGTTAATTAAGTACTAATTTATTAAGGTCTCTAGCACAGGTTCGACAGTGCATTTTGGGAGTATTATAAATGCCAAGTAATCGACGGAAATAAATACTTTTCTCGAGTGGTACTTTGAGCCAATATGGCTGAAGCACATACACATCCTGTTGTTACATGGAGCTCGCGTGACTCCAGTTATAATTAGTACCATTTTTGACTGTGACTATGTCTTTAGCGACCAGTGTAGCAGTTTGTAAAACTTACGAATCATCGCCGACATTAAATTTGTTCTAAATCTCACCTGCCGAATGACGTCATCACATGTTTTGTTGACGTCGGGTCCTGAGAAGAGATTCCCTCAATTTAACAATTCGTTCCCTCGAATTAGCAATTCGTTTCCTCAATTTAACAATTCGTTCCCACGAACGAATTGTTAAATTGAGGGAACGAATTGTTAATTTATGGGAACGAATTGTTATTTCGTGGGAACGAATTAATAAAAAAAAGAATTCTACGTTGCACCCACCTCAAAACTGTACTGTACGATACCCCAGTATCACAAATGCATTTGCCAGTGTATATCTGCCTTGCAGATGTTATCTCATTTGAACGAAATAGCTACCTCGTACACCATATGATTTTTTTATTCATGTACAGTAAAGGCTATATAAAAGTATATCAATTAATCTCACCATTTTATTTGATGAAATTTCCAAAAACGGGCGTTATATTCATGTACATGTTATCAGAAACTGTGATGAACAGGGGAGACAATTTGATTTTGGAATAATGTTGTCATTGTCGCTACATATGTTCCAGTAAGGAAACATTGTGAAATAAGGTGTTTCTATTTTATAGAACGATCATAGTATAGTATACCACATTTAGAAAGATGAGTTTGTGTAATTAACATAAATAAAATAAATTAATAACCATCAATTGCAAAACATGTTTACAATAAATATTGAAAAGTAACGTTGCCGACGCTAGTTATTTTTCAATATTATGAACCATTTTTTTCCACTAATTCAAATCGTTTTCCAGGCGACTTAATAATTGAGACACGCCATGCGATTTTGTACCTTCGGACATCTGCGTAATTTCATTAAAAACGTTTACAAAATTTACAATAGTTTTCATAAACAAAGTCAAAAGTTGACAAACATGCGGAATGTACTCTGAAAATATTGTCAACTTTCGACGCTATTTACGGAAAATATTGTTAATTTTGTAAACGTATTTCATGAAATTATGCAGATGTCTGAAGGTACAAACTCACATGGCGTGTCTCATATAGGGCTGTGGTGTTGAAATGCTTAAATAGGAAACGAAAATTGTCATCCATTTTTCACTTGTCACAATCATGTTCATATTGATGTTATAAAATCTATAATTTTGGAGCGATTGCGTTTGCTATCTTTCTAATATCCACATGTAGTGGGTTGCAGGTAGGAGCATGCATGGGTAATTTAACGATCGTCCTTACTGTAATCCTGACCACATACCTGGTTTGGCCCTCACATGTGTCGTTGGCATTCTTGTATGCGACAATTGAATCTGGTTATACCCCTTATGTGAGTATTTCGATTGTGCCCCCCCCCCCCCCCCCCATGCAGTAGGTTATATACGGGATCGAACTCGTTGGTCCGGCCTTTAATGACCTTAGCTGTTGATAGGCCGTTAAACACCAATCAATCAATAATATCCACAGGGTGAACGATCTGCAAGTTGTGTAAGATATAACTCAACATATTGTACTCTATCACAGATGTTTTCATTGTCGGTATTTGCCACATCCAGGCACAGGCCATCGGTATATTGATAGGATAGTGTATTGTTCTTTGTAGACATGCAGAAAAAATTAAATTAAAATTAAAATTTAAATTAAAATGTAATTCCTTTGTCCTTTTTTCTACATTATAAATACATTGACTAAGGAATGACGACATTTTAATCTGTTGTATACATGTCTAAAACGTATAATACACTATCCTATCAACATGCCGATGGCCTGTGCATCCAGGCACATAGCAATGCATGTAGATGCAGTTCATACATGCACAAACTTCAGAACTGTTGACATTTGGCATCGATTCGAAGTTTTCATTCATATTTCGCGCGCTCACGATTAGTAGTCACGTCACAACTGCACTACATCAGCGATTACATTCAGTTCTCACATTATTATATTCAGACGTGGTAGGTTCCCTTCGGTATCAAACCGCCAATAACGTAGTTATGGAAGGTCATATCCGCAATAATTATATTTGGCTTGATGCTTGCTGGCTTATGACATTTTAAGTTCTATCCGTCTTATTACAATTATATGTGGCTTGACGCTTGCTGGCTGATGACATTTTAAATTATATCCGTCTTATTACAAGTATATGTGGCTTGATGCTTGCTGGCTGATGACATTCTAATTTCTATCCGTCATATTACATTTCTATGTATGTGGCGTGATGCTTTATTCATTCGTACTGTTTCAATGCGTTGTGTGTTGATTACATTCTACATTGTAAGTAGCTTGATGCTTCACTGGTAGTGAAATCTTGAGTTCCATTATTGATTATTGCATCGCTGTTTTGCTATGCTCGCTAAGCCACGCCCCTTGACAACAACAATTGCAACAGTAATTTGGGAACAACCATTATGACGCCAGGTGCGCTGCTAAGACTTAAAATAGTTCTCCCTAAAATGATTTAATATGCTGGTACCTGTCCTACAATGCGTTGCTCTCTAAATTGGTTCCATGTTCCCTAATCGGTGTTGATGTAGATTGGTGCCGCCTTTTCTGTTGCGCCATGTATAGGTTAAAAGACACCAAATAGTTTTACTGTATAATTTAACCGAATCCCAGCCAGTCTTTCCTACTTTCACTATTCGTATGGATGTTGTGGGACCAACCTCGTCATGTCAGGCGCGGATCCAGGATTTCGGGCTAATGGGGGGGGGGGTGGGGGGGGGGGGGGGGGGGGGGGGGGGGGGGGGGGGGGGGGGGGGGGCGTAACTATTTTGCAATACTTGACTATATTATCGAACGAGCCTAGGATTGTAGTTCAGGTTGGTGTTGTTGTGGATGCTGTCAGATGCTGCTGCTGCTGCTGCTGCTGCCCCGCGTCGTTTATTGTTTGCTGCACCCCCCAATAAACAATAAATTCACAACGCGAACATAGAAATGTGCCTTGTAACTTGTAAAAAATCTTTACTCGCAAATTTAAGGGGGCGCGCGCCGGGTCCGCCCACCCACCCCCCCCCCCCCTGAATCCGCCCATACATCTCGTGACCAACAGGCTCAGTGTTTTCTTTTAAATGCTTCAAATATGATGAAACTGGTGTCTATTTCTCTAACCTTAAACCTAGAGTGCTACATGCCAGGTTATAATATAGGGAGACATGTTTTTCTTTATTCTTTCAATCTAACATTTTTCTGGCAAAATGAACATTGATTTACCATTACCAGACGTACTAATTGACACTTATTATACTTTTTATATCAAACGCGAAATGACAGTTTGATATCAGGGGCGATAATCGTGTTTCCTTAAAATGATAACGGAAGCAACTATTTATTCCATTTATTTATTTTTTGATGTGCTATATCATACTTTATGATATGTCGATACAAATATGTATTCAGCATTTAGTTGATATAAATAATTATATTGACGGTTATTGGTTTGCATCGGTAACGGGCCAGTTTGACAGTCAACCTGTGTCAGTTACCATATGTGTAACTTAATACTATAAACATGTGATTGTTTTCAATTGCGTACATATATAATTTAATTATGAGGATACGTGTATGTATAAAACACATTAGCAAGTCAAACACCATACATACGTATACAAATTAGGTAATATAGATTAGAGAATAATAAATGGAGCGAAATCGTCAAGGGGGTAATAGTAGTCCAGTAAGAACAAAATCGTGCGGGTGTTTTGAGGTCATAGTTTATTTGCATATCTTGATCCATTACTACCCAGTTTCACTTGAGGTACATGTGGGGGTGTTAGTCATGTGATGTAAACAGACTTTCCGTGGCCAATAAAAAATGTAAACAATATTGGAGGACATGACGAGGTTTGATTTTTCTTTCCTAGGAATACGTGAACCTATTGTGTAATTCATGCAGAACCAGTACAGACCGGCTGCATGTCATGTACAAGTAGGTCCCACAACATCCATACGAATAGTGAAAGTAGGAGAGGAGACTGGCCTTATTGGATGGGATTCGGTATATAGTATAAGTATATAGTACAACTATTTGGTGTCTTCCTACCTGTGATAATTTGTGGGTGAAATCTTACATCGACACTGGCATTGGAGGTGTGACTTGAACAGCCAATCAGATGTCGGACTATAATTTATTAGAGGGAGAATTACTTGAGCGGACAGCAGTGCCATCTGACGTCATAATGACGCACTACTAACCCATGTATTGCTTGCATAATTCTGCTTGTAGCTTGATGCTTTCTGCTTGCGGCCTTCCGCTTTCGGACTGTAGCTTGATGTTAACTTCCTGCGGCTTTGTCCTTACTGCTTTCGGCGGAATGAATAAGGCAATCAGCAGAATGGACATGTAAGAAAGACAAATACAATTACAACAAGCAGATTTCAAATGTAATAAATACAAATGACGAATGAAATAACATGAATATAAGTTGTAATGTCATCAGCACGCAAGCATCAAGTCACATAGAATTATGGCGGATATTACCTTCCAT
>CM055272.1:54868764-55024086 GCA_029237695.1 Conchocele bisecta | reverse complement strand
TACTTTCCGTAACCGTGAGGCGCAGTTAAAATAATTCTTAAGAAAACGGAAAATAAACACATTTTCTTGATGAATTTAATTCAAATGCTGGAATTATAAGGAATGAATGGCCTTTTTATGGAATTAATCGGGGATATAAACTTGGAAAAGTCGCGGGAATACTGGATGAGGCCTTCCGGCCTTCGTCCAGTATTCCCCCGATTTTTCCAAGTTTATACCCCGATAAATTCCACAAAGAGGCCATGCATTCCTATAATAACATATTTCTTTCCGTGTTGCGTTGATAAATCGTTTCAGTATACATTCAATCACTTGTACCAAGCTACATGTACTATCTTTGAAACAAGAGATACTATTCAACAAAGTCAGTCCGTACGAAACCCAGTTCATCTCATGTTGAATCGTATACACGGGGTGTATTGTGGTGGGGGTTGGGGAGAATTATCATCATCCGCAGCAGCAGCAGCATCATCATCACCATGCGGTGATTTGGGGGAAATTCAGTTGATCAGTAGCCGATTTCATCAAAATTGCAAAGTATACTTTGAGGGAGTAATAATTTATTTTTCCCGAAATGCATTATTTCATATCGAACTAACGACTGCATATATTTGATGATTAAAAGCAGGCATAATTATTATATAGAATTTGTTACATTATCACAGCCATTTTGGCTGTGATAATGTAATACATTCAGTATAATAAAAATAAATAAATTTATCATAAAACTGAAAATTCTCCCTCAAAGTTTACTTTACAATGTTGGTGAAATAGGCTACAGGTGATGTTGTTGATGCCCACTCTTCACCAAATGTGTCCTTACTTTTCGGCAATTATTTAAAAAGCATTATTAATTATTTATATGTTCTCCAAAAAAAAAATATATTCCGTTGTGAAATGAGCATACATGCGCAATATCACATTTAAAAAGTTGCTTTCATTAGCGATATTCCAGAGAAAACATATGGATGGGAATAAATAAGAAAAGTCGCGGGAATACTGGACGAAGGCCGGAAGGCCTCGTCCAGTATTCCCGCGACTTTTCCAGGTTTGAACCAGCACAGTGCATTTGCCCCTGTATGATGATTAACAAAATATGCAACTTTCAGTCTCTGGTTCCGCAAGTGACGTGGCACGGCGTGGTCTGAAAGTGCAATTTTCATTTCGGAATTTGATAATGTTAAAGAGGCTGCACCGATATAATTCACATTCCTACATAGCTAAGGAGCACCACTAGAGCAACTTAGTTTTGTTTATGTAAAGGCTTGTAGTGTGCCTTGTTCACAAATGTCATACACATTTTACTGTCTGCCCACTTATTTGGAATATTACATTATTACATACATCCCTGAGCTTGCAATTAATTATTTGAAATTAACTGGTCACTTCCCCCTGAGACCAAGACTTTTAGTGCCCTTAATTGTACGTAATGGAATTTTGCCATAAACAGCGTAATGTGGCAAATGGTAACAGTACACTTACTGCAATGCGCGCTAATGCGTACAAATAGGAGATATAGTGTTAGAGGCGGCGTAGATTCTCAATGCTAATAACAACACACTGTAGTGTCAGTTTTCATTGACCCTTTAACCCCTAAATAACTGGAATAGATTTTGATATGTTAATCCACATGTCACAAAATGATTTTCAGACTAATAAATTTTTAAAAACGGGGTATTTTGGTAAAAATTATGAACATTTCTTGCAAAAAGCGTAGATCCTGATGAGACGGCTCGTCACGAGCCGGCTCATCTGGATCTACACTGTTTTCAAACACCACTATATATAGAGGCCTGTAGTGTTACGGAGCCCCGCAGGGGACATGGATTATGTTATTAATTCGTTCCCAAGAAATAACAATACGTTCCCTCGAATTAACAATTCGTTCCTACGATATAAGAATTCGTTCCCTCGAATTAACAATTCGTTCCTTCAATTTAACAATTCGTTTCCTCTAATTAACATCTAATTAACAATTCGTTCCCACGATATAATACTTCGTTCCCACGAATTAACCATTCGTTCATGTGGGAACGAATTGTTATTTCGTGGGAACAAATTGTAAAAATGAGGGAAAGAATTGTTAATTCGTGGGAACGAATTGTTAAATTGAGGGAACAAATTATACGTACCATGAGATTTGGTTTGACAGTCAGAAAGTTGAATGGTTCATTTCGTATGCTTTTAACCAATTATATGCAAACTGCCCATATACACGTAACAGGTATGGTTATAAAACATTGAATTTGTAAATATGTTTTCTTTATTTCTTCTCACTGTCTCATAAAAAAGTATATAAAGGATCTTCCATCGTACATGTTGGAATACGGAATCAAACATTGTTTAAACCTGGTCAGAGTCTGTGGACACCATATGACGTGTTCAAAGCAGTTTAGATCTATGTAAACTCCGTGGCTGAACGGAGGGTTGCAACCCCGGACCCCCCCCCTCCAGATCCGCCCCTGTTACATGAGACCTGAGCGCCGCCATCACTGCAGTGCACACAATAGACCACGTGATCCCATATTCTGTATACTATCAGAAACTGTGATAAACAAGGGTGATAAGTTGGTGATATTCGCTATAACAAAAAAAAAGAAAAAATATAAAATCGCATTGAGAAAGAAGTTTCCAATACAGATGCCTGTATATTTACTGAACTTAAATTAGTAACCACAGCTTGCAACGCTAGTTTCTTTTTTTTATAACCCCAACGTTTTCTTCAGGGGCCCGTTTCACTAAACTTCGTACGACTAAAATGTTCGTAAGCGCAAATTTAGAATCGTCTGGAAATTTCTATTCATGGATTTACATTTATTGAGCATAGGCTGCATATGCAGCCCATGCTCAATAAATGTAAATCCAATAATTGTTTACAAGAAAACATTATTAATGTGAGAGTATAGCTTTAATGAATCTTATAATTCGCCCTACTTTCTACAGTGAAATCGCGATGGCTCGAAATGCTACCGGCCTGCATATTTTGTTCGAGTGATCGCATCTTTCGAGCCATCGCATCTTGCGATTTTGGTATATTTGTTGACTACTGCACCCGTAGCATTTAGGAAATAACGGAACATAATCGAGTGTATCCATGTTTTAGATGATAATAGTATTTATTCGCAGATTAACGTTATGATGTGATGAACTATATTTAAATATATTTACAAAACTATCTTTATTTCAATTATTATCAAAAGATCCCATATTTACTATAAATAGTGGCGTATATAAGTAATGTCGCAGTTGGTTGTGAATCGGGAATCTGTCATGAATCGTAACATATTGTAACGCAACAAAAGGTGCTTTAGGTTACTTCGTTTGTGACCAGAATAAACGCTGATCAACTTACAGACTCCTGCAACTTTATTTCACTATATTATGCATCATGTATAGCTGTCGAGGACGAACATTTCACGTCCTGAACTGAATATGCAGGCCGATTTAATGCTGCACTGATCGGAAGTTCAGTAATAAATCCTTTTTGTCACGACCAGTATTCTCTGCCTAACTACGAAGTGCGGTATTATTAATGGGCGTTTTTCGTTGTAACTTCCGAGTAGCCACTCGAATAACACGAGGACCACTAGAACAAGCAGAGTTACAACTCCAATTAAATATTTCGTCACTTGAGAACCATAAGTACCTATGCGCATATTTCATAGTTTTGAGAAAATGCAAGTTAAAGGTTTGTAAGCGTCTTAAAAATCGAGTTTGCTCAGCACCCCTAGATGTTTTATTATATTACATACATCTAGGACAACTATATATACACACTACGTTATTAAGAAATTAATTGATAATTTATTGGCTTTTGGGGTGTTTTTGCACATACACTCCCGCCTGCGATTCGCTTACCAAGAATTGCAATCCAGCGGTCCTTGAATTGCAATTCTTCCCCTCTGGAATTGCAGTCTAATTGCAGTCTAATTGCGGTCCAAACGCGGTCCCGTTTTTGCGGTCATTCTTTCGCGATACCGTTTGTGCGGTCATTCTTTCGCGGTCCAGTTTGTGCGGTCATTCTTTCGCGATACCGTTTGTGCGGTCATTCTTTCGCTATTTCCGGTAAAAACTTACCGTATCATCGTATAGTACAGTTTGTTTACATTATCAGTGATTATACAAAAACGTACTATACGAATATTATACAAACATACGATATCCGTTCGTATATACGATATATCCGTACGGATATGGTATGAATATAAAGTGGGTCATCCTGTGGTTAAAATATACCGATGCACCGGTTCATTTCGAATGTAAACATCCGGTTTTCATTTCGATCATCTGCCATAATTTGAAGTTTTTACAAAAATGAATAAACGTTCAGTTTTACGATACAGAAACAATATTTAAAACTGAGGATTGTGAAGTACGGTATCACTGTACATATACAGTGTGTTCAATATACAGTAATTCATCACTGTACTCCGCACCACCGCCGGGGACACAAAACAATGATCCCCCACGCACACCAGCCATCTACATTTGGCGTCCTAAAAGTTCCGGTCTATATCCCAGTGGGAACAATGTGTATCACCACCACCACCAGTTTTTGCCTATGACTACACTACACCGCCCCCCCCCCCCCCACCACCACCCCCGACCCCCGACCACCACTTCTGTCTGTAACAGGATGACGTGGCGCGACTGAGTCAAGTGCTAAACTAGTCCTGGTGCGATGACCGACTGATCAAGTGCTATACTAGTCTTGGTGCGATGGCCGACTGATCAAGTTCTAAACTAGTCATGGTGCGATGGCCGACTGATCGAGTGCTATACTAGTCCAGGTGCGATGGTCGACTGAGCAAGGGCTAAACTAGTCTTGGTGCGATGGCCGACTGATCAAGTTCTAAACTAGTCGTGGTGCGATGGCCGACTGATCAAGTTCTAAACTAGTCCTGGTGCGATGGCCGATTGAGCAAGGTCAAAACTAGTCTTGGTGCGGTGGCCGACTGATCAAGTTCTAAACTAGTCCTGGTGCGATGGCCGACTGATCAAGTTCTAAACTAGTCCTGGTGCGATGGCCGACTGAGCAAGGGCAAAACTAGTCATGGTGCGGTGGCCGACTGATCAAGTTCTAAACTAGTCCTGGTGCGATGGCCGACAGATCAAGGACTAAACTAGTCTTGGTGCGATGGCCGACTGATCAAGTTCTAAACTAGTCGTGGTGCGATGGCCGACTGATCAAGTTCTAAACTAGTCCTGGTGCGATGTCCGACCGATCGAGTGCTATACTAGTCCTGGTGCGATGGTCGACTAATCAAGGGCTAAACTAGTCGCAGTGCGATGGCCGACTGATCAAGGGCTAACTTTAACGTAAATTAACGTATGTAAAAGCTTTAACGCAAATTTGAAAGTCATTTGACCTTGATCTTGGGCATGTGGGTCGCATGCGTGGGCTATAATATGAAAATATGGATGATAATAAAGAATTATCTGAAGTTTGAAGCAAATCTGGGTAAGTGTTGTGGAGATATAAGGTATGCAAAAACTTTAACAAAAATTTCAATGTCATTTGACCTTGACCTTGGGGCACAGGGGCCGCATGAGTGGGACACAGAATGAATATATGGATTATGACTAATAAGCATTTGATGTTTCAAGTCAATGTGACTTAGGATATGGTATTTAAAAACATACACCGATTTCGGACGGACTGACGCACGGACGTCATTGTGATCACTAAGTCTCGCTTTCCGCAAGCAGGCTCGGCAAAAAAAATACAGATGGACGTCAATGTGTAGACTATATCGCACTGTCCGCAGGCGGTCGCGACAACAATTGTCCAACCCCTTTTTAAAGGTGCAAGCCCACTCAGTAGGCTAAAAATGCTCTTTATGGGAATTAAATAAGTGTATAATTGTCACTATTCCACTACTTTAATATAAACATTACGAGTGCCCGCTATACAGATATAATCATTTGGTAATATTTATTTTACTGATAGTGACGCGCGGTGGTATCGGTATTTTCATGTGCAAATGGGGCATGATATTTTATAATTATTTATACTATTAAATTAAATGCATCAACTGAAAATAAAATTGACAGGTTATAAAGTATGATCATTGCACATCAAAAAATAAATACAGAGAATAAATAGTAATGTCCGTTAACATTTTAAGGAAACACGGTTATCGTCCCTGATATCAATGTGGAAATTTTCTTCTGATATAAAATGTATAATAATGCCAAACAATACGTGGGTAATGGTAAATGATTGTTTATCTGGCCAGAAAATGTATCCGATGATGTCTCTGACATAAAGAACATTTTGTGCCTAGTGAGTGGGCATGTACCTTTAACGCTAGCTCCGCCCTGTCCAGTGAGACCTATGCATGCGTTAAGTTTCATAAAAAATATTGCAAAGGGTGTTCGCGTTATGCTCCGGACAAATCAGTGCGCGAAAAAACAAAGGGAGATAACTAAACTAGAAAATGTGTTCATAGAACACGGATACCCCACATATCGCTTTGATAGTAAACAAGGCAAAATTCCAGTGTCCAAAAGGGAGAGATAATCCATGACACGGGGTTCGAAACAAAAATCGAAATAAACTTTCCGCATCTACTCATCAGAAGGAAGCTACATATCAAATTTCAGTGCTGTAGCTATTACAAAAGTTTTACGAGTTACAAGGCAAAATTTTCAAATTCTAATTCAAAAAGAGGGAGATAATCCATGACTCGGGGGTCGAATGAAAATAAACTTTGCAAATCTACTCATCATAAGGACATACCAAGTTTCAGGTGCTACAAGACAAAATTGGAAAATTCTAACTTGAAAAGGGGGAGATAATCCATGACCATGGGGTCGAATCAAACATACATGTACCAAGTTTCAGGTATGTAGCTATTACGGTTTAAAAGTTTTTCGACTTACTAGGTTGGTGACGGACGGAAGAACGGACAAGGTCAAGGGTAACACTAAATGCCCCCTCCTCTATCGTGGTGAGGCAAAAGTTGTCATATACAAGTAACTTACCTTAATTTATCAGTTACACATCAGACGATGAATGAACTTTAATTCTGGTGTAGAATATTAGTTATTCATTATATTCAATAGTGCTGCTTTGACATGACGTGAAATTAAAACATGCATGACATGATCTGGAAGAAAAACCACAGACCAAGCACGCATATTCAGAATCACGTCTGTCGGTTCTTATCCAGCTCCGATTTCTGTCACCTGTCCACAAAATCCAGAATCCAACATTGTCGCAAATTTAATCCTCTATGTTGGTGTACGTTAGAACAAAATGTCACTTAGTATATTATCCAATCCATTGTAATCTCTTGTTTCTCTAAATAAATGCGTCCAACAATCCCTGTAGCTGCTATCGTGATAAAAAATGTTAAAGGTTCCGTCAGCGCCTCACATATTGATCTTAATATCCACCATTTTGATTCCAAGTACCAGAATAATGATGTTTCCATGCGCCGTCGTAGTGTTATCTGTCAGATTCCGTTGTTTATTTGATCAAATTGATGGACAAATTTGTGTCCGCTAATGTCGCCAAGAGCATAATCTGTGACGTTGACTGTAATAATTTGGCATAACTTCTAGCTTGTGAATTTTTGGTTGAATGAAGTGATCACTATGGTGAATAAGTGTGTATTTGTGCCCGGTTTGCTCAGCAGGTAGAGCGATGGTGTGGTAAACCAGAGATCCCCGGTTCGATTCCGGGCTGGTGCACATCTTTCTCACCCTGTGACATTTAGCGCCCAACGTAGTTGCGGGAAGTAACTCTGCAGAATACTCCCGCATCGTCCGTACCAAGAGTTTATAATGGTGCTCTCCGTAGGTTTCCCCTGCAAAGTACCAAATCACATCTGATTTGCACTTCAACTGTTAATTGCGACATATTTTCTGTATTTTTCAATTGAAAGAAATGTCAGTATTATACTTATTCATTTCTGTGTAATAAGTACAGAAAAATATGTCACAATTAACAGCTAAAGCGCGAATGAGATCCGATTCAGTACTCTGCAGGAAAAACCTATGGAGCACCGGAACTCTGGGTACGGACGATAATTGAGTATTCTGTTGCCCAACAAAGGACCGCGACTGATAAATACTCCCAAATTGTACCCAAACATATGGAATTCGGAGACAAAAGTTAAACATAGAATTCGAGGACGAATTTCAATTTGGCGGAGAAGAATGTCACAGTACGCAACTGACCATGGGGATGAAGTGTGTATGATCTGTGCCTTGTTAGCTTGCTCGGTAGAGTTATGGGCATGGTACGGTAAACATGAGGTCCCTGGTTCGATTCCGGGCCGTTATTTATCTTTCTCACTCTGTGACACAAGTAAACCGTTTTATTTTAAATAAATGGCTATCACCGGAATAAATATTATCTTCACAAAATTTGAATCGGGCCAATAGAAATCAACAGCTAGAACAGAACGTTTGCAGTAATATAAATCTTATTCCAAAATTTTTAATATTTTAATTTTTATGATCAGGTTTCGAAAATTAAAATATGCTTTTCTTTTAAAATTATTATCAATATGTTCACCATGTTATTATGGTTAATATGCAATTCACAGTCTCCTTGCAGCTTGAAATTGAAAGACATTATGAAAAGTTGTATTGATCTCAGAAATTGTCATGTCGACTATAGGATCGCGTCGAAATAATGTCAACATAATAGGAAAACGTAATTTGATACCGACGAAAAAGTAAACAAAACGCAAAATTGATGCTTTGTTTTGCTATATTATACCGTAGACCACACATTATCATTTGATTTTATATGAAAATAAATATATTGTCAGCATGGTGGTGTCTATTAATGTGTTCTTGATATTCGGAACGGCAGTGAGTGAGTGACGACATTTTGTTTTGTCCAAGAAATTGTCAAGGTCAATGTTTCACTGTTTGTCTGGCAATAACCCGCCGATTTATATTGCGCACCAAAAAAACAGATCACAAATACCGCTGACTTTCTAGGGTAGTCACTTTGAATTAGATAGATGGGATAAAATTTTGGATTGGAACACGGATACGTTTGTCAACTATTTCGATTTGGTTAAGCAGAGCGGTCCGCTGGTTTTACCGCAGAGCGCAGCGTAAAGCGGTCATTCTTTCGCAGTTTACAGAAACAAAGGAGCGTAAATTGCAATTAAAAGCGGAGCGCAGCGCGAACTGCGCTATAAGTATTGCAATTCCGCAACCAACTCTTTGGACCGCGGTCACATGATTGCAGTCCGATTGCGGTCCGATTGCGGTCCAATTGCAATTAATGGGAACGCGAATTGCAATCCTGCGCTCCAGGAATTGCAATTCGCCTGGTAAGAGAACCGCAGGCCACTCTGTAGGTCCTTTTGGAAGTTTCTTTACTGGAGGTAAGGTACGTATGAGTGGCGATTCATGTCATAAGTGCCGTTTCTAACGCGTTAGAGAAGTAACGCGTTACTTGTGTGAAGTAACGCGTTACTAATGTATGTACTATATAGTGAAACTCATATTTGTAACGCGTTACTGCTCAACAGTAACGCGTTACAAGACTAACAGTGAGTAACGCGTTAGAAATTGGCTGTAACGCGTTACAACTCCTCTATATTGGCGGATCGTATCATAAGTACAGCTTCTAACGTGTTAGAGTTCTAACGCGTTACTCTTGGTAAGAAACACGTTACAAATGTATGATGTATATACTAAAATATCAATATATAACGCGTTAGTGAAGCAGGAGTAACGCGTTGCTTATTTTTGGTAACGTGTTACTGGTTGACCAATCAGAGCTCGTGTTACAATACCCGCCATTAGTTGTCAAAACTATTTGTTTTCGGCATAGAATGGGAGGTGCACATTTTCAAAATTATACAAATTAGGCAATTTATCTAACACTGTCAGTTGTAGGGAATTAGTTATGGCAGATGGAAAAGGTAATGTTTGTTTGTTAATTGTTTATTTAAAATATGATTCCTTGATTCAAATCTCTTCGCTTCATACCTAGTTATCTCCCATCTCCCCTTATCCGTCTCCACTCGATTTCTCAAATCCCAGAATTTGAAGCAATCAAGTGAGACTGGCAAGTGGATGGTGACACTATAGCATAGAAATGATTTTCATCCTCAGTCGATTAATTATCAGCTAGACCCTATATCCCAAATACATAACACAGTGGGCCGCTGTTGACATCACTCTATGTACAGTTCGTAAGCTTGCGTCCAGTCCGTACTTTACACATTCCCAGTCTTCTGGAGAAATGGCGGGTATTGTAACATGAGCTCTGATTGGTCAAGCAGTAACTTTTACCAAAAATAATTAACGCGTTACTCCTGCTTCACTAACTCGTTAGATATTGATATTTTAGTCTATACATCATACATTTGTAACGCGTTACTTCTAAGAAGTAACGGGTTACTTACCAAGAGTAACGCGTTAGAACTCTAACACGTTAGAAGCAGTACTTATGACACGATCCGCCAAAATAGAGGATTTGTAACGCGTTACAGCCAATTTCTAACGCGTTACTCACTGTTAGTCATGTAACGCGTTACTGTTGAGCAGTAACGCACTACAAATATGTGTTTCACTATATAGTACATACATTAGTAACGCGTTACTTCTCACAAGTAACGCGTTACTTCTCTAACGCGATAGAAACGGCACTTATGACATGAATCGCCACTCATAGGTACGTGTTTTTCTCATTCCAAAAGGGCCTATATGTACATATGCCCTTTTGGCAGGCATGCAAGTTGTCGGTGTGACTTCACAATCATGTAATTATGTCCCTAAAGATGGTGAATGTTCTCTACTTATGACTGAATATATTGGCATTGACAATTTATAGGCTTTTTGGAAATTTGTGCACGTAGGTCTTTTTGGCAGATTCTCTACCCGAGAAAGACATATATTGTTTCAACTCTAAAAGGGCCTATGTGTACATATGCCCTTTTGGCAGGAATGTAAGTTGGTATACGTCTTCAAAATCATGAAACTATGTCCCCAAAGGTATTCACTATATTACACTTTGAACGTAATGTTTTGACATTTAATTTTTATTGGCATTTTTTGAAGTTTTTGCACATAGGTCCTTTTGGCAGGTTCTCTACTGGAGGTAATACACATATTTTCCATTCCAATAGGGTCTATGTGTACATGTGCCTCTTTGGCAGTACTATAATTTGTTGGTGCATCTTATCAAAACCATGCAAATATGTCTCTAAAGTTTGTCAATACACTTTAATTAGCATATATCATTAGCATATTATGTATTGAAGTGGGTCAATAAAAATGAAGGCAAGATAATGCATAATCAATTTAATTCGTCATAACCATTTCATTGTGCTAAAGAGCAGGTGTGTAGTTGCTGACATATTCCCCCGGCCATCGACTTATAATTAGATCGGAAAATGGATTCAGCAACTTTAACATAAATAGTAGTATATGAGAGTCAAAACGATACCACCTCCTTGTGGAAGGCCCCCCGCTACGCGCGGTGCCTCCCACAAGGAGGTGGTATCGTTGTTGACTCTCATATACTACTTTTTTATCCCCACTGTTCGGTGGGTATGTATGTACGTCTGGGCCATCCTCGGCGCACAGGCGCAAGCGCGCAGTTATATATTAGGAGCCTGGACGGCGTTTGACGCACAAAAACAGTTCTTGACAAATGTCGAGGACGCCATCTCATCTCCGGTGGACCTCCCGGATGCGATCCAGCGGTATCAACACGTTTTGCAGTATGCCGGCACCCCAGCAGACTATGTATTTGGAATAGGTCTGTATATGGCGCCGAGCAATATGATACTACGAGACGACCGGGTTGACGGTTACAATAATCAGATCGAAATCACCACCGCCAAACAAAATATCGGTCATAACGGGAACGTGAACGCGGATATCATCAATCGCACCGCGCATGGAACTGATTTCATAAAACCGCAATCACCCACCCCAGCACAAACCAACCCATCAAGTTCCAGCTCAGGAGCGGGAACTAGTGTCACAACAAGTTTCGCCGTTGTTCCAACGGCTGCAATAGGACTTGATGCACCAGCAAGTTCATTCGGAACTACAACCCACGAGGATGAAAAATTAGGGCTCGTCGTCGCCCTCGTGGCGATCGGACTATTTGTGCTTTGGTTTTAGGAACTCTCGGGCGGAGAATAGTATGAGACCGGCGATCGCCACGATTAAAGCCCAGGTATTTTTGGCGAGCCATCCGGCTGTTTTTGATAATATAGATAACAATTAGGAGACTACACTCCCGATCAGCCCAGGCAGCGCGGCAGCTGCCTTTCCGGCTAATTTAGCCAGGAAACTGGCGAGGGCTTTTAGATGTTTTTTTACCCACTCCTTGGCTCCGCCGGATGGCGCGGGTGCTGGGGCGGGTGATGGCGCGGGTGCAGCCGCCGCACCGCCGGTGAAAGCTAGAACTATGGTTGATATGGTCATGCCGAGAGCTGCGAGGATGCTTACTATTGTGACGCCCTGCTCTCTGAACAGAGTGCGAATACGCTCACCGAGTGTCGTCTCCTCGTGCAGAACCCTCGAGATTTATATAAATTTGTCGATTTATATAAATTTGTCGATTTTTCCCAAAATCACGAATGTCCAGGTGACAATCGAGGGAGTTCCCAATCAACTCTACAGCCAGGTCCTTCGCGCGCACCAGCAGTGGGACAAAGCCAGAAAGCTGTTCGCTGCAGGCTCTAAGCGCTCCCCGGAGGTTGCCGCGGTTGCCAAAGACCTGCAGCTCTCGGACGTCTCCCTCGCGGAGTTCCTGACTTCCAAATACGCGTTATGGCTAGACATGCGAACCAGCGATGACGAACAAATGCACGGTAGCGGACACCAAGTTGAGAACGCTAGCGAGGGTGTGACGATCCAGATAGCCAAACAGGCGGACGGAGCTGGCGCATTGAACGTGTACCTATATATAATAACAGATGAGCAACTCAACATCGAAGATGGCCGATACGTCTCAGCAATCTACTAAATCTTCATATTTAAATGAAAATAAAGTTTGTGATGCCCACTCTGCCATAATATGTGGGCAGACTGGAAGCGGAAAAACGGTTTTCATCCTGGACTTGCTCGAGGGGTCCTATCGCGATGCCTTTCGACACATTGTGATCCTGTGTCCCACTGTGCGGCACAACGAGACTTATCTGCAGCGCCCGTGGATATGGGCCGACCCTGAGGTATACGTCATTGACCCCGGCGACAGGCTTCACGATTGGCTGCGTGGTTTATACCAAATATTCCAGGGTGAGCCCATCCTATACGTGATTGACGATTGCTCGGCCAAGGCGGCGATGACCAAAAAGAAGGACATGCTCTCCGAGCTCGCATTTTCTGGCCGCCATGCGGGACGAAGCGTATGGATCTGCACTCAAAAGTACAACGCCGTCCTCAAGGATCTGCACGAGCAACGAAATGGGTCGCCCTCTTTCACTGCAATGATCGAGACTCATTCGATGACTGTCTCTGAGAGAACGACGTTAATCCAACGCGCGAGGAGCGCCTGGAGGTTCGACAGATGCTTTCGGAAACTAAGCACGCCAAGCTTTTGTTAAAGACTGATCAACCAACTGCTTACAAAGTAATAAGCAATTGTTAAGCATGTGCTCATTAGTAACTGCTGAGCAAATGCTTAACAATGCTTAACAAATGCTGAACAATTGCTTAACAATGCTTAACAAATGCTGAACAATGGTTAACAAATGCTGAACAATTGCTGAACAATGTGGGAATCAATTTGTTACTCCGTTGCGAGCTTTGTTGCGAGCATAACGGTGATCATAAGTATCGGATGGTGTGCTTGGCAATATGTTAGACTTATGAGACTAGTCAGAACAGTACTGCTTGCGATAAACACAATGAACTGCGACGATCTTCTCGATCAGCTAATGGAAGAAACGGTCGTGTCGACTGCCGACACGACTGCAACTGTAGGAACACCTGTCAGCACGACTGCCGACACGACTGCCGATGCAATTGAAAACACGACGCGCCGCGAGCGGCTAGCTGCGCTGGTTGCTGGGGGACAATTGGAGCAGTATTTCGGTAGGCGTCTCTCAGTTTGTCAGGTGGACAAGATGTCAGATGCGGAGGTTGATAAAATGTATGCGCGATACGAATCTAGGTTACGTGCGGAGATGACGAAAACTCTTGGATCGGTGGCTATTCATCTGTACGCTACCGCTGTTAGTATACTTCTCCCTATACCAAACACCGCGGGGTTGATTGACGATCTAGAGACTGACCCTTTTGTGGGACACACTCTTAGAACAGCCTGGTGCTCAATTTATCACAAGTTTGGAATGTACTTAGCTCCACTGACAACCGCGTTGACCACGGCTAAGCACTGTCAATTTGGACATATATGCCCACGAACAATAAGCTCAGAAAATGATGACACAAGACGCACCTGTCAGAGTGACAGAGGCGCAATCCCCGATTGCAGCACTTCCAACGGCCTTGGGGGAACTATCTCCACATGAACAAGCTCCACAGGAGCAAGCTCTGGTTGCACGACACAAAAACCCAAAAAGACAGGCAGCTGGGCGGGCAGCGGCTGCCACCCGAAAAGCTAAACAAGATAAAATACTCGCCGAGCTTCGAGAGGCCAAACGGTCGCTATTTGTTCCTGCTGTTGAAACAGCAAAACGCCCGGTGGTTCCACATCCGAAGGCAGCTGTTTCTCCTGAGGTGCAATCCCCGATTGCTGTAGCTCCTACCTGGATCATCCCGTGGGTTGTTGGTGGTGGTCTGGCAGTTGTGGGCACCCTTTGTGCGCGGAACTATCTTTCGAAACAACCAGCCGCTGTTCCGAAGATAGTTCCATTTAAACCTCGCTCGGTGGTGGTTGGTTAATGGGGTGGGGATTCACCTCATTCAACCACTCGCACTCCCACATCACCACCAGCTAGTAACCCTCATCCCTTATTTTAGCGTCTTGAATTTTCGTACTCCTGTACATTGATCTCGCGTTACCTCTCCTGCAATGTGTCGGACACCCGTGCCAGTAGCATCCGTGAAACTGAAACACGGTCTTAGTCTCGTGACAGTAGCCGTCGACCGGATCACCGACCACCCACCTCTCGCCGCCGTGACCGCATCTCGCGTGATGTATGTGCTTTCCCACCCTCTCCTCCTATCTGCTCAACCATCGAATCGACATCGCACTTGCTGACCCCTTGGGATAGAACGCCTTCTCGTAGGCCGACTGCGGTCACTCTACCCTCTTACCTGGACATATCACCACGGTCTTCCCACCCATGCAAGTGGTCACGTGCCTGTGCATGTTACACTACTTTGTGAACCGTTGTTGACATCCGGAGCACCCGTACTCTTTCGTCATCTTGCGGAGGTTCGTTATGAGGAACGGGTGACCTCCAAACAGTCCTATCGTCATGATCTTCTCCCCAACCGCGTCGTAGTTTACCGGAGACTTCATTAGGTACCACACTCCGACGGCGGTGGGCTCGTAAACGCGAATGCCCTGCTTGAAGCGCTCTTTGACCTTCTTAATATCATCCAGGGGGATTCCCTTACTACCCGGTCCGTTATCGTGCCCGAGGTATTCGCGAGCCAGAGCTCGTGCCTACTCACAACAGCGGTCGGGTCTCCCTTCACGGTGGATGGCTATGCACATAAACAGACACAAGTAGTCGTCGTACTTGTCGACGGAATACATTCCCTTTGTCTGTCTTAACCAGTCGGGGAGTTTTCCCGCTCCTATGAGAAGTTGTTGCGCATCGATGATCATCTTCACCTCGACCGATATCCAACGAACGAAGGTCCATTTTGTGTTTGGTCTATCGACTTTGTCGATGTCCATTCGACCTCTCTTTCTATCGGATATCCAACTCTCAGCTTTGACGATCTCGTTTATCCACGGACTGCCCTTTGATTGTTTGTGACAGATCATAGTAGCGTCGGTCTCTATGTTCCTAATACGACACGAGCACGAATACCTCAGATAACATGCCGTTTTGACTCTCATATACTACTTAGATTTTCCCCAACATTATGTGTTTGATGTTACGGGCGGATTATACGGAACGACGGACAAAATTACGAACTATATGCTTTATGATACCCTTGACTATGTATGCCGGAGGTATAACATTAATTATTGTAAGCATAATCCTAAATGACTACTTTACAGAGGTACATGTAATGTCTAGATTGGATATTTAAAGTAGTCACTGCATTATGTGTCAGTAGGCTAATATCAATAGTAACCATAATTATCAGATAATTATAATGAAAATTCATGTGACTAGAACATTATGCCTCTAAGATGCAGTGATGCCTCCAATTAGAAATACTGATTTTCATATGACTAGAAATGTGACTAGTGCGTTACACAGTGATGTAACAATTTACAATGAATGTTGTACTGCCAAGGTGTGATGGATGACATGGCAGGTGGAACAAACATGACTATCAGTGAAGTTCATTTGGTCCCCCAACTGACAACAGGTTGATTACAACATTCGTGACTAGCACTGGTTCCAGATCAGTCTGATCAGGGACTACGCTGTTTGCTATTCAGTCAAAGAAGCACTTGTATACCTTCTAGATAACAGATTTTACCCGTATCTGCCGGAGTGTATAGACCGATATGGAGCTACACAAGTGACCAATTAATGTCATAAGGTCCCCTTTGTCAGTCGGCGGCCCATTTATAGAGTGTCGGTGTCCGTTTATGCATCTGTGTCCTCATCTGATTCGTATAAATCAGGTAAGGGAAGTTTTTCTCTACGTATCTTAGTCGTAGGCAAGTCATTGTAGAACTGGTGGAACTCTGTTGGTATCACGCCAGTTTTGCAAAGTGTCAAGATGTCTTTCTTTTTCTGTTCTGATATTGGCAGTCGGGACAACTCCTGTATTGTCACGCTTGACATGTCTCGTGTTTGCTGGGTGACACGAATACTTTTAAAGTCACCATCAAATTCAGTTTTGACCTTCACACTATCTGGTTGCTCTTTCTGTGTTCGTACCCATTTTACTTTCATCCAATCGATTCTGTTCCCATCCGTGTCAACCTTGAAATTGCGACAGGATTCCTTCGTCAACGTCTTCACATCCCAGAAATTATGATGTTTTAGTGGAATTACTGAGTACAGATTCTTGCGACGAGCCATTCTTACTACAGTGTCCCACTGCCTGGGTATATAGATAGATGTATTTCGTTTAGAAAATTCTATTCCACTATGCATCGAATCACATTCCATCTGTGTGTGTCCAGATACCAGGAACTTCTGATCTATGACTTTAATATTTGGGATGGTGCGTACAGCATGTAACAGCGCTGTAGCAACAAACTGGTTTATTTTATGTCCTGTACATGTATCAGAGAACAGTGTTACATGGTTGACTTTCAATGGCAATGACTTCATGTGCATAAGAAGGCAAGAACTGACCTCACAAGATCCATTTCCTCCTTCACTTTCATCCCACATGTAACATGATCCACTAGCATTTCCCAAGGAATATATTAACAAGTTGTATGAGTTTAGCTTTCGTTTATAATAGACAACGCTAACTTCATTGTCATACGTCATGTCAATGTTGTCTGATTCATTTGGTGTATATAGGTAGTCAATGTAGTGTTGTTTTTGTTCTTTCAAATGATCCGCAATAGATTGCCTGAACGAATTTGCAGCAGTACTCGTATGGTCTGAATCCGCTAACAGATGTACTGCAGCATTAATCCAACAATTTCCATCTGATGGTACTTTGTAGACTTTCATGCCATTACTTGTCAGGACTTTGTGTAAGAGTTTAGTGTGAATTGACAGAACTAGTTGCTGAAACTTGTGTTGATCATTACTAGTTTTTTCGGCCGATTTTATGTTTAGTTCGTCATCTGAACTATGATGGCTAACCATAGAATTTAGTCCAAGATCAGAAACATTTGCGTCATCACCTTTACCTAATTCTAACTGATTATCAGCTGTGTTTCGAACCACAGTTTCAGATGATTGTCTGATACGTTTCCTTTTCTTTGGGTGCATATGAATTTGTGTAGGTTTACGCTTCCAGCCAGTATCTCTGGCTCGGATTTTTTTCACTTTTTTATTTCTATTTCGGACTCTGATATTGGATGCATCGGAAAAATAATCAGAACTACTAGCTTCTTCACTGGATGGGATATAATCAACACTGGAACTGACAGTTGCGTCCTCTGTCTCTGAATGCACATTGCTTGTTGCTTTTTTAAGCTTATTTTGTAAATATCAACGGTATATCATCATCAGATGATTCCACATTTGAAACGAAGGTATCTAGTTTTACCATGTTTACTGCATTGGACTTATGTATGTCATTGTTTATCGTCTCATTGGTCGATTTTTCTGCTTTCGGTAGGTGTATGTCATTGTTTGTCGGCTCCACAATAGTCATGTCTTCTACATTAGGCGTCTGTTTTTCACTGTTTGTCGTCTCCACAATGGTCATATTTTCTGCATTGGGTGGATGTATGTCATTGTTTGTCGTCTCCACAATGGTCATGTTTTCTACATTAGGCGTCTGTTTTTCACTATTTTTCGTCTCCACAATAGTCATGTTTTCTACATTAGGCGTCAGTTTTTCACTGTTTGTCGTCTATAGTCATTTTTTTCTGCATTGGGAGGATGTATGTCATTGTTTGTCGTCTCCACAATGGTCCTGTTTTCTACATTGGGCGTCTGTTCTTCACTGTTTGTCGTTTCCACAATAGTCATATTTTCTGCATTGGGTGGATGCATGTCATTGTTTGTCGTCTCCACAATAGTCATGTTTTCTACAATGGATGTATGTTCTTTATTGTTTGTCGATTCGACAATGGTCATGTTTTCTGCATTGGGTGGATGTATGTCATTCTTTGGCGGCTCCACAATAGTCATGTTTTTTGCATTGGGCATCTGTTGTTCACTGTTTGTCGTCACCGCACACCCCTGGACTGGCACGTGTGTATGATTCCCATCAGCATTTGCATCATCAACTATAACACAAGTTATCAGTTTTTGAGCATTGAGCCATTGTAATATTTAATATGAAAATGTATCACTTGGCATATGCAAATCGTGTAAGTTTGTTAAGGGCTACACTATCTGCCTTCGACTGGCACATGGAAAATGAATGATATTCAGTGTACATCCTGATCCAAGCAATAATGTGCTAGCTGAAATATGAAACTGTTAATCTTGGCATATCTGAACAATAAATTCGTATTTGGGCCTCAAGCAAATAAAATGGAATTTATTACATTTCCAGCTGTTATTTGTATGGTTTCACCTGTGAGAGAAAACCCGTAATGAAAGACGAAACCAGAAAATTGTGTCTGTAAGACACAGCGATGCCCCCATGTTGGTGCTTGTCAAACAACGTGTAACTGTATCAAACAAGGTGTTGCTAGGAAACGGTTAAGTTTAAATCAAGGTCAAGGTCAGCGGAAATGGAGGGGGGGAGGGTGGTGTGGGGTGGAAAGGCATCAATGTGAGTAGGGTAGTGCTGAACTTTGGTGGACCTATGATTAGGAAATGCAAAGATACAGACGAAGCAAACAAGGTGTAGCTGTGTCAAACAAGGTGTAGCTGGGAAAAAGTTAAGTCGAAATCAAGGTCAAGGTCATCCGAAATTGGGGGAGGGTGGTGTGGGGTGGGAAGGCATCAATGTGAATAGGGTAGTGCTAAAGTTTGGTGGACCTATGCTTAGGAAATGCAGAGATATATACGAATCAAACAAGGTGTAGCTGTAAAGTGTGACGGACGACGGACGGACGGCGGACGGACGTCCTAACGAAATCGTTTTATGTGAATTGTTCTTTAAAAAGTGTTCACATAAACGAATAAGTGTCACATAAATATTATTCGTTATTTTTTTCTATTAAATTTATGTTACTAACCCAACCTTTAACGTCCATCATGGACATGGTCACGTAACTGCCAATTCGTGTGCCCGGGACGACGGCGGGACGGACGGACGGACGGACGGACGGACGGGACGACACGGACGGACACACGGACGGACGGACGGACGGACGGCGGACGGACGGACGGACGGACGGACGGACGACGGACGGACGGACGGACGTTCTCGCAATGGATACTTATGTTGACCATTTGTTCCTTTAAAAGGTGTCACATAAACGAATAAGTGTCACATAAATACTTTATTTTTTCGTTAGTTTTTTCTATTATAGATACGCCCTAACAACAATATTATGTGAATAGTCACAGGCCACGTGCCCCCGGACGGACGGACGGAGACGGACGGACGCTAACGAATCGGTTTTTATGTACCATAGTTCTTTAAAAAGTCACATTAAACGATTAAGTGTCACATACCCATAAATTATTCTTAGTTTTTTCTATAGTTAATGTACTAACCCTAACCTTTAACAAGTCATCCCAAATGACATAGTCACGTAACTGCCAATTTCGTGTGCCCGACGGACGGACGGACGGACGGACGGACGGACGGACGGACGGACGGACGGACGTTCTCGCGAATGGATACTTATGGGATTTGTTTCTTTAAAAAGGTGTCACATAAACAATAAGTGTACATAAATATATTACGTTTAGTTTTTTTTTTCTATTAGTGTTACTAAACCCTACCTTTAAAATTCCATCCCTATGTGACATAGTCCCACTAACTGCCAATTCGTGTGCCCGGACGGACGGACGGAGGACGGACGGACGGTACGGACGGACGGACGACGGACGGACGGACGGACGGACGACGCGGACGGACGGACGGACGGACGGACGGACGACGACGGACGGACGGACGACGGGACGGACGGACGGACGGACGGACGGACGGACGGACGGACGGACGGACGGACGGACGGACGGACGGACGGACGGACGGACGGACGGACGTTCTCGCGAATGGATACTTAAGTGACCATTTGTTCTTTAAGTGTCACAAATTAAACGGATAAGTTTGTCCACCCACAATAAATAAATTATTCGTTAGTTTTTTTCTATTATTAAAAATGTTACTACCAAATATCACCTTTACAAGTCCATCTATGTGACATAGTCACGTAACTGCCAATTCTGTCCCCGACGAGACGACACGGACGGACGGACGGCGGACGGACGGACGGACGGACTTCTCTCGCGAATGGATACTTATGTGACCATTTTGTTCTTTAAAAAGGTGTCACATAAACGGAATAAGTGTCACATAAATAAATTATTCGTTAGTTTTTTCTATTAGTTATGTTACTAACCCTAAACCTTTAACAAGTCCATCCCTATGTGACATAGTCACGTAACTGCCATTCGTTGTGTGGACGGACGGACGGACGGACGGACGGACGGACGGACGGACGGTTCATCGCGAATGGATACTTATGTGACCACAAAAAGTGTCTAAACGGAATAAGTGTCACATTAAACGGAATTAGTGTCAACCATATATATCGTAGTCATATTATGTTATGTACTACTAACTAAACAAGTTCATCTATGTCAACATAGTCACGTACTGCCAATTCGTGTGGACGGACGGACGGACGGACGGACGGACGGACGGACGGACGGACGTTCTCGCGAATGATACTTATGTGACCATTTGTTCTTTAAAAAGGTGTCACATAAACGAATAAGTGTCACATAAATAAATTATTCTTATTTATTTTTTCTATAGTTATGTTTAACAAGTATCCCGAACTTACATAGTCCCCCTATGTGACTAGTCACGAATGCCAATTCGTGTGCCCGGACGGACGGACGGACGGACGGACGGACGGACGGACGGACGTTCTCGCGAATGGATACTTATGTGACCATTTGTTCTTTAAAAAGGTGTCACATAAACGGAATAAGTGTCACATTATTTTTTTTCGTTAGTTCTAATTTCAGTTCTGTACTACACTAACCAACTACAGGATACTTATCCTTTTTTGGTGGACATAAGTTCGTTAGTTTTTTCTATTAGTTAGTTCTAACCCTAACCAACAACGTCCATCCCTATGTGACATAGTCACGAACTGCCAATTCGTGTGCGGACGGACGGCGGACGGACGGACAGACGGACGGACGGACGGACGGACGGACGGACGGACGGACGGACGGACGGACGGACGGACGGACCCGTCCGGACGGACGGACGGACGGACGGACGGACGGACGGACGGACGGACGGACGGACGTTCTCGCGAATGGATACTTATGTGACCATTTGTTCTTTAAAAAGGTGTCACATAAACGGAATAAGTGTCACATAAATAAATTATTCGTTAGTTTTTTCTATTAGTTATGTTACTAACCCTAACCTTTAACAAGTCCATCCCTATGTGACATAGTCACGTAACTGCCAATTCGTGTGCCCGGACGGACGGACGGACGGACGGACGGACGGACGTTCTCGCGAATGGATGCTTATGTGACCATTTGTTTCTTAAAAAGGTGTCACATAAACGGAATAAGTGTCACATAAATAAATTATTCGTTAGATTTCTATTAGTTATGTTACTAACCCTAACCTTTACAAGTCCATCCCTATGTGACATAGTCACGTAACTGCCAATTCGTGTGCCCGGACGGACGGACGGACGGACGGACGGACGGACGGACGTTCTCGCGAATGGATACTTATGTGACCATTTGTTCTTTAAAAAAGGTGTCACATAAACGGAATAATGTCACATAAATAAATTATTCGTTAGTTTTTTCTATTAGTTATGTTACTAACCCTAACCTTTAACAAGTCCATCCCTATGTGACATAGTCACGTAACTGCCAATTCGTGTGCCCGGACGGACGGACGGACGGACGGACGGACGTTCTCGCGAATGGATACTTATGTGACCATTTGTTCTTTAAAAAGGTGTCACATAAACGGAATAAGTGTCACATAAATAAATTATTCGTTAGTTTTTTCTATTAGTTATGTTACTAACCCTAACCTTTAACAAGTCCATCCCTATGTGACATAGTCACGTAACTGCCAATTCGTGTGCCCGGACGGACGGACGGACGGACGGACGGACGGACGGACGGACGGACGTTCTCGCGAATGGATACTATGTGACCATTTGTTCTTAAAAAGGTGTCACATAAACGGAATAAGTGTCACATAAATAAATTATTCGTTAGTTTTTTCTATTAGTTATGTTACTAACCCTAACCTTTTAACAAGTCCATCCCTATGTGACATAGTCACGTAACTGCCAATTCGTGTGCCCGGACGGACGGACGGACGGACGGACGACGGACGGACGGACGGACGGACGGACGGACGGACGGACGGACGGCACGGACGGACGGACGGACGGACGGACGGACGGACGGACGGACGGACGTTCTCGCGAATGGATACTTATGTGACCATTTGTTCTTTAAAAAGGTGTCACATAAAAAACGGAATAAGTGTCACATAAATAAATTATTCGTTAGTTTTTTCTATTAGTTATGTTACTAACCCTAACCTTTAACAAGTCCATCCCTATGTGACATAGTCACGTAACTGCCAATTCGTGTGCCCGGACGGACGGACGGACGGACGGACGGACGGACGGACGGACGGACGGACGGACGGACGGACGGACGCACGTTCTCGCGAATGGATACTTATGTGACCATTTGTTCTTTAAAAAGGTGTCACATAAACGGAATAAGTGTCACATAAATAAATTATTCGTTAGTTTTTTCTATTAGTTATGTTACTAACCCTAACCTTTAACAAGTCCATCCCTATGTGACATAGTCACGTAACTGCCAATTCGTGTGCCCGGACGGACGGACGGACGGACGGACGGACGGACGGACGGACGGACGGACGTCCTAACGAATCGGTTTTATGTGACCATTTGTTCTTTAAAAAGGTCACATACGGAATAATGTCACATAAATAAATTATTCGTTATTTTTTCTATTAGTTATGTTACTAACCCTAACCTTTAACAAGTCCATCCCTATGTGACATAGTCACGTAACTGCCAATTCGTGTGCCCGGACGGACGGACGGACGGACGGACGGACGGACGGACGGACGGACGGACGGACGGACGTTCTCGCGAATGGATACTTATTGACCATTTGTTCTTTAAAAAGGTGTCACATAAACGGAATAAGTGTCACATAAATAAATTATTCGTTAGTTTTTTTCTATTATTAGTTACTAACCCTAACCTTTAACAAGTCCATCCCTATGTGACATAGTCACGTAACTGCCAATTCGTGTCCCGGACGGACGGACGGACGGACGGACGGACGGACGGACGGACGGACGGCGGACGCTCCTAACGATCGTTTTAGTACCATATTGTTCTTTAGGTGTCACAGGAACGGAATAAGTGTCACATAAATAAATTATTCGTTAGTTTTTTCTATTAGTTTATGTTACTAACCCTAACCTTTAACAAGTCCATCCCTATGTGACATAGTCACGTAACTGCCAATTCGTGTGCCCGGACGGACGGACGGACGGACGGACGGACGGACGGACCGTTCTCGCGAATGGATACTTATGTACCATTTTGTTCTTTAAAAAGGTGTCACATAAACGGAATAAGTGCACATAAATAAATTATTCGTTAGTTTTTTTTCTATTAGTTATGTTACTAACCCTAACCTTTAACAATCCATCCCTATGTGACATAGTCACGTAACTGCCAATTCGTGTGCCCGGACGGACGGACGGACGGACGACGGACGGACGGACGGACGACGGACGGACGGACGGACGGACGTTCTCGCGAATGGATACTTATGTGACCATTTGTTCTTTAAAAAGGTGTCACATAAACGGAATAAGTGTCACATAAATAAATTATTCGTTAGTTTTTTCTATTAGTTATGTTACTAACCCTAACCTTTAACAAGTCCATCCCTATGTGACATAGTCACGTAACTGCCAATTCGTGTGCCCGGACGGACGGACGGACGGACGGACGGACGGACGGACGTTCTCGCGAATGGATACTTATGTGACCATTTGTTCTTTAAAAAGGTGTCACATAAACGGAATAAGTGTCACATAAATAAATTATTCGTTAGTTTTTTCTATTAGTTATGTTACTAACCCTAACCTTTAACAAGTCCATCCCTATGTGACATAGTCACGTAACTGCCAATTCGTGTGCCCGGACGGACGGACGGACGGACGGACGGACGGACGGACGGACCCACATTAGTACACTTAATGGGTAGTCCATTAAATCATTGTTGGGTACAAATTATTGGGTACTCAAAACCCATTGTTGGCTACTTCAAAAGCGTTCTTAAAACAGTACTCTTGTTGGGTACTTTTCTGGACACATAATAATGGGTACTTTTCTGGACACATAATAATGGGTACTTTTCTGAATCACTGAGTTCAATGTAAATGTGTTCGTTATTTCTCTCATGGCTGGTATCCATTTCACTATCAATACTGTGTGTTTCTCTGTGGCATAGTTGATTATCGTCATCGTCCGACGACTCTTTCACTTCCACTACATTCAGGCTTATAATCACTATCCATGTCATCACTTCTTGGATCACTGACGGAAGAAATATCGTCTGATTCAATGGGAGAAAAACACGCTTTACTGTCAATATTCAGTTTTTTTATGCATTTTTGTTTCTGAACATTTGTTTCTATAGCCTTTCTTTTCAAAGCTGTAAATGACTTGGACATGACTGGCTGACATGGCTCTGAGACAACTGGCTGACATGGCCCGGAGACGGCTGGCTGACATGGCTCCTGGGGACGATCTGGCTGACATGGCTCCGAGGAAGAGACGGCTGGCTGACATGGCTCGGAGGGCTGGCTGACATGGCTCAGAGACGTCTGCTCGGAGACGACTGGCTGACATGACCGGAGACGCCTGGCTTGAAATGGCTCGGAGACGTTCTGGGCTTGACATGGCTCAGAGACGATGGGCTGAATGGCTCCCGGAGACGGACTGGTGACATGGCTTGGAGATGACTGGCTGACATGGCTCGGAGACGGCTGGCTCGGAGACGACTGGATGACATGGCTCGGAGACGGCTGGCTGACATGGCCCGGAGACGGCTGGCTGACATGGCTCAGAGACGACTGGCTGACATGGCTTCGAGACGACTGGCTGACATGGCTCGGAGACGGCTGGCTCGGAGACGGCTGGCTGACATGGCTTGGAGACGGCTGGCTGACATGGCTCGGAGACGGCTGGCTGACATGGCTCGGAGACGACTGGCCGACATGGCTCGGAGACGGCTGGCTGACATGGCTCGGAGACGACTGGCTGACATGGCTCGGAGACGACTAGCTCAGAGATGGCTGGCTGACTGGTCCTTTGAACGAGGGCCTCCTCCGACTCGTCTGAAATAGGATGTAAATGTTTAGCTTCTAGTCATTTTTCATTATTATTTGTGACATCAGATCTCCAGGTTATTCAATTGTGCATGATGTCTAGGATAGATGAAATGTCCTGAAATTGCTCTGCTTCGGTAAAGAAACTTACCTAATGACAGTGTTGACTTGATATTGTGATGAAATTACGAAAAGACTGGGTCGAACGTCATAATTGGAGTTATCACCGATATACAAATCGACACCATCACAATCATGTAAATGAAAAGCTGTAAATGATTACTTTCATCAGACTTCATTTGTAAGCTTATAGCATGCATAGTTAATTATTTAGTGAGATATTGACACTTATGAAACAGTTTAACCAACAAGAGGTCCATAAGGCCCTGAATCGCTCACCAGTCATTACTGCTATTTGTTTACGGCGGCCGTCTTGGATTAACGATGCCGCCCATTTCAATAAATTTGAAAACGTTTCACCCATTGGACCATAACTGTGAAACTTGGATCCACTAATATTTCGCCACACTTCACCATTGTCAATAAGTTTATTAATGAGGATCAAGCAACGGAATTGACTTTTGAAAGACAGGGCATTTGTTGTAGTCGTGAACCACAAACACGAGGATTAGTGTTACTAATCTTAACTTTAGTCTTTCAAAGTTCATTTCCGATATTCACAACAAAGTTTGGCCACCATGTGCCAAGCAGAGGTTCGCTGCTCCCTCCTACCACCCACGACACCATATGAACAAATCTGAAACAGCGTTAACTACCGATTGTTCCAAACAAGTTTCGCCGAAATCGGTCAGGCGGTTCGTGAATTTTTTCTCCTAAAAAATTTGACCTACTTTTAGACGGTGGTCATCTGGGATTAGCGACGACCTCCATGTTTACAAATCTGAAAAGGCATGACCCATGGACCATAACTGCCAAGTTTTGCCACCATGGGCCAAGCTGTTCGTGTGAAAAAAGAATTTTCAAATCTGAAAGAACAAACTTTTGGCAGCCATTTTGAAGCAAAAAAAATCTGATTTCGACAAATAACGATCTGGAGTGATCGCACCATTGATACCTTCAATTTGATATATAACACGACCATTCATACCAGGTCACATTATGACATTGAACAAGTGTGTGAAGTTTGAAAGCTGAGAGTTATTGACACTTGTGAAAAACCTTACGGACTTACCTTTTGCCCATTCAATATCAAGGAGGAAGTGCTGAACTGTATCTTTTCTTTTCTTAAATGCAGCTGAAATGTGATGCATATCATGATAAAATAGCATACTTGTTTTAAATGATTGATTGATTATTGGTGTTTAACGGCTTATCAACAGCCAGTCATGTAAGGCCGGGCCAACAGGATGGATTATCCCATTTTCAACCTGTAAACAAATGAAGAAAATGCCCAAAATCAGAGCTTTATATTTACATAAACAATATATTCAGCCCTGAAATCAGAATATCCTGACATGGTACCAGGTCCATGCCACAACAGAGACACTCAGCTCTGCCCCAAAGAAACATGATTAACTATAAGCTTATTACTATTTAATGGAGCATATCAGGATTTGGCTCTCAAGTACCAGGGTAGCCAAAATGGTACAAGAGAGCCAAACCATGTAGGTCGGCCTTCCTATCAGGATGAATGCTATCGTTAAAGTACCCTTCGCTGCTCCCTCCTACCACCCACTGTTTTAAATGAATGACGTAGATGCTACTCCAACATGCATGTGATTACTTTTGGACAGTTCCAATCCTTTCTTTTCATTATTACCAAAGCGAACAAATTTGAAAAGAAATGAACCCAGTAGCATAATGGACAAAATAGTAGCAAGCTGTGACCTTGGGTACAAATTATGTCCATGTCGTTATTGGTTCCAATCATGAATATGTAGATTAATAGCAAGCTAACCGAAAGAAGCCAGTATTTTTTGGACACATTCAAATCTAGCTTGTCTGCATTGCAATACCTAATATTTATACACAAGACCCAGCAAAATTATGGACACAAAAATAGCCAGTAGTGACTTGGACACAATTTATGTCCATGTCATTATTGGTTCCAATAATGAATAAGTAGAATACTAAGCGATCTAGAGGAAGCCAGTATTTTTTGGACACATTCAAATCTTGCTCGTCGGCATTGGAATACCTAATATTTATACATAAGACCCAGCAAAACTATGGACACAAAAATAGCCAGTAGTGACTTGGACACAATTTATGTCCATGTCGTTATTGGTTCCAATCATGAATAAGTAGAATACCAAGCGATCTAGAGGAAGCCAGTATTTTTTGGACACATTCAAATCTTGCTCGTCTGCATTGCAATACCTAATACTTATACATAAGACCCAGCAAAATTATGGACACAAAAATAGCCAGTAGTGACTTGGACACAATTTATGTCCATGTCGTTATTGGTTCCAACAATGAATAAGTAGAATACCAAACAAAGTATCCAATAGTTTTTTGACAACTGCAATCCTTCCTTATATACTAGCGGAAAAAAAGAAAGTCTGCATACCTAAAATGTGTTATACAAATAAAAATGCATGACTCAGAACAAAAAGTTTTTCGAGTACAATTTATTTGTTATTTATTAACAGTTGCGTTTCATTTTCCACGTTATGGAATCAGTAAGTTCATTGCGAGAGTGACTTATACACAGCAGGGGTCAATACAGAGTTCAAATAACAATTCTCCACATGAAACAGTTACTTTTTTCCGCTAGTATATATTTTACAATACAAAACATTAACAAATAATACCCAGCAAAGTATCTATAAACAAGAGGTCCACATGGACCTGAATCGCTCACATTTGAAAAAAAAAAAATGTTTGATACTTTGGCAGTTCTTTTTTTAAGAATTTGCCCTACTTATTGACGGCGGCCATCTTGGATTAGCGACGACCTCCATTTCTATAAACATGAAAGGTAGTAACCCATAGACCACCCCTATGAAGTTTGACCCACATCGGTCGAGCGGTACGGGAGAAGAAGATGTTTGAAGTCTTAATCGAAAGAAGGACCTTTTGGCGGCCATCTTGGATGACGTAATCGTCTGATTTCGACAAAAAATGATTCAGAGTGATCGCGTAGGCGATACCTTCGAATTGATATATGACACGACCACATTCGGTGAAATTGAAATTTGACCTTCACTTGACCTCACCCATCCCGCCCATTTTTTACCCGGGCGCAGAAATTTCTATAAATCTGAAATGGCGTTAGCTGTCGATCATTCATTTCGTCGACATCGGCCCGGAGGTTCGTTAGAAGAAGATTTTTTAATAATTTGATCTATTTTTAGACGGCGGCCATCTTGGATTAGCGACGACCTCCATTTCTATAAATCTGAAAGGTAGTAACCCATAGACCATCCCTATAAAATTATCACCTTTTTAACTTAGCCATTCTTTCTACATTATTGTATCCAATTCCCTATCATTTCTACTTTACACTCTACTTTTCTATCTCTGCCTAAATTAGTATACATCTTTAGCACAACGAGATGAAGAAATAATGCTATAGACTTTCAAATTCTCATTAATGTTTCTTGCCTTGGTGACAGCTTCACATTTCTGCATCTTCTCTGTCTGGCCAATATTCGACGGGCGTATTTTGTGACTTGCGCCATTCTTGTTATGTTTTATTATTGTCGATAAATGTGTCTTGAGTATGCACTCGTCGCAACGTTATGTCCGCGGTGGCACAGTGACAAAAGACGACAAGAAAAAATATGTACTATACAATGTTTATTATTATAGATATTTAATATAATATGTGCCAAGTGCTCAATTGTATTATATTTAACAACTATGATAATAGTTTTTCTTTTGGGACAGTTTCATATAAGAAATCTTACGAGGAGTAAGTCACTTTTTCAAAATCACTTGCCCTGAAAATTATATTTTCCAGGACAAGTCAGGGCAAGTCACTTTTTTCAAGTCACTTGTCCGGGACAAGTGGCTAAAAAATCAATTTGTACAGCCCTGATCGCGTGGACAAATTCTGCCCGTCGCCGCCCGCCCGTACAAGGTGAATCCATAATATGTCACGTTTTTCAAACGGGCGTATAATAAAAATTAAGTGGCACCACTAATGTCTTTAAAATACAACTTACCAAGCATCATCGCTTTTACAATAGACCAATGGCCTCTCCGTCCACTTCATCACCTTCACCGACCACTTGACCTTTCTGGGCAGCCCTGGCAATGACGACCAAAATAGTCCATCCATACTTGTCTGAAAGGGATCGAGGACTGATGTTACAAAATGATTCCTATATAGCCCCCCCCCCAAATCATAGGTCTTTGTGGTATAAACAATGTATACAAGAGGTCTGAATCGCTCACCTGTAATTAATGTTATTATTTTTTTACATATTCTTATAAACTGACAGACACTATTCAGAAGTGAGGAATCTGATATGTATATTGTATTTCTTCTTTAACAATTCATTTCAATTCATTAAATACAAATAATATTGCAAGTAATAAATAAATGTATACCCATAAAAAATCACAAAAAATCAGAGTACTAAAAGTACTCATCAACTTGTGGACAAATGAAAAATCCGGGGTCCTGTAACAGTTCATGGCTAAACAACCATGTTCGGACAGATAGATGTATCACATTTCACTCGGAAATTAGTAGTAGTTAATGGTACCCAACAGCAACGCGGACAGAACCCAAGAAACGTCTGGACAGACAGGTTCCACTAATGTTCGGACAGATTGATGTATCACATTTCACTCGGAAATTAGTAGTAGTTAATGGTACCCAACAGCAACGCGGACAGAACCCAAGAAACGTCTGGACAGACAGGTTCCACTAATGTTCGGACAGATTAATGTATCACATTTCACTCGGAAATTAGTAGTAGTTAATGGTACCCAACAGCAACGCGGACAGAACCCAAGAAACGTCTGGACAGACAGGTTCCACTAATGTTCGGACAGATTGATGTATCACATTTCACTCGGAAATTAGTAGTAGTTAATGGTACCCAACAATAACACGGACAAAACCCAAGAAACGTCTTGACAGACAGGTTCCAATAATGTTTGGACAGATTGATGTATCACATTTCACTCGGAAATTAGTAGTAGTTAATGGTACCCAACAGTAACACGGACAAAACCCAAGAAACGTCTGGACAGACAGGTTCCAATAATGTTCGGACAGATTGATATATTCCATTGATCACATTTGACTTGGAAATTGGTAGTTGTTATTGGTACCCAACAGTAACGCGGACAGAACCCAAGAAACGTCTGGACAGACAGGTTCCAATAATGTTCGGACAGATTGATGTATCCCATTGATCACATTTGACTTGGTAATTGGTAGTTGTTATTGGTACCCAACAGTAACGCGGACAGAAACGAACCGATCAACTTGTGGACAAATGAAAAATGTAGAAAATGAAAAGTTAGTTCTTTCTTATATTGTCAAGTGCTAATCTTGTCATTGAATTTCATATATTACCATATTAGACCTTGTTAATCCATTGTTTTATGCTTATTTCGTTACTTCACAATTTTAACAAAAAATCACACTTTTTGTTTCACAATTTTGTCGAAAATCGCGCTTAATTTTCACAAATCAGAAGGCCCAGGCCCCTTCACAATTTCTGGAAAAAAAAGCCCTGTTGCAGATTTCATAAACTTCGATATACCAGTTAACACCGGTGACTTACATATTAAAATTCGTCGACTATACAAGCCGTGAAAAACGGTAAACACCGAAGCGGCCATTTTGCCGAAAAAATTTCTGTAAGAATTCATAAATTTCCGTAATTCTATTTTCAAACCGGAAAATCGTGTCATACGGCGCATCACGTGATCGCGTCTCAAAATGGACGACGTAATCTTTTCAAAGATATCGTTTGAATTGTAGGGGTTTAATTCAGCGAAGCTGAATGTGAGTGATCTTTACGCTGAGCTACGTATTACTACACACTAATAGAGCATCAGACAATGTTGACACGTGTAAATATATGTTCACACATCGACATGCGCTTTTCTAAAAATAAATAATTCATGATCGTGATACCGTTGGGGTCATAACCCGAGCTCCGCCAATTAATTTCATTGGTAAGTCACTTCGGAAACTTCCGATATTGACATCGGAACAAGCATACTTTTGAAAACTTATCTCTCGGGTGTACCTACACCTAAACTGGAGAAAAATGACGTTATGGAATTTATATACATATAAAATATCCATGCAATAGTGTTCATTATTCATATTTAAAGGTAATGTCAAATATTTTCTGTATTGTGCAGCTCACGAAATGTCAAAATTATGCGCGCAAATATGACGAATGTTCAGTTTTGACAATTTTGGAAACGGATACACTGAGCAAGGGATAGGCAGTCAGGCTCTATAACAACATAAATAATAAATGAAAAAAGTGATATAGAGACATGACATGTTAGTATACGAGCGGTATTGCCGTTTGTTGTTGAGTCAGAATGGCTATGGAAGTGTCAATGGAAGATGTTTATCCAGGTATTTAGTTTATTATCTGATGTTCATTAGGCTACAAGACCATGACGTCTACTGGTTACATTTCAGTGACGACTACTGGTCACTGGCGAGAATACGCCAACTACATGAATTGAAAAAATTTCAGTCAGAAAAATTTACTAATTAATTCCGAAATAATGTTAATAAAGTCTATATTATACCCAATTGAAGTATATTATCAAACGAATATATCTTAAAACAATTTAAAAGTGTTTGAAAGCATCAAAAACTTCAAAATAATTGTCTGTTTACAATTGCAAGTTCATTTCCGGTCGTCTCCGGTCAGCCGATCACTGCGCACCTCTTCTGCGCATGAAGACGGATGTCGCGATGTGTCATGTGACACAAAATGTCCGCCTTCGCGAAATTTAAGTTGGCCTAACTTTTCAGAAAATGCCAAAAGTTGTTTTCCAACAGATTTTTGCAAAAAAACTGGCCGTAAATGTATTATCGTGGAAATATAAAATGGAAAACTTGTTTAGAATATTGCCAATATTGTTTCGTGACACCGATTTTGATGCAAAATTAAAAAAACAAAAACGGTTCAGCCAAGACAGTGAAGACAAAAACGTCTTATAAACGTATTCGACTTATAGCGAATCGTGTTATAAAGAGGCCGCACTGTACACTTATCATGAAATTCTCAAACAATTCTATATAAAAAATAGAAGAAAATATTTTTTTTTTAATAAATGTTTCCCCACCCACTAAAAATTGTTGGGACATTTACTGATCTTCGTTCGAGATGATTATTGAAGCGACTCCGGTCTGCCAAAAAGTAGCGATGCTCAGCCATTTTTTTAAATTGCTTAAAATAGCATAATTTCTTGTTGGTGTTAAGCTATAGTCTTTGAGATTGAAAAAAACACAAGACATGTCAAAATATCTTGTTTCAAACCTAAGATATCTTACTTTAAAGTAAGGTACTATAGACGGACTTGTAAAATTTCTTGTCCAGAAAGTAGGAAAAAGCATAGATATTCAGATACAATAAATTGATCATACAATACATTTTATAGCATCCAGAGTCATGGCAACATATATGGAACCAAACATCAAAGCATTTTATAAACTTGCTGTATAAATCATGCAGTTGCGCCCCAGTTACCATGTGCAAGAAACGTGTAGACTATTTTAAGAAATACCATGAATATAGACAAGTATAGTACTTAGCGTGACATCTAACAATTAGCATAACTAATTGCATTGACAGTGGGATTGTAGTTATATTAGTTAAAGCTATTTAATAGTTTCAATGATTATCCGTAAGCTTTTATTTTAAAAATATTTATAACATCAACAATGTGAATGTTTCAAACTTTGAAACACAGTAAATTTAATTTTTATAACATAATAATGCATTTAACCCAACTTAATATTTACATAGCAAGTATAAATGGTCAAGAGTAGTGATTTCTAAGCCTACTTATTAGACCATATAATTTAAACTCACCTTAAATATGACAAAATCCAAACATATTCAAAACATTACCCCACCCACATTGTATACATTGTGAACTCGAAGAAACAGTCCCATAACTTACTAATTAAATAAAACTCAATATAATATTTATATACACATAATGTAATTTGTATCATAATACATTTCAGTATTCATGATTTTGACTTACAAAGCCTCCAGTGTTAAAAAATACATGTTATTTTCTATCCTGCTCAGCACTGAATTGCCAAGTCCGCCATCTTGGATTTCAACTTCCGGTGTATGAATGGCTTGATAGCGAGGTAAAACACATCGTTTTAAAGCATAAATCCGCTTGAATGTGTCAATTAATGTTTACTAGTATCAAATATATACATATGTCTGTGTCAGTTTATATTAAAAAATGAAGTGAAATCGTCTGCAATACCTATTATTTCTGCAATTATGTTTTTCAAAGTCTTCGTAATCGTATATATTTAGCGATCTCATGTGGGATTTCCCAGTTTCCTTGACCTTACATCACTTCTCTTCAACATGCTTGCAATTTTGGTTCCCTGTTTCACCGTCAATATACTATATCTGACCGAAATAACACGGGAGTAAATCTGGGCTGTAAATTTCCAGTTATGAATATTCATGAGATACCGGTCACGTGGGTCACGTGACACCCTTGAGCATCGCTACCAAAAGATTATATTCCTATGTGAAAATTACACAATGAATACACCCCAGCTACACAATGACAATGATGGCTACTTATCACAAAGAAATATGTCCAAATCTTTGTTACATCTGTACCGGCGGCAGACCACGTTTTTCTGGTAGGTTGACTGCGCATGCCCGGAAAAGACGACTATATAGCCGTATATAGCCGAGGGACTCCGAGTTTCAAATACTCTGAACTGCGCATGCTCCAATGCATGAAGTTTGATTGGCAGTTGAAATCGTGAATGTTTAAGCGAGATTGTGGCAATGTCCGAGTCCAATTGTGAATGGTGGACAAATCATAGTCCATACGTTTATTAGGTATCCTTCGAGAAAACACCCAACATATGTTAAACTAACATTTTTACCTGGATGTGGTATTGGGTATACCCAACAATGACAAAAGTAGCCAATAAGCACCCATCGTACTTAAATGAAACCCAATAAGTGCCCTCTCGTAAAGACGGACGGACGGACGGACGGACGTTCTAACGAATCGGTTTTATGTGACCATTTGTTCTTTAAAAAGGTGTCACATAAACGGAATAAGTGTCACATAAATAAATTATTCGTTAGTTTTTCTATTAGTTATGTTACTAACCCTAACCTTTAACAAGTCCATCCCTATGTGACATAGTCACGTAACTGCCAATTCGTGTGCCCGGACGGACGGACGGACGGACGGACGTTCTCGCGAATGGATACTTATGTGACCATTTGTTCTTTAAAAAGGTGTCACATAAACGGAATAAGTGTCACATAAATAAATTATTCGTTAGTTTTTTCTATTAGTTATGTTACTAACCCTAACCTTTAACAAGTCCATCCCTATGTGACATAGTCACGTAACTGCCAATTCGTGTGCCCGGAGGAGGACGGACGGACGGACGGAGGACGGACGGACGGACGGACGGACGGACGGACGGACGGACGGACGGACGGACGGACGGACGGACGGACGGACGGACGGACGGACGGACGGACGGACGGACGGACGGACGGACGGACGGACGGACGGACGGACGGACGAAACGACGACGGACGGAACGGACCCGACGGACGTAACCGTCTTCCGCGAATGGATACTTATGTGACCATTTGTTCTTTAAAAAGGTGTACATAAACGGAATAAGTGTCACATAAATAAATTATTCGTTAGTTTTTTTCTATTAGTTATGTTACTAACCCTAACCTTTAACAATGTCCATCCCTATGTGACATAGTCACGTAACTGCCAATTCGTGTGCGGACGGACGGACGGACGGACGGACGGACGGACGCGGTCGGCGGCGTGCGAATGGATACTTATGTGACCATTTGTTCTTTAAAAAGGTGTCACATAAACGGAATAAGTGTCACATAAATAAATTATTCGTTAGTTTTTTCTATTAGTTATGTTACTAACCCTAACCTTTAACAAGTCCATCCCTATGTGACATAGTCACGTAACTGCCAATTGTGTGCCCGGACGGACGGACGGACGGACGGACGGACGGACGGACGGACGGACGGACGGACGGACGTTCTCGCGAATGGATACTTATGTACCATTTGTTCTTTAAAAAGGTGTCACATAAACGGAATAAGTCACATAAATAAATTATTCGTTAGTTTTTTCTATTAGTTATGTTCTAACCCTAACCTTTAACAAGTCCATCCCTATGTGAACATAGTCACGTAAGTTCGACATAAACTGCGTTAGTCTATTGTGTTTTACTAACCCTAACCTTTAACAAGTCCATCCCTGGACATAGCACGTAACGCCAATTGTGTGCCCGGACGGACGGACGGACGGACGGACGGACGGACGGACGGACGGACGATTCTCGCGAATGGATACTTATGTGACCATTTGTTCTTTAAAAAGGTGTCACATAAACGGAATAAGTGTCACTAAATAAATTATTCGTTAGTTTTTTCATTGTTATGTTCAATAACTTTAACAAGTCCCTCCCTATGTGACATGTCACGTAACTGCCAATTCTGGCCCGGCGGACGGACGGACGGACGGACGGACGGACGGACGGACGGACGGACGTCGCGAATGGATCTTATGTGACCATTTTGTTCTTTAAAAAGGTGCACATAAACAATGTACATTGTTTTTTCTTAATAGTGTCCACATACGGAATAAGTGGTTCGTTACAGTAGTACGATTACTCAATTTAAGTCACCGATTTCACTAACCTTCAAAAAAGTTTCTCATTACGTTGTGCGACCCGGACGCGGAACGGAACGACGGACGGACGGACGGACGGACGGACGGACGGACGGACGGACGTTTCTCGCGAATGGATACTTATGTGACCATTTGTTCTTTAAAAAGGTTGTCACATAAACGTAAATTAGTTTGATAAGTGTCTATATATAAACTAACCTTTAAACAAGTCCTTTTTTTCCCTAGTGACATAGTCACGTAACTGCCAATTTCCCGGAGGCTGGGCGGACGGACGGACGGACGGACGGACGGACGGACGACAGACACTACTACAATGTCCATTTGTTCTATGTGTAAACGGAATAAGTGTCACATAAATAAATTACTTTTTTCTTGTTAATCTGTTTACTAACCCTAACCTTAAACAAGTCCATCCCTATGTGACATAGTCACGTAACTGCCAATTCGTGTGCCCGGACGGACGGACGGACGGACGGACGGACGGACGGACGGACGGACGGACGGACGGATGGACGGACGGACGGACGGACACATGCCCCCTGACAAGTCGAATGTATGACCAAAACATGAATTCTTAAAGAATATATCGGATTTGTGCATTTCCTATACCTTTTCCATTTCCAGTATCAAGTAGTGTTGACTCAAAACCCTCGGACCAGTCAGAGCATTCTTCATCCTGTTCATTCATATCGTTTTCTTGAGAAAAAAAAAATAATTATGAACCACTGATATAATGTGATCGATGGACATCGGTGAGCAAAATTCTCAAACTATCAGAGGAAAAAAGTTTTCAGATTTCGTGATCTCGACCTGAGAGCCAGTGGGGGCGGTGACTTTTCTGTAGAATGTTGCTTTATGATGTTACAAATGCATCAGTGAAATATAAAGATGGTCTATGAAGGGAAGCATAAATTAGAAACTATTCACTTTGCGCACTCCCACCCCCCTCCCAAGCTGCCTGTATTGTGGAATAGTTGCGGCCCTCACTTGTTTTCATTAAATTGCATGACTTACCTGGTTTAGCAACGTTACAACTGCGTGTTTACCCAGTATATAACGAATAACAAAATCATCATCATCATAAAAGGTGAACGGGTCCAATCTGTCCCGTAGCACAGCCTCCTTTCGTAGAACGCGCTCCACCAATTCTATCTGCTGTAGGTGGTCAAGGTAGTCCACCATTGTACATGTGTCAGCTGAATATCTCAGATCACTGTGGTAAACCACCCCCAGAGGTAGTTCAGATGTATAGGGTACGTGTACCATTCTCAGCAGATAGTGACTCGGTGTGCAAGGCATTCGTGTCAAACCGATCTCATCAAACCCGTTATAATTATACTTAATCGAGGTTACCGTCGCTCAGCAAGCGGATATCAATGTATTAACGACGAGGCTTTTGACGCAATTTGTAAAATAGGATCGCAAATACAATATATGGAAGGCCATTTGTCCAAACTAGGCACAATAGAAAAAAACATAGCACATATAAGTTCCACATATATGATGAACACCAATTTGTCGTAAAAGAAGTATCAAGCCTTCGAGATGGAAACAGTAACCTATTATCTGAAATACAAACACTCAAAGTTGAAAATAACTCGTTCCGAGAACAGTTTCTAGAACAACAATGCCGACAAATGAAAAATAATTTACTAATTTTCGGTGTCCCGGAAAAGGAGAACGAGGAAACCGGAGTAGTGTTCCTAAATTTTCGAGAAGAAAAAATGTTGTCACAGGTTCACACGACCAGGACAAACTATACAAACTCAAATTTGACCGGACACATAGACTTGGTCCGTACAGAAAAACAGCCACACACCCACGCCCTATCGTAGTTGTATGTCAAAACATTAGTGATAGAGAGATAATAAGAAGTCTTTCCAAAAGAAATCGCTGACAGAATTGCACCCCGTAATGAGACATTACCTTGCGAACAAAAGGAATAGAGTCCGCTTGGTTAGAGATAAACTGTATATAAACAATGTATTATATGAAGAAGAACACACAGGAAACCGTCAATGCATGAACCAATAACAAAATCACAACTACATGTACAATGAGAACCGAGAGCAAAATTTCCAACAAAACGAAAGTAACTGGAACGGGAGAAGAACCACAAATTCAGCATGGACCCAAGACGCAACAAACACGTACAATGGGCACGGCAACGGACAGAACTCATACTTCCGGCGAAATGATTCGCAGAATGACCATGACCAACGCCACAACAGGAGCTACAACCAGACAGATAGGCAACGAAGAACAGACATACTCGGACGGACACAAAGCCAATTTCCGCAGAATAAAGCATTCGACTTCACACCACCTATAATATTTAACATTTTGACGGAAACAACCGCCACGATTACACGTGGTAAGAAAAAGGCCACATGACCATTAATGAACGAACAGACACAGGGGAAACGGGCCCGTGAATTCACCAACGACAGCGAATCGGAGGCCCCCGCAATCCGACATTCCTCTGTCCCCATGGTTACCCTTACTACAAACAGTGACGTTAAGATACAGAAACCACAGCATAACAGTAAAACGGCCGCCGGTGAACTTAGACACGTGCAACATCCAACAGATCAAATGTCAATACCCAGCGTGAACCCAAATACTTGACCCCATGTGAAAACAAACAATCTAGAGCTCCCAACAACCAGCGTAGACAGAAACAACAAATAAATACCATCCACCGACAAACACGGTGAATCATTAGATAGCAACAAGTGTGACTCCACTGTCGTCAATACACAACAAACTGATGAATGCATTTTAAATTCGACTAACAGTGTAAATCACAGCGAATTGCATGTGAAAACTAGTTTTGTCGCACCGCCCACCAGCATAGACAATGATAAGTCCATACCGGACAGGCAGTGTGAACTATACGCAAATACAATAAACACAAATCAGTCACAATTACCCGAAATGCCAGTGTATATTTCATCAGACGGAACTGTATTGACCAACACAGGTAAATTATCGACCGATAGCCAGTCGAGCGGTAATTGTCCTTCACTGGACAAAAATAGCACGAGACAAATCGCCACGCTGTAATGTAAATATATAGGATAGCGTGGGAGGGCGTACCTGTATATTTTTATTTTTTTTACTAAATGGTTTATTTTCAATTTTTAAATACATCATGTATCATGTACATATTTTATAACAAAACATAGTGGAAATCACATGACATGTCACTAGAAAAGAGCATACATAATGTATTTAGAAAGTGCGCTTATTTAAGAAGAGTTTTTTAAGAAGACAGTTATAGGACAGAGAACAAAGATAAAGAGGTCTGCCGTCTGTTCTCGTAATTCGTAATACATGTGATTTATAACGTTTATGCCAATAATATAATGTAGTTGACATATATTGTTAATAAGCATGTACTTAACTTTGCTACGCTTGGTACCTTGTACATATTGATCGTCTCTTTATTTTGTTAATAATTCTTACGTGAGTGTTAAAAGTTGAAGAAATTACCACATTTTATTATATGTAGATCTAGCTTGTCTTTCATTGTGGCTATTTCTTTTTCAATATTGATTCGTCTGTTCAAATATTGCATGAACAAATTAAATGACAATTCTTGTTTTTCATATTTACATTTAATCAATAAATATTTTGCAAGTATGATACCTGTATATATGGCAGTGAATACAAAGCATGCCGTGGTAATTGTGACCAGGTAAATAGCGGTTTAGATATGCAGGCATTTAAAATCGTATCATTAAACGTCTGCGGTCTGAAAACGAGGCAGCTCTGCCCAGAATTCAAATCTTTAATAGCTGCAAACGACATTATTTGTTTACAAGAAACAAAACTCGATGACTTGGATTGCCAGTCAATAAATAAAAATAACTACGAATTTTTATTTAAAAACCGAAATCACATTATGAAACGTAAATCTGGCGGGATTGCAGTTGCAATCAAATCCATATATTTTAAACATGTACGAGAAATAAAAACAGCATGCAAACTTGTATTATGGTTTACAATATCTAAGCATTTACTTAGTTCTGATGATGACGTCTTATGTGGAGCTGTCTACATTCCCCCTGAACGCACCAAGTATGCATCTATCGATCCATACTTAGAGCTACAAAGGGAGATAAACATGCTCTCTAAAAAATATAAACATATGTTAATAATAGGAGATACTAATACACTACCGTCTGCGATTCTCTTACCAAGAATTGCAATCCAGCGGTCCTTGAATTGCAATTCGTCCCCTCTGAAATTGGAGTCTAATTGCGGTCCAATCGCGGTCCCGTTTTTGCGGTCATTCTTTCGCGATACAGTTTGTGCGGTCATTCTTTCGCGGTCCAGTTTGTGCGGTCATTCTTTCGCGATACCGTTCGTGCGGTCATTCTTTCGCTATTTGCGGTAAAAACTTAGCGTTACGCGTATATATACACCTAATTCTACTATTTATGTATATTTTATTGGATTTTAAATGGCTAAATACAGATAGGAAAATATATCTTTTCGTCAGAAAAAATCAACTATTTCGATGTTATTGCCGCATTGGTCAAGCAGAGCGGTCCTCTGGTTTGACCGCAGAGCGCAGCGTAAAGCGGTCATTCTTTCGCAGTTTAAAGAAAAAAAGGAGCGTAAACTGCAATTAAAAGCGGAGCGCAGCACTAACTGCGCTATAAGTATTGCAATTCCGCAACCAACTCTTTGGACCGCAGTCACATGATAGCCGTCCGATTGCGGTCCAATTGCAATTAATGGGAACGCGAATTGCAATCCTGCGCTCCAGGAATTGCAATTCGCCTGGTAATAGAACCGCAGGCCACTCTGTACACACGACTGGAACGCGTGATGCAGACCGACCTGGGACTAAGCCATATATGAATTTCTCTTTATCACATTTCTTTCTTATTACACATTTTTTCTATTATTTATTGCAATCATTACTCTTGAAATGTACGAATGAACATTACCCTCCCTATAGTAAGCGCTCTGTGGTTTCTAATTCTCTTCCAGTATTCATTAATACACAATTATAATGCATAAACATAATCTATTATGATATTAATACATTGTACATGTACATGTAAGGTATATAATTCATTTTGATTGTTACATGTATCGCCATTGTGTCATCCTCCTGTTATGTTGTATACCTCATGTTATCATGTCAGTGTAGCCAGTGTCGATACCGCGCACACCAGTGTAGTCGGCGCAAACACCACACACACCAGTGTAGCCAGTGCACCCAGCACAAACACCACATACAATGTTTTGTCGACACGGCCCAGCAATGTGCCTGTTACTCAGATTGTGTCAGGTCCCTCATATATCACCAGTACGCCAATAAACAATACAAACAAGCTAAAACCGTCACAATCGCCAACAGTAGACGACTCGTCGGTCACGCATTCACCTGAGACTGACCATTTGCAGTCATTATTACCAAGTGTAGCCGGACAATCGCACACAAATGTAAACACTAACAATAGTACTGCGAATCATGAAAATATAAACATTAGCGTAAACTCAGGCACCCACAGATCAAGGTCACATAAACGTCACCAGACACGTGCTAGCCAGTCGGCCAATAGTGCGAATCGTGCAGTTGGCGCGAACGTACCACGTGATGTTACAAGCCACACAATGACTCCGTCAGTGAGCAGATCACGTGATATAAACAGTGGCGGTTCACAATAGCACAGCGGGGAGAGTAGGCCAAATACAATTGCGTTTGCATTGCTAAATGTGCAAGGTCTTGTCACGAAGAGAATTAATAAATTACATTCACCTAAACTTCTAGAAATATTCAAAAATAACGATATACATGTAATTGTGTTTACCGAAACCTGGACGGATTCATTATCTGATCTACATGTTGACTCATTTACCCATTATCCATTACACAGGTCTTGCAAACATAGCAATGCGAAACGTAACTCTGGGGGCATTGTAGTCTATGTGAAGGATTATTTAGCTAATGACGTCACTTTATATTTAGAACATTCCGACGCATACATGTGGCTAAAATTGAATAGTAATTTATTCAATCTACCACATGATTTGTATATGTGTATTTCCTATATTATTCCTGAGAATTCTAGCCGGTAAGCTTTTGTTGAATCCAACATTTTTAATGATGTGCTTGATGATATTAGTATCATTCAGAATAATACAAAAAATGAATGTAATTGTATGATGTTGGGCGACCTAAATAGCAGATGTGGATTATTACATGATTATGTATCGATGGATCACGCTGAACACGTAGATACGTTGCCCGATGATTATATATGTGATAACGATTTACCGAGATTGTCACAGGATACTGGAATTAATTCAAACGGGCGATTATTGATTGAACTTTGTAAATCCTCCGGATTACGTATTGTAAACGGCAGAGTGTGTGTTGAGACGGGCAAATGTACCTACGTGGGCAGCAGAGGTAGTAGTCTCGTTGACCTAGTCCTGATAAATGGACAATTATTACATTTATTTTCCACATTTGTTGTTGAAGATCCAAATATATTATCTGATCATTGTATTGTACATTTTTCAATGAATTGTAGTCGTACTGAGCAGAATTCCGTTCACCAAAGTACGAATAATAGCCAACAATTAACGCATAAATTTGTATGGCAAAATGAAAATATAGATGCCTACAAAAGCGCGTTGTGCTTACCTGGCGTTACCGAGCAACTCGATAGACTAACACAAACATTACGTAATGAGTCGTCCGAAAATGATATTGATAACGCCGTTTCTCGTTTTAATAATCTGATTGACTCTGTTTGCGAACCTTTATTTAAAAAACCGATAAAAGCACAAAATAAAAACAGCGGAATCAGTAAAATACAAATTAGACGAAACTACTGAATCGGCAAAACGCATATTTTTCAATAATCTGAATAAATACAGGAGGGACGATACAAATTATAATCGAACACAACTAGTAAAGTAGAGGAGTGATTACAAGCAGTGTCATCGTAATTACATGTATCAACAAGCAAAATCCCAAACAAATAGGTTATTACAAGCTCGACGAAAAAATGCCAAATAGTACTGGCAAATGTTGAAAGAAACTGCAGGCTCACCCAAATCAAACACAATTTCTGCTGATTCTTTTGTACAGTATTTCAAAGCCATGAATAATCCAACAGACCATTTTTTCCAGCCAGATGAAGATATTATTCATTTTAATGAGGTATATTTTGAGTCGGAAATAAAAATAATGTTCGCTGAATTGAATATCGAAATTTCTAAGGAAGAACTTTTGCAATAAATTTCCCAGTTATCAAATGGATGCAGTGGGGGACCAGATATGTATTTAAACGAATTTCTAATTCATTGAAAAATACTAATTTCATCATTTCTGCACAAACTGTTTAATACAACTTTCAGAAATGGTTATTTCCCGGAGGCCTGGTCTGAAGGTTATATAGTGCCACTTCATAAAACAGGTAGCGTAAATGATGTAGGTAACCATAGGGGCATTACATTACTTAGTACTATTGGAAAATTATTTTCAAGAATATTAAATAATAGGCTCACACTGTGGGCCGAGAAATATTTTGTATATGTTGAATCACAAGCTGGCTTTACAAAACATATGTCAACTGTTGATCATATATTTATACTACATGGAATGATTACCCATCTACTTAACCAAGGGAAACAACTACACTGCGCTTTTGTTGATTTTACGAAGGCATTGGATTATATAAATTAATACGCATAGGAGTGAGGGGCAACATGTTAAGTGTAATACAATCTATGTATGATAACATAAAATCAAAAGTAAAATGTAATAATCAATTAAGCGAAGAATTTACCTGTATGTTAGGGGTGCGTCAAGGGGAATGCTTATCACCATTTATATTTGCAATGTATATAAATGATTTAGAAGATGAGTTCTATTTAAACGGAATAGATGGGATAGACATTGGCATGATACATATTTTGTTGTTATTATTATTATATGCTGATGACATTGCAATTTTAGCAACGTCAGCAGTACATTTACAAAAAGGGCTAGACACATTATACAATTATTGCCAAAAATGGAAAATTACAGTAAATACTAAGAAAACTAAAATTATGATTTTTAGAAAAGGCGGCCGACTTCCCGCAATTTTTGAAATTCTATTATAACGATTACGAAATAGAAATAGTAACACAATTTTCATACTTATGAGTGGTTTTCACGCCAGGTGGCTCCTTTTCAGAGGCCAATAATACCTTATCGGGACAGGCACAAAAGGCAATTTTCAAATTATACACATATTTGAAACAATTTACTGACTTATCCCCTAAGCATATGCTGGAATTATTTGATAAACTTGTCCTCCCTATCCTTAATTATGCCGGTGAAGTATGGGGATTTTCACATGTATGGCTTTCGCAAGGTGTGGGTGACGTCATAAGATTTTTATCAACATTAAAACAACGCTTAACAGACAATTTCGTTCAGGACTGGAACACTAGAATAAATGAAGTAGAGCTTTATTTTATAAAAATATTTCATCTTTTGAATATCAATGCTATCTCGATTTCATCAGTGTAAAAAAGTTTAGAGTGGCTCTAACCAGACTGAGTGTATCTGCCCACAGGCTGGAGGTTGAAACCGGCAGATGGCATAGACCAATTAGTACACCCTTTGATGATCGTAAATGTAAATTCTGTAACGTGTTAGAAGATGAATTTCATTTCTTGTTTATATGTCCTGTCTACAATGAGTTGAGGGTACGCTACATCGGCCAATATTATAGAAGTAGACCTAACATGTTAAAATTAGTAACACTGTTTCACTCAGATAGAGCGTCTTATATAAGAAACCTTGGCAATTTCGTTTTCAGAGCGTTCGATAAACGTAACGAAATTATATCTCAGCTAAACAGATATATGTATTAATTTATTCTTGAAATAACTGGAAATCAATTGTGTATACTTATTGATAGATACATTTATATAAAATGCACAGTACAGTCTTAGAACAGGCTGTGCGAATGCGCAGGCTGATCTAGGACTCCGCTGATCTCCAAGTCGACATGTGCATTTATGTCATTTCCTACCATACAATCATATACCGTTTGTTTACAGTATGACATGTATTATATGTGAATGTACATGACTGTATTATTCATGTGATTAGTTGTTTTACGCTATTGTGATGCTGATTTAAAGTGCATTTGCCAAAAACAAAAACTCTCCCGAAATTAAAACAAATATTTAACTACTAGTAAGCTTTGTATGCTTTGTTTCGTTAAATTATCCTATACTTGTGTGGAAAGTAGATACATGTATTATATGTGCACCATTACTTTAAAACGACAATTGGAATACAATGTATGATTAAATTATTCCTGTTTGAGGGAAATAACGTTCATGCCATGACGCTGCCACTGTTGCATTGTTTTATGTATGTGTATGTACACATATGTATATGTGTCTATATGTACTTATATAGACATGCAATACTATACCACATTTAGAAAGAAGATATACATGTATATGGGTGTATATATGTGCGTATATGTGTGTACATGTATGTGCATGTGTACATGTGTATTTCTATGTATATGTATGTCTATTTCTCATTTATTGTTAACATTTATACGAGATATATAACACTTAGCACACACTATGATCAGTAAGCAGAGACTGTGCGATGTACATGTGTATGATACAAGTACAGACAAATGTATTAGTGGTTGCGGCATGTTCTGAAATCTATTTGCCTATTTGCCACGGTTGTGGTGTTTCTAAATTTATTATATTTAGTAGTTTACCCATGTACGCCATCTTGCATTGTACGTATATTATACCATAGTCATGTATGTATGCTCATGAGGCAGTTGCCTCGATGTAATAAACTATTCTTCTTCTTCTTCATGTCATGTGACCTGAGTGAATAAACGATTATTATTATTATTACTATAGTCACCGTATAGCAAAATAGCGAGAAATGAGTCCGCGGGACTTGAACAATGTTTCCAGGGATCGCATTTTTCGAGGAGTTGCATTTTGAGCCATCGCATGTAAAATACATTAAACATATAGGGAAAATTATCGGGACCGCGACGCTATTTCGAGCGAGCCGGACATTACGAGCCATCGCATGTTCAGCCATCGCGATTTCACTGTAATTCATATACATGTAAGCCAATCGCTGGACAGTATCTCGCTCCATATATTTCACACATTACACAATTGAATGTTATATATTACCATCATTACCATATATAACTACTACATGTTCGACATGAAAAGGAAAATCACTACGTGGATGTGAGACAGCATTATAAACATGACTACTTATAAGTATGTTATTGTTCACATATTGAATTGTTGATAATGTTTACAGTAGCTATGCAATAAGAGGGAATATTGTTAATCAATGATCCAATTTATTTCAGTCATCGAATTGATGTCTGCTACAAATGTTAAAATAAAATGAGAAATTCGCCTGATACGAACATCTGGGTTACAACGAATGGAAAACTGACATTTCATAAGTCGAACGACGTCACATGACGTTAGACAATGACGTAATAACGTAACTAGCTTATATTTGATCATCGACTATAGCATAAAACGTAACACGAGGGCCGTTTCACTAAACTTCGTACGACTAAGATGCTCGTAAGTGCAACTTTATGCTAGTCTGTAAATCTGTAAACAGTTATCGGATTGACATTTAAATCCGTCAATTGAAGTTTCAAGACGATCATATATTTGCACGTTTTAGTCGTACGAAGTTTAGTAACACGGCCCCCTGTTAAATTAGAATACCAGGCTATCGTTCTTTGATATCAAGTTTATCATGCTCAGCTCGGAAACGACAGGAATTTCTCGGCGAGCCCCGGATTTCCTACGAATATCATAGCCTTGCCTGTGTGGGTGGTGGTCGGGCGAACGAGACGGCGTAAATTAACGGTAGGGGTCCCTCCTTATAGGAACCACGATTTGCCTGATTTGACCCTCTGGTACGTTTTTATCTTTGGCTCTTTTGTTACCTGTGAGTTGAATTGGGTTATAAAAGTAATAAGCTTATTACTGATCCTTCTGCTTTTGGCAGGGGCCAAGTGATTCTGGTGTGGCGAGGACCTGGCATCAGATCAGGATTATTCTGATTTCAGGGCTGAATATATGGTTTTGTTATTGTAAATATTCAGTTCTGATTTTGGGATTTTCCCCCCATTTGTACATGTACTTGAAAATGTACATGTACTTGTACAGGTAATATATAGGATTTAGTACTAAACCCATTGACCCGGCCTTAAATGACCTTAGCTGTTGATAGGCCGTTAAACCCCAACAAACAAACAAACACATAGCCTTGCCTGATAAACTTGATTTCAAATGCCACTAGTCTGGTAATCTATATCAGACCCGGCGAGCCTCGGAATTTCCTAGGCGTTTCCTAGCCTTGACTGATAAACTTGATTTCAAATGACACTTCTCTCGTAGTCTCTCATAGTATGTGGCTGTGACTGGAAAATGTGAGTAGTATAGAGGGAGTCAAAATGATACCACCAACGTTTGTAACGTTATTGAGCTGTATTGGTTGGTGGTGGGAGCTACAATACAGCTCAATAACGTTACAAACGTTGGTGGTATCATTTTGACTCGCTCTATACTACTATGTGTCTTATGGGTTTTTCGAATCCGTGTAGATCGAGAACAGCATGTGCATCCGCACAGTCTGTGTGCATCCGCACAGTCTGATCAGGATCTGCACTATTCGCCTTTCCACCAATGAAAAATCCGGCATGCTTCTAACACGCAATATATACCGTTATCAGGCTACATAATGTAGTATTTCAACAATAGCCTATTTCATCAAAATTGCAAAGCATACTTTTGTAGCAAAGTTTTTTTTGAGGGAGAAATCATTTATTTTTCCTGAAATGCATTATTTCATATAAAACAAACAACTGCATATATTTGATGATTAAATGTATGCAGAATTATTATACTGAATTTATTACATTATCACAGCCAAAATGGCTGTGATAATGTAATAAATTCAGTATAATAAAAATTAATAAATTTATCATAAAATTGGAAATTTCTCCCTCAAAGTATACTTTGCTAGAAAAGTATACTTTGCAATGTTGGTGAAATAGGCTACTGGAGCTAACTGGCCACGAATGACAAATCTCATTAGCGCCGTTTAGTCTCTAGCATGTGACATAAACGTTGTACGTGCCCATGAAAGGGTGTCCGCTACAGTGGAACCTCTCTAAACCGGACACCCTCGGAGGTCCCCAGGATGTCCGCTTTAGAGAGATTCCACTGTAAAACGGGCAAATAAGTACTCCAAGAATTGAGTATATGTTTTGCGAACAGGAAAACATATTAACTTAATATTATAGGAATGAATGGCCTTTTTGTGGAATTTATCGGGGTATAAACTTGGAAAAGTCGCGGGAATACTGGACAAAGGCCGGAAGGCCTCGTCCAGTATTCCCGCAACTTTTCCAAGTTTATATCCCCGATAAATTCCACAAAAAGGCCATTCATTCCTTATAATTCCAGCATTTGAAATAAATTAATCAAGAAAAAGTGTTTATTTTAACAGACGGCAGACATTTGTTTACATTGACAGCACTGACAGCGCACCTGTAGAAAGTAGTTCGGCGTGGGAGTTTACTGGGATATAAATTTTGGACAGAGACTTGCTACGGGCCAATCAAATGGTAGGGAATTGTGTAAATATTTTGGTGCTGGAATTATATAACCCTAAAGAAAAACCCTCCATAAGTAAGAACACCAATCTTTCTCGGTGTACGATATACAGAGGTTCTACGTGGCAAATATAACCCACCGTCTGGCATTGTCATATTTTCTTTTGTGAATCAGAACCGACAGGAAAATTGAACTTGAGACATTTAAATCATAGACTGAGACGTAGATATGGCGTGCGGACGTAAGTACAATTATTGAACCAACAAATTAGGAAGCGTTTCAGTCAAGTAGGTTAATATTCTCTTCTGTTATGGCTTGCGTTCTGTCTCGCGCTCTGTTTTACAAATTTCTGGCAATATTACCATTTGTTTGTCTTAATGATGGGGGACCCTTAGATGAGCTTCAAACGTTAATTTACAGGAAATAAATAGTATCCATTTGTGTAACTATTCCGCCAGTTTGAAACATAACACGTGACAACTATATACATATAAAGATCTGTTAATTATTAATTTCTCTTAGGTGGCGGTAACCACTAAATGACTATTTTAACAATTGTGTGGGGATGGCATTCAGTGCATCACGGCCTGCATGCACATGCGCAAATCAGATCTCGTCACTTGGTGCTTCCGTAAGCAAACCTACTTCCAGAAACTGAGTCATCGAGCTATCCTCGATTTCGCTGTTACGCCTGCATTTACCGATACATTTAATATGACACAATATCATAAATACGTTTATCATATGAAAACATTGTTATTCCGTGCTGTAACGCATTTCATAAATGTCATATGACACACGTGTAATAACACCTTTTAAATTAGCTCATTTGATTGGCTGGCTGCATCACCATAATTACGTATTCGCATTTTGCACCAACGTTACGTCAAATGAATAGAATGGAGACATTCCAAATGACGTCCGTAATGGCGCGACAAAGCAATGCTGTTTTGACGTTGACGTCATCATGTTTGAAACGGCATTAGAAGCCTCAGTGACTCGTTAAAAATACTTAAATTGTTCGAATGTGCTCCCGTTTGGTAATATGAAGTGTTTACACAAAAAAACATGAACCTATCATATGGCACTTATCGCCATAATGATTGCTGTTAAATTGATGTTCTTGTAATACTCGGGTAAGGGCTGTTGTGAGAACTTGTAGCCCAAACCCATTGTACTTATATGCAATAAACTATGTTTAAACTTGTAAACCCGTTTAATACATTTTATTAATTAAATCACTCCTCAAGTACATGATCCTCAAGATCCTCTGTTTATAATGTGATTTGTGTTCGTTGTCATTGTACAGTCTAACCCCTCTAAGCAAAGCATCCACGCGTGTCGTTGCATGGGATATAAACTTGGAAAAGTCGTGGGAATACTGGACGAACTACTTTCCGTAACCGTGAGGCGCAGTTAAAATAATTCTTAAGAAAACGGAAAATAAACACATTTTCTTGATGAATTTATTTCAAATGCTGGAATTATAAGGAATGAATGGCCTTTTTGAGGAATTTATCGGGGATATAAACTTGGAAAAGTCGCGGGAATACAGGACGAGGCCTTCCGGCCTTCGTCCAGTATTCCCGCGACTTTTCCAAGTTTATACCCGATAAATGTCTGTTTTACAGTAGAACCTCTCTATTCCATTGTACGTTCACTCTCCAACGTGTTCATCGTTACTTTATTGTCTTGTATGCCCCACCCCCGCCCCGTCCCCCGTTATGTATTGAGCTCCACTTTTTCACGCACTACAGTATTCATGTTGAATGATCGAATGCCAGATTCGCAGTGAAACCTATCTAAATTGAACACCAAAAAATGATGTTTCAGACCATATGGAGGGGTTCCGAGAAGTTACATGCCTGAGTTCGAGGCCACCCCAGTTGACGACTGTGTTTACTGACCGTTCCAAGACGGTATCTTCTCTGACGCGCTCCCGTGTACCGTAGTTTGTTTACTGAGCATTTGAGAGACTTAATGCCAATCCGCTGCTCGGAATAGTCTGCAATTTCCTGTGCAATTACATTTTTTCCAGACAGATTTGCAGCTCAAAAACAAAACATTAAATACGTTGCCACCAGTGTAGATTCAGATCAGCCTGTGCATCCGCCCAGTCTGATCATCATCTGCACTGTTCGCCAGTGGAATCTGCTGTTGATAGATACAGTCGAACCTCTCTAAACCGGAAAACAGGAAACATATGTGTTCATAATTTTGATGAGTTTCTTGGTCAATTATCAGAGGTGATAACGCCAGTTCGTGACCGCATAGAACACAACTATGGCTCATAATGATGAAATTCCTGATTTACAGAGATACCTCTCTTAAACGGACACCCTGGGGACTTCCCAGGGTGTCCGGTTTAGCGAGGCTTCCCTGTATGTGATTTTCACGACGTGTTATTCGATTGAAAACTCCGCATGGGGCATCTATATCTTCAACTGTAGACAATGTGGTGGCCGAACAAATTCAGGAATTTGTCATTTCTGGACGACACCGGTGAATAACGCGTGACGGGGATGGTACAATGGTTAAACAATGGCATAATGATGGTCCGGAACCGACAGAAATTCAGAAAAAAAACTGTCATGTAAACATAAAACCGCCTCTATGCAATACTCAAATGTGTGCGTACAGTGTGTGCGTACATGTATGCTGGTGTGCGAGCTCGTATGTGTGTTCACGTTTATGTTTCTCAACATCAGCAATAATACAGCAATTACGTTTTGCGAAAATATGTAAACAAAAAACAACAACAAAAAAAACATTAATCTTTAGACGGCTATCTTATTTTTTGTGTCATCCGCTGTTTATTTTCTATTTTCCATTTGTATCATCAAAACATGCTTTAACAGCACTTTATACTAATTTACAACGTGCTTTGACAGCACTTCAGAATCATTTCCATTGGAAATGATTCTGAAGTGCTGTCAAACCATGTTTTTATTGAGAAATAAGGCAAGATATAAAAGCAACAGCAGACGACAATTGGTGCGAGTAGCGGTCTAAGGGTTAATACTTAAGTTGGAACAATATAGGTTCTGTTTCTGTCCGTATACGCGGGTGTGCGCACTCGGCCCAGAATAGATACACTACTGTCTGTTTCACGAAACCTGCCCAAATTTTACGGCCATACAAACAATACAAAAACAATATTTTTTACGATAATATTAAATTTGACCAAAATGTAAGAATGTCACTTCTTTTTATTTCTTGAAATTTGGTCAAATATTGATTTTAATGCTGCAAAAATAATTCCCCTTGTTAAATCCCCATAGACATATTCACAGAGTGGTCTATGGGGATTTAACAAGGGGAAATTTCCAAGCTATCTACAATGTAGCCAGGTTTCGGAGTCAATTTCCAAATTATATTTTGTTGACTCCTCCCACAACTCCACCTCATTTCCCCCCATGCTAAATTCCCATAGACAAATCAATTTTTTCGTAATAAAATCAATATTTGACCAAATTTCACGAAATAAAAAGAAGGCTCACTCATAAATTTTGATACAATTTAATATTTATATAGCCGTAAAATGTGGGCAGGTTTCGTGAAACAGACAGTAGTTATCTTTGCACTGTCACCTATGGTAGGTATACTGACATGTTTCCTCGATGAAATGTTGTACTTACTGTCTGTTTCACGAAAGATGCCCAAATTTTACGGCCATATAAACAATTAAAAAACCATATTTTTTTCGATAACATTAAATTAAAGCAAAATTTAAGAATGATCCTTCTTTTTAGTTCATGAAATTTGGTCAAATATTGATTTTATTGCGAAAACAAAATTTCCCCATGTTAAATCCCCATAGACATCTTCACGGAGTGAAGATGTCTATGGGGATTTAACATGGGGACATTTTTTAGAATTTCAGAAATACTGGACCGATTTTTAAAATGTAACCTTTGTTATCTTAGTTAGATCATTTCCAAGCTATCTAGCTAGGTTTCGGAGTCAATTTCCAAAACAAAATGTTTTTTGACTCCTCCCACAACTCCTCTACCTCTTTTTCCCCATGTTAAATTTATGGAACGCCAAATCTACATAAACTCAAATATATATTGCTAGCAACAAATATTTGGAGCTAGCAATAAATATTTGGAGAGCTCTCGAAATCAATTAATGATATCTCGAAATCAATTAATGATATCTCGAAATCATTTGGAGAGCTCTCGAAATCATTTGGAGCGAGCAATATAACATTTGATATGGAGAGCTCTCTAAATCATTTGGAGTTATCTCTAAATCATTTGGAGAGCTCTCGAAATCATTTGGAGAGCTCTCGAAATCAATTAATGATATCTCGAAATCATTTAGAGAGCTCTCGAAATCATTTGTAGCGAGCATTATATAACTTGATTTCGAGAGCTCTCCAAATGAAAGCTATATAATGCTCGCTACAAATGATTTCGAGAGCTCTCTAAATGATTTCGACATATCATTAATTGATTTCGAGAGCTCTCCAAATGATTTCGAGAGCTCTCCAAATCATTTAGAGATAGCTCCAAATCATATTTAGAGAGCTCTCCAAATCAAGTTATATAATGCTCGCTACAAATAGATTTCGAGAGCTCTCTAAATGATTTCGTGATATCATTAATTGATTTCGAGAGCTCTCCAAATGATTTCGAGAGCTCTCCAAATGATTTAGAGATAGCTCCAAATGATTTCGAGAGCTCTCCAAATTATTTAGAGATAGCTCCAAATGATTTAGAGAGCTCTCCAAATCAAAGTTATATAATGCTCGCTACAAATGATTTCGAGAGCTCTTTAAATGATTTAGAGATATCATTAATTGATTTCGAGAGCTCTCCAAATGATTTAGAGAGCTCTCCAAATGATTTAGAGATATCATTAATTGATTTCGAGAGCTCTCCAAATGATTTAGAGAGCTCTCCAAATGATTTAGAGATAGCTCCAAATGATTTCGAGAGCTCTCCAAATGATTTAGAGATAGCTCCAAATGATTTAGAGAGCTCTCCAAATCAAAGTTATATAATGCTCGCTACCAATGATTTCGAGAGCTCTTTAAATGATTTAGAGATATCATTAATTGATTTCGAGAGCTCTCCAAATGATTTAGAGAGCTCTCCAAATCAAATGTTATATAATGCTCGCTCCAAATGATTTCGAGAGCTCTCCAAATGATTTCGAGATATCATTAATTGATTTCGAGAGCTCTGCAAATGATTTCGAGAGCTCTCCAAATATTTATTGCTAGCTCCAAATATTTGTTGCTAGCAATATATATTTGAGTTTATGTAGATTTGGCGTTCCATATAAATTCCCATAGACAAATCAATTTTTCGTAATAAAATCAATATTTGACCGTATTTCACGCAATAAAAAGAAGGCTCATTCTTAATTTTTCCTTTAATTTAATATTATCAAAAGAAATCTTGTTTTTGAATTGTTTATATAGCCGTAAAATTTGGGCAGCTTTCGTGAAACAGACAGTAATAATGGTCATCCAAATATGTTCTAGCACAAATCACAAATTTCATTCAAGAGTGCACAAATCTGTGGAGGGATGCTATTGACGTCGTTTTCGGGACGGGCAGTATATATGCATTCAAATGAGCACATTTGTGACCAGACGAGTGTCCTAACTTGAATTATTTATTTTACCAATGATTGCAGCCCTCGAAATTCAGTGACCGCGAATGTATTTGCGGTTGTGACTGCATAAATGGGGCTTATGTGATTGATGACCAGCGTAACTCCTGATCGAATAGCACACTCCTGTAGCCTGATACATGTACATGTATATAGTACGATTTGTTTTTTGATTGCTAGAAGTATGGCCGAGGTCTCATTGATGGAAAGGCGAGCAGTGCAGATCCTGATCAGACTGTGAGGATGCACAGGCGGATCTGGATTTACACTGGTTGCAAGACCCATAAACCACATTCCTTCAGTCTTAGCCATATATCTGAGTTGACATTGTCTGACACAATCATTAATTGCTACTACAGTGTCTGATAGGAACAATCGCTTAAATCGATCTTGACCACAGTGTGTGCTAAGAAATTCACCTTAAATTGACATTGACCACAGTGTCTCCTAAGAAATTCACCTTAAATTGACCTTGACCATAGTGTCTCCTAAGAAATTCACCTTAAATTGACATTGACCAATTGTCTCCTAAGAAATTCACCTTAAATCGACATTGACCACAGTGTCGCCTAGGAAATTCACCTTTGTTTGAATTTCACCACAGTATCTCCTACATGTATGAAAATAACCTTCATTGAAATTTGACCTCGGTGTCTCATTTGATCACATTGTTTTCTAGGAAAAGCACCATAATTTGAGTTTGAGTGTCTCCTTGGAAAATAACCTTAATTTGAATGTGACCACACTGTCTGCTAGGAAGATCTCCTCAATCTGAATCTGACCCCACAGTGTCTCCTGGAAAACTCAAGCCTACTTTGAATTTGTACACAATGTCTGCTAGGAAAATCTCTTTAATATGAATTTGATCATAGCGTATCTCAGGAAAATAACCTTAATTTGAAATTGACGACAGTGTCTGCCACTACATGTCTTCTACATGTAGGACAATCACTTGAATTTGAAATTGACTACAGTGTTTCTATGAAAATATAATTCATGTTTTCAACGGCAGCATTTGTTGTGGCGGGGTTACCCGAGACGATTCCGAAAGGTATATATTAAGAATATGTTTGCGGTGAAATAAGAAATGTTATGAATTTGTAAACAGTCAGGATATAAAGGGTTTCATTATGTTTGCGAACACTGTAGCCCCAGATCAGCCTGCGCATCCGCGCAGTCTGCTATGGGCCTGCACAGTTCGACATTGGTTTGGTGAATCATTTCTGCTAATTCTAAATGAAAATTGTTTCAAATATTCAGTGCAATATCTCTAAACCGGAAACAAAGAAACATATGTGATCTTCTTTTTCTTGGGTTTCTTGGTCATTTATCTCAGGTGATAATGGCTGTTCATGATCGCATGGCACACAAGTATGGCTCAGAATTATCAAATGTCTGATTGACAGTGAAACCTCTCTAAACCGGACACCCTGGGGACCACCCAGGGTGTCCAGCTTAGAGAGGTTCCACTGTTCTGTCCTGGTTTGGCTTAACACACGTCTAGTTGGTTCTACTCCATGTTTGCTCGAAAATCCGTTTGCTTGTATACAAAAGCAGCATCTCTCTCCGTGTTTTCGCGTTTTGACCTCACATGTGTAGAGTTGGTTAAGTAAACGTGTCATTCTTACAGTATCTAGTCGGATGATGTATGTAAATCTGATTTTTGTTTAGGGGACATTTTCATTCAAATGACCTTCATTAAAGGTTTGCCAAAAAAACAGTGATGGAAGAAATGAAATATGGCGTCATAATCCAAGATGGCAGCTGTTTATGTTAATAATAAACTATATACTTTATCCCGTTGCTCCAAAGTGTGCGTTAGTTCAATCTACTACTATCGTATTGTAAAATTTGAGTGATACGTTTTTATCCCGTCAACACAGTGCGTATGTGCCGTGAAACACGGTGCCGTGAAACATTTTTTGATATCCTGTCAATACGACCTAATCACTGAGTATGAATATGTGCGATTGCCATACTAGTCGATTCTCGATTTTGAGGATGCTGCTGGTTTGTCTTATGGAACGCCAAATCTACATAAACTCAAATATATATTGCTAGCAACAAATATTTGGAGCTAGCAATAAATCATTTGGAGAGCTCTCGAAATCATTTGGAGAGCTCTCGAAATCAATTAATGATATCTCTAAATCATTTGGAGAGCTCTCGAAATCATTTGGAGAGCTCTCGAAATCAATTAATGATATCTCGAAATCATTTAGAGAGCTCTCGAAATCATTTGTAGCGAGCATTATATAACTTGATTTGGAGAGCTCTCTAAATCATTTGGAGCTATCTCTAAATGATTTGGAGAGCTCTCGAAATCATTTGGAGAGCTCTCGAAATCAATTAATGATATCTAGAAATAATTTAAAGAGCTTTCTAAATCATTTGTAGCGAGCATTATATAGCTTTGATTTGGAGAGCTCTCGAAATCAAGTTATATAATGCTCGCTACAAATGATTTCGAGAGCTCTCTAAATGATTTCGAGATATCATTAATTGATTTCGAGAGCTCTTCAAATGATTTCGAGAGCTCTCCAAATGATTTAGAGATATCATTAATTGATTTCGAGAGCTCTCCAAATGATTTCGATATATCATTAATTGATTTCGAGAGCTCTCCAAATGATTTCGAGAGCTCTCCAAATGATTTAGAGATATCATTAATTGATTTCGAGAGCTCTCCAAATGATTTCGAGAGCTCTCCAAATGATTTATTGCTAGCTCCAAATATTTGTTGCTAGCAATATATATTTGAGTTTATGTAGATTTGGCGTTCCATAAGACAAACCAGCAGCATCCTCAAAATCGAGAATCAAATGCGGCATGATATACCATTTGCTATGAACATTTTGTCATTTTTCAACGTTATTTACGGAAATATCACAGTTTCTGTAAATGCATTTCATGATCGCACATGTTCTTAGGTACAAAATCAAATGGCCTGCCTCGTATATATACATGTACATATGTGACAAGCAGGGGCGGATCTGGAGGGGGGTGGTTACGGGATTGCAACGACACCTTTCAGCCACAGGAAAGTGCATTTCGAAGAGCTCGAAAATAGGACAACCTCATAGTTGCGAACGGTAACTCTTGCAATTACTCCCGTACCGTCCGTAGCTAGCAACGGACTGTACGGGAGTAGATTGCAAGAGTTATCTTCGCAAATAGACAACCCCCCCCCCCCCCCGTTCACCAAATACTGGATCCGCCCCTGACAAGTGCGCGGCTCTGTAATCCGTTAAAATATCGGTCAGAGGGCACTTACCGCATTCCTATTAACCTTCCCAACGCTAAAATAACATTTTGTCGTCTGCTGATTATCTTTTATTTTCCATTTTTATCAACAAAAACATGGTTTGGTAGCACTTTAGAATCATTTCCGATGTAAATGATTCCAAAGTGCTACCCAACCATGATTTCATGAGAACAAAAGACAAAATATGAAATAATAGCCGAAGATAATTTTCAATATTCGTTTCTTGCATTATAAGGGTTATAGAGAATAGTAGGTTAGTGCCGTGAATGGGAAAAAATATCTGGCAAGGCTCAATAATTTCTTTATTTCTCATCAGAAGTATATGTAGTGACCACTATTTGAACCGTCTCGCCGAGACGGTTCAAATGAGTGGTCACAACATATACTTTGGTTCAGAAATAAGGAAAATAGAGAGAGAATAGTAGGTAAGTGCCGTGAATGGGAAACAAATATCTGGCAAGGCTCAGGAAACGGGATGGGCGAGGCTCTGCCGAGCACATCCCGTTTCCGTGCCGCGCCAGATATTTTTTCCCATTCACGGCACTAACCTACTATTATATTTATCCCGTCAACACCTACAAATGGCTGTAAAATGCAAAAATAGTATAGACTGGATATCAAAAATGTTTCACGGCACCGTGTTTCACGGCACATTCGCACTGTGTTGACGGGATAAAAGTTTGCATGCTGATCACACAAGTAGAAGACCTGTGACCCACAAAATGGCCAATTCTCAAAAAGTCACCGCACCGACCAATAGGGGATCGTAGTTAGTTATTTCCCCTTGCAAACCTATTTATCGAGATCCGATCTTGTGTTTTATTTCAGCGTTTATTTCTTACTGAACAGTGCAAAAAGTTATTACTGCGAACAGGGTTGACCCAGATCAGACTGCACATATGTGCAGTCTGATATGGGTCTACACTGTTTGTGCAATAAGCTTAATGAGTGTGAATATGGATCTGGCAAATAATGCAGACCCGGATCAGATTGTGCATGATATATTGGATGACATGGACTGAAACTACTGTCTGTTCCACGTTTTGCTGCCGACGAACGTTTGATTTTAAACACATTAAATCTAAACAATATTTAAAATTAAGTAATTTCTTTATCAATAACAAAAAAAGTCACCCTCCCCAAAAAAATTAATTGATTTTATTGCGAAAAAATCATTACTAGCCAAATGTTCGTCGGCAGCAAAACGTGGAACAGACTGTTCATCCAATTCATCCAATATATCATGCAAAATCTGATCCGGGTCTGCATTATTTGCCAGATCCATATTTTCACATTCATTAAGCTTATTGCACAAACAGTATAGACCCATATCAGACTGCACATATGTTCAGTAAGAAATAAACGCTGAAATAAAACACAGGACCGGGTCTGCATTATTTCCTCTGTATCTAACCGTTAGACTGCTGAGCACGAAACTTGTCATCTGCTGTTGCATTTGCCTTCTTTCTCAATAAAAACATATTTTGACAGCATTTTAGAATCATTTCCATTGGACATGGTTCTAAAATGTTGCCAAAGTATGTTTTTGATGATAATTATCGAAACAAATAAAATAAACAGCGGACGACAAATTTAATTCAGTATTAACCTCCCTACAACAGCCACCTCTCTACAACAGCCACTTTTGCGCCTTCCCATGGGTGGCTGTTGTGGAGAGGTTGCACTGTATTATTTGTGTCGTATACATTTCCCAATTGCAAGTATATGGCGATCGCGGAAATATATTCATCTATGTCCGAAACTGAACGTTACAGCCAAGTGCGATTGCGAAATTCATACACCACTGGTGCAGCAAGTATAATGTTTCACGTCGAAATAGACTAGGGCTCCAGATAAGTTTTGTATCTAAATAGTATTATACCCCCATATTTCAAATTCAATGCGTAGTTTACTTTTACAAATGTATTATTGATCTTCTTCCTTATTAAATAGGGAACCCATGATAAAATAATAAACACATTTAAAAATTCACTTATTTGAGCTGCGAAAAGGAAACACTGTTTGCTGTTTGCAGCTCAACTAAGTGAATTTATAACTTTATTACAGTATTTTCACTACTCAATTTGAATATCAATATCAATGAATATCAATGTGTATTTTCACATATCTGTGAGTATTTTGTACTCCCACCTAAGTGCGTAAAACACGCCAATACGCACCTTATCTGGAGCTCTGTTAGTCTCCGGATTCCTGGGCCCGGTTGCTCAAAACATCCGTTAGCTTAACGGACTGTTAAATCCTTAACTGAATGGTTAAAATCTCTGGGGGGGGGGGGGGGGGGGTGGGGGGGGGGGGGGGGGGGCTGTTGGGGGGGGGGGGGGGGGGGCGGAGCCGGCGCGTGCCACCCCCCCCCCCCCCCCACCTAAAATTCGCCGAGTAAAGATTTTTTACAAGTTACAAGGCACGTTTCATGCCAAGTGCCATGTATTCCATACATTTTTGTCTTATTGTTTCAAAATGTAAACGTTTTCAATCAAAAATCATGTATAAACGTACTGTGACAGTGTCAATATTTTTGCTCCAAAATGCGCCAGAACGCAGGAAATGCGACGTAGATTTCAAAAAAAATCCGGACCCCCCCTAGCGCGCTATCCCGAGCTCCGCTTGGTCGACTATTTTGCAATACTTGACTATATTATCTTCGATAATATAGTCAAGTATTGCAAAAAAGTTACGCCCCCCTAACCCGAAATCCTGGATCCGCGCCTGCATATGGCACAGAGCAACTGTTTGTTCCACGTTTTGCTGCCGACGAACTTTCGGCTATTAAACACAATACCTCTAAAAAATATTTAAAAGTAAGTACTTTTTCATCATTAACAAAAAAGTCACCCTCCCAATTTGATGAAATTCCATCAAATATTGATTTTATTGCGAAAAAAAACAACAAATTTACCTATGGGAATTTAACATGGGGCAAATGGAGCGACGTTTGGAAATCGACTCCGAAACCTGGCTAGATAGCTTATAAATGACGTAACTAATAACATAAAAGTTATATTCTAAAAATCGGTCCACAACTTCAAAAATCTATTTTAGCCACCCTGTTAAATTCCCATAGGAATCAATATTTTATGGAATTTTATCAAATAAAAAAAAATTGGGGAGGGTGGCTTTTTTGTTATTGTTAAGAAAATAATTACATGTAAATATTTTTTGGAATTAATGCGATTTTCCTATGGGAATTTAACATGGGGACTAAAAATAGATTTTAAAATATATTTTTTATTCGTTGACCGATTTTCAAAATCAAACTTTTGTTTTCTAAGTTACATTATTTTCAAGCTAACTCGCCAGGTTTCGGAGTCAATTTCCAAATGTTTTCGTTTTTTGATCCATCAGGATCAAAAAACGAAAATTTTTGGAAATTGACTCCCCATGTTAAATTCCCATAGGAAACTCGTTTTTTGCAATAAAATCAATATTTGATGGAATTTATCTAACAAAATCTTTTTTTGGAGGGTGACTCTTTTGGTATTAATGAAAAAGTACTTACTTTAAATATGTTTTAGATTTAATGTGTGTAATAGCTAAAGGTTCGTCGGCAGAAAAACATGGAACAGATATTAGTTACATTAAAACCATTTTACCCATAAGTAACTGTTGAACTTTGTAAAGGGATCTTCTTTATCACAAATCAGAAAATGTTCACAAACAGTGTAGATCTTGGGGAGACGGCTCGTCAGGTGCCTGATCATCCGGATCTACACTGTTTGCAAATATTGGGAAGCGATATGTAGTGTTGAAAGTGTTGATTGAGTTATTGTAGTTGCGAAACTTTTGCAGTGTACGGGAATATGTTTCAAGCGTTATTGTTCGCAACTAGATTTATTTCTGATATTGGCTGAATTGTCAACTCAGTAGGTCCTGTTCAGACTACGCGGATCTACACTGGTCGTGAATGCATTATTCTGTATGTGGCTGTGACTGAAGAAGTCCAGATCCGCACATTCTGATCAGGATCTGCACTGTTCGCCATTTCATCAATTAAACACCCGACTTGTTTCTAACAAGCGACATAGACTGCTACCAGGCTACATGGGTGTGCTATTTGATCAGGACCTACACTGGTCACAAATCCGGAAATGCCCATTTTCCCAGTCACGGTCACATATGAGACACGCTATGTGAGTTTGTACCTTCGGACATCTGCGTAATTTCATTAAATACGTTTACAACATTTACAATATATTTCATAAATAACGTCAAAAGTTGACAAAATTTTCAGAGTACATGCGGAATATAATTCCGCATGTACTCTGAAAATGTTGTCAACATTTGACGCCATTTACGGAGAATATTGTATATTTTGTAAACGTATTTAATGAAATTAAGCAGGTGTCCGAAGGTATAAAATCACATGGCGTGTGTCATATATGGAATGGTGATCGTTATTATACCGTATTCCCTATTGGTGCCAGATTTGTGACATTTCGGTTACTGAAACATAGTTAAGAAAAAGACCGAGACCAATTATAAGCCATTCGCCGCGATAATCGCAAATCGGAATATTCTCTCGGTGGAGTAACATTTGTAATAAAACCGTTGTAATTGGGTATATATCTCTACAATAGACAATGATACATTTCCGTACAGACCAGTTTTATAAAATCAAGGTGGTCAGAGGAGATTTGATTTGGGTTTTTTTTTCTGAGGAGTATGTCAACCCATGTTTTATTTATATTAGATCCAGTGAGGACAGGCTACGGCTCATTTAAAGGAAGGTTCCGCACCATCCATATCAAAAGGAAGGTAGCAGAGTATGGGATATACATGGGGTATTCGGTCAAATTAATGTAAACTTACTATCTGTTTCACGAAACCTGCCAAAATCTTACGACTATATAAACAATAAAAAAACTCTTCTTTTTTTTAATTAAAAATGAGCATTGTTTTTGTTTCGTGAAATTTCATCAAATATTGATTTTATTACAAAAATGTATTTGTCAATAGGAATTGAACATGAGGGAAAATGGAAGCGAGGGAGCGGGGGGAGGAGTCAAAAATCGCCAAAAAAAATGGAAATTGACTTCGAAACCTGGCTAGATAGCTTGAAAATTATCGAACTAAGAAAACAAAGGTTCAATTTTGAAAATCGGTCCACTATTTCTGAAATTTAGAAATATTTCCCCATGTTAAATCCCCATAGACATCTTCAATCTGTGAAGATGTCTATGGGGATTTAACATGGGGAGATTGTATCAAGTGTATCGATTATATAAACAAAATATGCAGAAAAAAAGGTAGCATTAGTTTACACAGAGTAAACTTTAGTTTTGTCGGCCGTCGGAAACTGCTTACATACATATATAAAAACCCGTGTACAGGCTATTATATATTGTGTTGAGCCTGCTATCGAGCGTTTTTGAATTAACGCTTTCCCAAATAAAAAGGGATTTTCCCAAAAATTCCCTTTTATACAGCATAAATCAGCGTTTTGGATACAACCAAATTCCATTATTGGTACATTTTTTTTACGATTGTATGAAATATCATACATTCGTTAAGACCATATTTTCAAAAATTCCCTTCTATACAGCATAAATCAGTGTTTTGGATACAACCAAATTCCATTATTGGTACAATTTTTTTACGATTGTATGAAATATCATACATTCAGAAAGACCATATTTTCAAATCAGACCCAACCATGTAGTACATAGTTTTGGTTTGAATGAGTACCATTATCTGAATATATACACAAGTCATGCCAATTTTGTATTCTTTTAATAAATATACAGTTTCATACAATGAACACAAAACATTTGCGAACGTATGAAAATTTCATACGATCAAACTCATTGATCGCTTTTCATCATTGGTGATTGTTTGAAATTACGATTAAAATAAATAATACTTGACTATATACAGCTTTAACTAAGTCACAGAAAACAATATTTGCGAACGTATGAAATTTCATACAATCAAAAAACAGTCAATGAGACAGTTTTTCCATTATTGGTGATGGTATGAAATTACATACGATCAAAATAAATAATACTGGACAATATACAGCTTTAACTAAGTCTCAGAAAACAAACATTTGTGAACGTATGAAATTTCATACAATCAAACTCATTGGTCGCTTTTACATAATTATTGGTGATTGTTTGAAATTACATACGACCGAAATAAATAATACTGGACTATGCAGCTTTTACTAAGTCTCATGGAAACAAATATTTGCGAACGTATGAAATTTCATACAATCAAAAACAGTCAATGAGACAGTTTTTCCATCATTGGCGATTGTATGAAATTACATACGATCGAAATAAATTATAAAGGACTATATACAGGTCTAACTAAGTCTCAGAAAACAAACATTTGCGAACGTATGAAATTTCATACGATCAAATCATTGGTCGCTTTTACATAATTGGTGATTGTTTGAAATTACATACGACCAAAATAAATAATACTGGACTATGCAGCTTTTACTAAGTCTCAGGAAACAAATATTTGCGAACGTATGAAATTTCATACAATCAAAAACAGTCAATGAGACAGTTTTTCCATCATTGGCGATTGTATGAAATTACATACTATCGAAATAAATAATACTGGACTATATACAGCTTTAACTAAATGTCAGAAAACAAATATTTGCGAACGTATGAAATTTCATACAATCAAAAACAGTCAATGAGACAGTTTTTTCCATTATTGGTGATTGTATGAAATTACATACAATCAAAATAAATAATATTTTTCCATGGATGATCATTACGGATTCCAAACTTTAAGTCTCAAATAATAAGTATTTCATACAATCAAATTCAGTCAAAGTCACAGTTTTTCTATTTGTGATCGTCTGAAATTACATACGAACGAAATAAATAATACTGGATTCTAAAACTTTGAGTTTCAGTTTAACAGCATTTGCGAACGTATGAAATTTCATACAATCAAACAGTCAATGCGACATTTTTCCATTGATAATTGTACGAAATTACATACAATCTAAAAATTCATAACAGATTCCAAACTTTAAATCTCAAATAACAAGTATTTGCGAACGTATGAAATTTCACACAATCAAATTCAGTTAAAGTGACAATTGTATGAAATTACATACGATCGAAAAAAAATCATAATAGATTCCAAACTTTAAGTCTCAAATAACAAGTATTTGTGAACGTATGAAATTTCATACAATCAAACAGTCAAAGTTAGTTTTTCCATTGGTGATTGTATGAAATTACATACAAACAAATAAATAGTACTGGATTCTAAAACTTTGAGTTTCAGTTAACAAGCATTTGCGAACGTATGAAATTACATACGATCGAAAAAATCATAATGGATTCCAAACATTAAGTCTCAAATAACAAGTATTTGCGAACGTATGAAATTTCATACAATCAAATGTAATAGTTTTTCCATTGATGATTGTATCAAATTACATACGATCAAAATAAATAATTTTGCACTCTGTGACTTCAGGTAAGTGTTAATAAACAGTTAACTAATTGCAAATACACGTATTGCTGAAAATATGAAATTAACAAATATTACTGCAAACAGCAGTGTTCCAGTTGTTTTATATAAACTTGGCGCATTGTCGGAATACGAAGTACATGTAAATCTAATGGATCAACACATATCCCGATTTGTTAAACTAAAAGTGTGATATTTCATAAAATCAACAACACAATGAACACATTTACATACAACAGGTAACTATAGATAACTTATCAATCGTATGAAATGTCATACAACAAACATAACAACAAAGTTTTTCCAAGGATGAACAGATGAAGTAGATATTATATACGAGTTAATACAACCAGTACATTGAATAAACAAAGTAACTTTTCAAACATAAGAAATTAGGTACAATCAACCAACAAAATGAACCGAAGTACATGAAATGTTGACATTCTTATTTCCGATAATTGTTTTACCCGATTGTACATTTGAAAAAGAAACACAGCAGACAATATTAGTTTATGTTTAAGTGTATACACGTATACACATATACGTGTATACACATTATGTTTCTAAACACATTTGTACTTGAGCGAGATGAATAGGGTTTAAACGTCCGCTTTTCTGACATAGAGGTACAAACTCAGGGAGTCTACACGCAGACGGGCATTTGTACTTGAATAAAACAAGTGTATCAGTATATCGGCAGTCTCGCGAAAGACTGTCGGACCTCGGACCTGGCCGACAAAAATTGACCAGGACCAGTAAATATTCTCGAAACTTGGGTCCTCGTGTCCGATGAAATTTTCAAGTTGGTGACGAGCTCAGCCAATGACGAATTGACAAATTCTCCTCGTCCTTTACTAGTTTAGAACATGAAGTCAAAGTCATTGAGCTGTGTTTCTTTACAAAAATGTGTCGGTGAAAATGGTTGTAAGCTGCTTCCCTATTGGTGAATAGCAATCATAAAGTCAAATATCATTGGTCTGCATGCCAATAGCCAATCAAATATCGAGTTTTTAAACTACACGCGTCCGAATAGTAAATAATGAATTTACGTTTGTTTCCGTAATGACCGCCCCTCAATATAATGTGTGGCTGGCAGTTTTCCCACGCTAGCGACACCTGTCGGGACATTCATTGGACACTTCAGACATTTATAATTAATTTATTCGCAAAGGTTTCTACACTTTCCTAATAAGGAATTCGAGTAACGAATATGCGTACGTTTTTTAAATTTTACAGTTTGGTTTAATATAATTTATAGAAGTGTGTTGTCTTCGCTTTTCTACATACTTTGTATGCCGAGAGGTATTGTCCAGAATTATAGGAGTGTGCTGTCCTGGCTTTTAAGTTTATATGGTTACATGTAGCTACGTTGTATCGTATCGTATGTTTACATTCTTTGTCAAATGTCACAAGAGGTGAAACAGGCCGATGGCTTGAACACATTAAGATGGTCGAGTTGGCCATTCAATGCGCTGTATAAGATTCAGTAACAAGGGAATGTTCACATATATCGATACATGTACATATATTCAATCACATTTAGACTTGTGGCTAGTAGGGCCTGGAGGCTCGTCGGTTTCGTTGCAACACGATACAGAATCATCATAGGATTTCATGTGAGAAATTCAAGAAGTTCCGTGAATTTGAAATGAAACAAAGTAATAATAAATTTACCCTAATGCTAAGTTTACTGATTGCACCAAGTCTGTCACTCTCTGACCTTTACCTTGGGACTCGGAGCTTCATGTACTTGCTATAGTACGTTAGCCAATCATCAGAGGAATGCATGTGTGAAATATCAAGAAGTTTTACCACCCGCCCCTACGTGAAAGCACCGAGTCTGTGAGCTTGTCATTGGGGCTTAGGCCCAGAGGTTCATCAACTTGCTAGCCTACAGCATGATAGAAAGCACACAATATAAAAACTGTACTGTATCGGACTGCTAGCTGATCAGTATACAAGCAAGAATTCCGCCACGGAAGCGGTATCGCGCCTGCCGAGGGGCCGAGGCATTTGACCGTGAACATTACAAGTAAATAAATGACCTTGACCTTGAGAGGTTTGGATGTGGGGGTGTGCGTAGTGAAGCATCATCCCAAGACAAACATTGATGTGAAATATTATGAAAGTCTGGCAAGGGGTTAAGAGATATTGTGAAAAAACAATAACTTCTTAACGCATATGCCTTACAAAAAACCGAACGACGCGCACAACGCGGACAATGCCGACGGAAAAAGAAAAAAGCGCCGACTATAGTCGCGCCTCTGCTAAAGCAGGCGCGACAAAAAAATGTACACTGGACAAAACTAAATAATCCCATCTTAGCTACATGTACTTGAATTCACAGAAAGAATACGACACTGATTGATTGGATATATAAAGTACATCCAACATAATATCATATACAATAGCAGCAGGGTTCAATTTTGAGGGCGAAGTGACTTCAAGTGAGTGTCATCGTCATTTTTTTTTCGTTCACTTCACTTTTTATTTCCCGTCGGGCGAAGTAGACTTTGAAAAAATCCCGGTAATTTTGAGTGATTGCAGTTTCCATATAATCGTCATAAATTGAAACAAAATTGTCAATAGGGAACACTTCTGTATCACGGAAGTACTGTACATACAGCACTAACTTTCAGTACTGTCAGGCATCTTTGGTACACCATATCACTTGGTCTCGGGTGTGAATCCCCGTAAGAAAATGTGGCTACACTGCTGAACGGCTGGCATTCTCAAGGCCTCCAGAGGTGCGAGTGGCCAACCCTGAAAATAATTACAAATCACTTGAATTTTGAACAAGAACACTTAAAGTGAAAACAAGTGTGAAATACCCAAGAGACGCATCTAAATGCTGCCTGGATTGGCTAAAATTACAAATTTGGCCCTTTACGCATGGGTGGGCTATAGAATGAAATGAGATGTGCTGAAAAAGCACTTGCAGTTCCATGTCATCAGACTTGTGGTTGCAATGACACCGAAAAAGGTAATAATGCATATTATCTAGGGCCTTGATAAGCAACTATAAAGATGGTAAAACTAACGAATGTTTACCACAGCAATACAAAGTTCGATAAAATTGGATAATATGTGTTTTGTTAAAGGCCCTGTGTCTCAGATGTGGATGAAATGTGACCAAAACAGTTGGTAACTAGAGCAAGTGAGCAGTCTCACAGATACCCCCCCGATCTCTGCCTGAACCGACAAAAAAAAAAATTAAAAAAAAAAATTAACGCAAATCTTACGGATGGACGAGCATACGAATGAAATGACAAAAAAATATATACACCTTGACTACTTCTTATGGTTTTCTGAATATATATATGACCCTATGGGTCACATAAACAAAAGTGTTGAAGGTCACAATATATACGCCCATTGAGGCATAGCCAGTTAGCAACACATCGTCTCCTCATGGTAAACTTGTATGGCAAATCATTTCATTGGTTTTGAAAGTGTATAGCAGAAGCACATGCACATTCTTGACATTTGACCTCTAAGTGTTACCCTGAACTTGGACATAAAGATGTGGGTATTGAAATCGACACATCATCTCAAGGCAAAACATTTGAAAATCCATTCATACGGACGGACGGACGGACGGACGACGACGGACGGACGGACGGACGCATGGATACCCGGACGTGATTGTGATCACTATGTCTCGCTTTCCGCAAGCAGGCTCGACAAAAATGAACTGATAACACAAAAAAGACAATAATATTGTAGGTGTTAAACATATTACCATTTCAAATAATTTTTGAATGTTTTAGTACCGGTAATCAAGATTTCCATTACAGAAATATTGGTAGCCAAAGGGCTATATTGTGGCTACCAGTAGCGCCACCTTACTTATTGAATGAAAATATGAGTAAAGATAAAAATACACAAAGTTTCAAGTCAATCCAACTTACGGTTGCAGAGATATTGGGTACCCAAAAACTTTAAACACAAATCTTAAGGATGGAGGAACGGAAATATGAAAAGTATAGTTTGCATGCTGGGTATAATAAGGTTATAGTGTTATGTTTCAACCTCAAGTATGCTATATGTGCGCACATTTTCGTAAAATAACTTCTGTATTCTATGCCCGATCATTATGATACTTTTTTTGTAGAATCAGTATTTGTAACATTGGTAATTACTAGCTAGACGATGTTTTTTTCTATTTCATCTGTCTTATATTTGTTCTATCCTTCTAGCTGAGATACCACCTGCTGTGTAATTTTTGTCACAATAACAGCCTCTTCTTAGTGATTTTGTCCTTGCGATTTGCGACATGGTCTGACAAGCGAGGTGAAAAATGTTTACTTACATGTTTCTCCTTGGTTCATGGATGTTTTTATAAAATACTGCCCAGTTTAAGACCGCAAAACACGAGGACATAAATACTGAGAATGTGCTGTTATTGTGACCAAAAAGTACACAGCAAGTGTCTCAGCTAAGAACAGAAATAAAATACTGCAGAAATAGTAAAAGACATCTATACAGCCGAGATTATCTAAGCTGGCCTTTAGCTAGGTAATTACTAGTTGCGAACAGTCACTTACAATCTACATGTACCGTCCGTAGCCACAGTTACGATTCCACACATAGGCTTCCTCTGCAGAATAACGAATCAGATCGTGACAAACTTTGTATGGTTGGAGTTTCTAATGTATATACATATATGGTCATGGTACACAACATTAGTTTGAGCTGGCGATCAGCTATCGGCCAAATATGACCGATAATCCACGCCCCGACAGCCTCCAATTCTGTGTGAGATTCTTTCGTTCACGAAAATTTCGCTTTGGATGGGGTATGCAAAATGCGAATAACTGAATAAATGCTGAATAAACGATTTGAAGTGAGTATATTCACACACCTAATACCTTTTTCGATTGCCAGAGACAGAAGTCATACATTTAATCAATGTTTATTGTGTTTTATTGTGTTTGTGCGAGTCGAAAAGAGAGGGCTCTATTCTATATAATTGTTTATCACCTTTCTATATAGAAGATGGTACTGTACGAGACCAAGTGGGTGGGGTAATGGGATTTTTTTAATAGGCATTTTGTTGGTGTCATAGGTCCGAGTCTTCCACCTGTGGAATAAACAAGTGACCCAGTCAGTAGCAGCCAAATTCAACATGTAAAATTTAAGTGGGGTCCATTTTCTGCAAATGCAAAAATAAAAACTTTCTACAATGTTAAAAATTGTTTCAGAATAATTGGTTTGTATTACTTTTATAACACTAATATTTTTTCCAGATGGAAAATATCTGAAATACGTCGCAATAAACTGCCAAAGTGTGAATCAGATCTGATTCGCTATTCTGCAGAGGAATCCTATGAGTGGAATCATAAGACAGGAGTAGATTGCAAGTTACCTTCACAACTACCGGTATTCATTATACTAACCTTCATTTCTGTGGAATGAGTAGACCCAATTCTCATGGATTCATGCCTTCTCATTGATTCATGCCCCTAGAAAACAAGTGAATAAGCATATTCTAAGAATAGTGTTACTTGAAAATTATTTTAAAACGGTATTTTAAGTTGTTTCCCACGGATTTCTAAGTTACAGTTACATACAATTGTGATATATCGTCTATTTTGTGATTTTTCTACGTATTTCCTTAATCTGAAGAGGGTCTGTTCGCAAATTATGCATACAATGTGATATTTGTTGATTTCTAGGGGAATATGGACTTCACCATATTTAAATTTGATGCATCTAGGCAGCTACACTTCTTTATTGTATGAGTGATCAAGGAATGTCACTCAAATGTGCAAAAAGTTGTAGGGTATGAACCTGATGAGAAGTTTCAAGATCAATTAGGTGACTTGGGTAGGTTATTGCTAGGGACGTACTCCAAAGACTTGCATAAACAACAATTTTGGCGAATTCCTTATGTGCACTCATAGTTAGTCAAGTGTTTGAACTTCATGTTGATGTAATGTATACATTTTCAGGAATTAATCAGAAATTATATAACACAATATTAATTTATTTGCTTAGGGGCACGGATCCGTGAGAACAGCGACTATATACACCTTTCTAAACAATGTACAAAACAATTAAAAAGTGTCCGGGTCACGTGTAAATATAATAGTACAAAACTCCCATTCGCCACCATTGTAACGAAAAGCCAGGCAATGTAGACAATTGGAACTCGCCTATACAACGCATTACCAGGGGTGTAAAATTATTTGAGATATCACTTGCCCTTAAGGTCTAGTAGATGTAAAATCTTACTCGCCCTTACTGATTAGCCACTCGCTCTTATATTTTATACAGATATTTCAATATTCACTATGTTCGCCATTAGTAGGCTATATATGCTACTGTACATGTATGTTATTTGAAATCTATCTCCAGATAGACAATCCAACAGTTGTCATGGTATAATGAATAAATATTTATATTTTCTCGGCCTGTCGCTTCGCGCGCTCTGTTTCCCTTTTCTCGTCATCTCCACCAACCGGATGACCAAATAGTGAGCGAATGTCGGTTTGCTTTGACATTTGCGAATGTTTCTTATAATCTATGATCTGTACAAAACAATTTTCATGATATTTCATTGCTGGGCCAGCATATATGAAAATGTACGGTACATTTTCAAGACTACAGCACACAAAATATGTTTAAGTAGATGTTAAATGCTTAATAATCGAACAGGTGATGGGAATGTCGTGAGTACATTAACCCTTTCAACACCACAAACCTCTATAGCAATATTTACAAACAGTATAAATCCGCGAGCCGTCTCATCAGGATCTGCACTGTTTGCAAGTATTGTTCATATTTGTCAAAGAAAAACATCCCATTTTTATAATTGGACTGATGAAAATCATTTTCTAACGAAAATCAAGCGATCCGTATCATCGGAATTCTGTGTAGTTTGAAGAAAATGATATTTTCGCATGTGCTAACTCTGGTTGTCTGCTAGCAATATTACGTGTTTACACCGGAAGCGAACATGGACGTCACAGAATGCCATATAATTAATGGGCGAGTTTAAATCGCGGACGACAGGCGGCCTAGGCCCGGCGACAATCCCATAAATCGAGACACTTGCGCGATAACTCGCTGCACTAACTTAAGTGAAGATTAAACTGTGGATGCGATGTCTTGCCAGATATATGTGACGGAGAATTTGCGTATTTCCCATTTATATTGTAAATACATGTACATTGTAGGTAAGTATTGATAAAATTTCAATTCACGCCACTTGAGCCGCGATTTAAACTCGTCCATAATTAGAATTGTTCCGCTTGGCGCAAACGCTTTTATTCAATTCAAAGCGTTTATGAAATGATCAATGGTATTTGATAAATAAACGGAGAACGGTGCATAACTAAATATTTTTTTATTCACGATCAATCATGGATGATCCAAAATTTACTCGACCCGTCGAACGACCGTCTACACAAAGCTACTCGACCGAGACGATGACCAAGTCGCCATGGTGAGCGGTCGAGTGGAATTTTACACCCTTGATTACAACATGTCAAAACCGCTGCTTGGGGTGGGTTTTCGGCATAGATTTTACAGTTGCTAATACATTAAAATAATTCTTAAAGATTTTGAGTGTAAACTGTACTAAAAACGCGTCTCACTAACCTAAATCCGCCTTTTAAAATCATACACCTTCGCTTACTGATTAAAAATGAATGTTTAGCCGCAATCTTTGAAAATATCGAATCCAGTGACACGCACTGATTTGGTCGGCTAATGAAAATGACGTCCGTCTCCAGTAACCAACCAAACCACTGCGTGCATGTGATTGAAATATTTTCAAAGATGGCGGCTAATAGTCATTGAGAATGCGGTAGTGAACGTGTATGATTTTACAAAGCAAATTTAGGTTAGTGAGACGCATTTTTAGTACAGTTTACACTCAAAATCTTTGAGGTTTATGTTAATGTATTAGCAACTGAAAAAATCTATTCTGAAAACCCACCCCAAGCAGCGGTTTCGACACGCTGTAATCAGGGGTGTAAAATTATTTGAAATATCACTTGCCCATAAGGTCTAGTAGATGCAAAATCTTACTTGCCCTCACTGGTTATACAGATATTTCAATATTCACTATCTTCGCCTTTAGTAGGCTATATAATGCTAATGTACATGTAATGTTATTTATAGCAATATTTCCAAACAGTGTAAATCTGCGAGCCGTCTCATCAGGATCTGCACTGTTTGCAAGTATTGTTCATATTTTGTCAAAGAAAAACATCCCATTTTTATAATTGGACTGGTCTGAAAATCATTTTCTAACGAAAATCAAGCGATCCGTCTCATCGGAATGCTGTGTAGTTAGGAGAAAATTATATTTTCGCATACATGTGCTAACTCTGGCCGTCTGCTAGCAATATTGCGTGTTTACACCGGAAGCGAACATTGACGTTACAGAATGTGATAAATTAATTATGGGCAAGTTTAAATCGCGGACGACAGGCGGCCTAGGCCCGGTGACCATCCCATAAATCGAGACACTTGCGCGATAACTCGCTGCACTAACTTAAGTGAAGATGAAAACCGTGGATGCGATGTCTTGCCAGACATATGTGACGGAGAATTTGCGTGTTTCCCATTTATATTGTAAATAGGTAAGTATTGATAACATTTCAATTCACGCCGCTTGAGCCGCGATTTAAACTCGTCCATAATTAGAATTTTTCCGGTTGGCGCAAACGCTTTTATTCAATTTAAAGCGTATATGAAATGATCAATGTATTTGATTAAATAAACGGGTTTAATAAACGGAGAACGGTGCATAACTATTTTTTTTGTATTCACGATCAATCATGGATGATCCAAGTCACTCGACCCGTCGGACGGGACGACAAAGCTACTCGACCGAGACGATGACCAAGTCACCATGGCGAGCGGTCGAGTGGAATTTTACACTCTGTGTGATGCGTTGTATAGGCGAGTTCCAATTGTCTACATTGCGTGGCTTTTCGTTACAATGGTGGGGCGAATGGGAGTACTTTCTAAGTACTATTATATTTACACCCGGGTACTTTTAAAATTGTTTTGTACATTGTTTAGAAAGGTGTTTTAAGTATATACAAACAATATAGACCATCCAAGACACGCTAGAATCGCCTGTGTAGAAAGTGTAACATAATCAACAGTTAGAGTGTAAATCAGATCAGAGTTGCTACTCTGCAGGAGAAACCTATAGAGTGCACCATAACTCTGGGTACGGACGATAATTGGACTATTCTGCAGAGTTATTTCCCGCGCTAGCTAGGGCAAAACGACCTGGGGTGCGAACAAGATTAAGCAATTTAAGGATTTACTATCTACGCCCTGCAAAATGCCATTATTGGTGACGATTGTGCCACAAATAATAATTATTGTCGCAACAATGTTTACGCCATTAAGAGCCTGAAGATGTCCCTCAAAAGGCATCACATAAAAGTATCCGATAACTGGTCTCCGACGACTACTGGGCTTATATTCATCATTCGTAAGCGTGTTTATTTGTTCTTATAAATGGACAAATTGGCGCATCGTGGGCAGGTACTGAACCACAAATTATAAATAAAATTACAAACCCAGATCAGCTGGATATGGTTAAACCCGCAACGTGTCAAGATGCGTCGGTGGGAAACAGAAATAAATCCCAAACAGACAAATTTCCCGCTGGTGCTTCCATGGACAAGGAAGATAACTCTTGCAAACATCTCAAACGGCACCAGTCCTAAACGGACCCAGTAAAATAATATTCATATCAAAACGGCCCCAGTGCTGCACGTCCCCATATCTACACTTGTCCAGGTAACATATTAAATCCAAGCAAAGTAATTTTAGTTTGTAAATAATGAAATCATCTAGCAAACAATTTTACAAAACTTTGTTACTGAATAGTAATTTCATTGTATAATATAACAATAAATATTCAAGATCATTTGATCTGACAATGGAAACAAATATTTTATCTATATATGTGACTATTTATTACTTTTTGTGGGATGACAGTATAGGATAAATGGATTTGTTATTAATAAAATATAGTATGTAAGCAGAATACTGTGAGACAGATCATCAAAATTGGGGAAAACATTAATGACCAACTGTTGATGTAATTAAACATAAGATATGAAATTATTTAGGAAAATCTCATATGCGATAAGATGGTTTTCAATCACATAAACCCATTTGTATTGAATAACGGTTTTCATTTTATATACGTCTGATATTTATCTGTGAAAAAAAAAATAACGTTGATGCTCTCGGGAACGTTTCACTTCACCGGCCGCTAAGGCAATACATGAATATTATAATCAGCGAAACATCGGCATATTCACCAAGCGGCATACTCTGACATGAGGTGTTGACATATACAACTCTTATTTGATTACCTCCAAATCTCCGAGAACACAAAAACCGACATTTGTGGAATTTAATAAGTTTCGAGCGATGTGAGCCAGCAGACATTAATTGAATTCGCATGACTCCACACGACTGGCACGCGTATGTATACACAGTTGTTAATTGGATATGATAAATACGTACTTTATATTGCGCGTGACACATATACAATTAAACAACTTCAAACACGTTAATTAACCGTATGGTGGTGTTCTGAGAAGTGTGGTTATAATTGCATTTGCGACCGGATTAGACCCGTATCATGGTCTACACTGTTCAGTATTCATTTATTGAAACAAAGAGTTTCGACTGTTATATCGCTGCGTGGAGTATGCAAGCAACTAAACTTGCCACATACATGATAAAGCCTATATACCATAAGCCTGGTTCATAAGTACACTGCATGTATTCTATAATTTGCTACTAGTTGGGTACGTTATATCATGTGACATCATTGACCAATTGCTGTCCAATGGGGTGAAATATGGTGTGAACAGCCAATCATATTAGGCCACACTTAATGGCTAGGTGATCCAGTATAACACTGGCAAGACTGACACATTTGAATGTGCCGCCTGTAATAATCCACAATAATCCATATATAGCAATCGCATGCAAACATTACTTCGTTTTAACAGGTGAAGTAAACTGTTAGCTGAAACTAAAATTATATGACCAGCATAGGCTCAGCCGGATCATCAGCTGCCGAAGACTTCCAAGTTCATGATCAGGAAAAACAATAATTGTCAGATAAAATTCGGCAAGGTTTTATTATTTTTAGCAGAATATGTTGATTATTTCATTATTTCTTTTCAACTCAAATTCTGTGATATTTTGTAAACAATGCCATGTCATGTTTAGTAACATACTTTAATTGTCATTTGTCCATGAAGGTATAAGTCACATATTTCCGCAGCCAATTGCAATGTATTCAAACATTCCTCAATTGTCCATGAGCTAGCTGATCCAAATGATATATTATTATATGATGTATAAGTAATTAGTAAGTACATTTACGACCAGTGTAGTGACTGGTCAAGTGACATCCCCTACGAGTGATAAAGATCTAGTGTGTGTTAGAAGCGTGCAATGTGATTAAATGGCTGAATGTAAATCAGTGTACATCTTGATAATACCACGCGGAATGCGCATGCTACTCTGAGTCTATAATGGTTGCAAAATCATTTAGCCAATTTATCAAATCAAAAATAACTGTTATGACATTTATCATTATCCAACATCCCAGAGGCTGTCTCTGACATGAGGTGTTAACAATGCAATCCAAATTGTATTATTTGCAGCGGAATCAAAACGAGAACCCGGCAGTGTGGAATTTGTTGTTTTAAGGATTATAAACGGGGACATTGTCAATAGCCCGCGGACGTTAACTGGACTTGCATGACTGCATACGACTGGCACGCGTATATTCAGTTGTTAATGTGGTACATTTAGCGACTTATGTGGCAAATTCAAACACTTTAACCGCAGGAGGGGGTAGGGGTTGACATTTACTTTCCAGCTGTATGTTAGAAAGTGGCTCATTGCATTTGCTAGCAGACAGGCACATAAACTGGCCACATAATTATAACATAAGCCATCATTTTAATTCAGCATCAGTCTAATGCCGCAGCTGACAAATAGATAGCTTGTCAGATATTGCACATGCCCTCGATCGGACCAGGTGGGTTCAAGTAATTTAGTCACTGCATGAACAAAAACTACATATTAAATCTGAGTGTGAACATTGACTTGTTGTGTATGCCTTAATATTTATTTGTATAGTATGATTTTGTCAGTAAGCTGATTGCATTAAATGGCATAATTTAAATTTCAGCTAGTAGATTTGCATATCGACTTCCCGCTAACAAATGAGGCCATTTGTAATAAAAAAAATAAATTCTGATTCCCATGTACCCTAAATCGTCGCATTAAACCCACCCATTGATTAAATGGATATAGGCCGGTCATATACGCATTATATTTAAAATTACAACTATTACTTCCTAGTTTCAAATTGTGTTGATTATGATGTAATAAAACATTTTCAAAAGACAAACATGTTTTAATATCATATACCTATCTGAAGCTTTACAAACGCAACATAAATTTACTGCTAATTAACGTATGCTTTCAGCATACAGAGACTATGGGTTCACATGCGTCCCACACAACAAGACAACATGACACCGTTAAAAATACCACCCGCAATTTCTAATCCATATAGCTCATCAAACAAAAATCGCGTTATATACCGAAAACGTTTTATTCAGATAAGCCACACAATCGGCAGCGCATGACAAATCCCATCTCATCCGGCATCGTGGCGGGAATGACCGGCGACCAAAGTACCAGCATAGAGGCACGTAAACGTGTGATTGTTCTGACTGGTCTCAAATTGACAAGCAATGCATTATATCATGGGTTATCTCATGGACCTATACATGAACATTTATCCGTTACATTGCAGAGAATCATGGACGTGATGGAACGGTCCAGTACTTATGTCAAATGGCGAGAAAAATGTGTACCGACCCGGGCCCGAACCCGGTACCACTGGTTTAATTACCGTATGGTCATCGCTCTAATCAAGGATATGCATATATATATATATGTCTCTGCTCTAACCGACTGAGCTAGCATGGTTCGAATACACACCTGCTGCCCATCGTGAGTTACATACATGACCATACATACCGTGACACAATCCCCAGCCAAATTGTAATTTGTTCCCGAATTCATGATTTTATGAGACATAGATCAGACTGACGCGTCGATGTGTGTATTACTATATCTGTATATACATCAATATAACATAATTTTGCTTACAAAAACATAGTTGCCAATGCATATTCTCATTTTTTTGACATTTCAGCCAAATGAAATATTAATTTATTTTATTTTACTCTGGCTCAGAACTGATAATCAAATAATATTGATAAAATAATAATACCAATACATATATAGCTATATATAACACCACGTACACGTACCACCATGTCGACCACTGATTTTACATATTTGCGTATTTTGTTTAGATCAAATAAATAGATAAATAAACGAAATAGAATAACGAACACTTGATTTTATTTTTAATTGTTTTATTCAATTTATACATTTAATAAACGCAAAATTGTCAGTACAATCAGAGACATTTATAGACTCTAAATCACTGGTACAATGAATGACACAAACATGTACAACCGGAATATTTTACTCGGATCACATAATACACTATTTGCAAATTAGCAATTTCCAAATTAGCAATGCCTTGGCAATCGGTTTACATTTTCTTTCATTTCATCTTATTCATATTTTATTGAATTATTCACGTGTTTTTTGCCGGATTTGCGGACGATTTGACTTGCGGACGATTTGATCTGCGGACGACTTGACTTGCGGACGATTTGACTTGTATTCGGTGCACCATTAATAGACGAAGGGTGCCGATTGCAAGAATTACCGCCATTTTGTGTCGAAAATTATGAACAAGCCAAGAATTCCACGCGATATGTTGTTTATTTTAACAGCTGTTCGCCGCGCTTTTCCGTTTGTAGCAAGGTAAATTTATTCATAGGTATTCTCTATTTATTATTGCCAATGCCTGGTTGTGCAAGTTATGATCATGTGGAATAATCGTGTTAAATGTTTAGTAATTTCACTTTCACTGACAGTGACCGACACCGTCACTGTGACACTGTTCAGGGACATACATACATTGATACAATATCCTCCGTCCCATCACTGTTTCTGTTTCAACTTATATTTAAACTCGTGCAATCAACTCCCGTACCGTCCGTATTCAGAGTTACGATTCCATTCATAGTCTTCCTCTGCTTCTTTGGGCCAAAGGAAGAGGAAGACTGATAATGATCTCAGTCACTATGAATGGAATCGTAACGAATGAATGGAATGCCAAAGTTTGGCAGTTCATAATTTCCATTCATTGGGATGGCACGATTTACCCAAATCTAAATAATAGTGAACTCGCCCCAAGGACAGCTCGCCCTAGATTAACTCCCCACACCTTAAGTCAACTTGCCCCAAACAGGTTTAGAACAGCTCGCCCCGACTGGCATAGGTTCAGGGTTAGGGTTAAATGCACAGGTGATAATTCTAGCTTGTCTTGGATGGTCAATTATTGTTTGTACAATGGTGTCGGCTAATTCTGCGCACCTAAGGCTTTCCAAACACATTTATATGGCATTACCCATCTCCATATTCAATGAAACTTTCCGGAATATTCAACGCAGTTCAAAGACGTTTGTGCAGGTAAAATTTCATAATGTTTGGACGTCAGTAAGTGACGTAAATTGTCGTAAATTGTGTGATGTACGACATCACATGCGTGTTTGCAACATCACATTTCTTTCGGCTAATGTACATTTTTTTAACTAAATAGAAAGGTGTTTTATGTATATACTGTCATTTTGGCTAATTCTGCACATCGGCTAATGCGCAATTCACGTCACATTTAGCCATGTGTACGTCATAATAAACTATGTGGATTTTGGAATAAACAAGCTGATTAATTGCTACACTGTGGCACAATTTTTATCACATTCCGATAGTTTGGTAAGAATTAATTCAGAATATAGTCAAAAATGTGTATAAAATCCTCAGACCCTGCTGATGGAATAGCTGTCTTTACTAAATGACTGGTAACTGTTAAACATCTGGTAGTGTAAACGAAAAATGAAATGGCGAGCAACATACTGGATCACCATAGCAAAATTGGTATTAAACTTGAAGCAGAACTATCCAGTGACATGGTTAGTTTCTTTGTTTAACAGTTAATTTAGTAAAGACAGCTATTCCATCAGCAGGGTCTGAGGATTTTACACATTTTGATTATATTCGGAATAACTTTTTACCAAACTATTGGAATGTGATAAAATTGTGCCACAGAGTAGCAATTAATCAGCTTGTTTATTCCAAAATCCACATAGTTTATTATGATATACACACGGCTAAATTTGTCGTGAATTGCGCATTAGCCGATGCGCAGAATTAGCCGAAATGACAGTACATATATAAAACACCTTTCTAAAGAAAATTAAAAACAATGTACAAAATAATTCAAATGCGCCCTGTGTAAATATAATAGTACTTATTTAGAAAGGTACAAAACTGCTATTAGCCACCATTGAAACAAAACCCCACACGGTGTAGACATCTGGTACTCGCCTATACAACGCATTACAGCATGTCGAAACCGCTGCTTGGGGTGTGTTTTCGGCATAGATTTTACAGTTGCTAATACATTAACATAAATCTCAAAGATTTTGAGTCATGAGTGTAAAACTGCACTAAAAGCGCGTCTCACTAACCTAAATTCACTTTTTAAAATCAAACACATATACTTCCGCATTCTCAATGACTATTAGCCGCCATCTTTTCAATCATGTGCACACAGAGGTTTGGTTGGTTACTGACGTCATTTCCATTAGCCAGCCAAATCAGTGACTGTGTGTCACGTGATTCAATATTTTTTATAGGGAAATGAACGTGTTACATTTTAAAAAGCGAATTTAGGTTAGTGAGACATGTTTTTAGTGCATTTTAGTAGTTTACACTTGAAATAATTGAGATTTATTTGTTTGGGGTTTTGTTTCAATGGAGGCGAATGGGAGTTTTGTACCATTCTAAGTACTATTATATTTACACCCTCCGGGTGCATTTGAATTGTTTTGTACATTGTTTAGAAAGGTGTTTCATGTATATACAAACAATAATTGACCATCCAAGACACGCTTGAATCACCTGTGGTTAAATGGAGAGACTGCAGAATTGGTCCACCACTTTGTTGACAGCACTAACGGTGACTAACCCCAACCTACCTTGGTATATCCCTGATATCTGAACCTATTGTTAATGTTAGGAGTTATATTACGCTAAAACTTATAGCTAGGACCTTGTTTTATTGCTCAAACCCTCGCTTAGAAAATCTCAGCTCTACGTATTTTACTATTTTATCTGTCTTTTATTTTATATTTTCTGTATCCGTGAGAGCTGAGATCCTTATAGTGTAAAATTTAGTCACAATAACCGACCCATCTTGTCCTGCGTTTTGCTACACAGTCTGACGAGTGAGAAGTTTAACACTTCACAGTCCTGTTAAAACATGCATAGACCAATAATACACATGTGGGTATACATACATTTTAGTTTGACATTGGTTATCCTTTTATCCCCATTTGTGTAGCAAAAACACCAGAACAAATTGGGCTGTTATTGTGACTAAATTTTACTCTATAAGGGTCTCGGCTCTCACGGATACAGAAAATATAAAAGACAGATGAAATAGTAAAACACATCCATAGAGCTCTGTTTTTCTAAGCTACTCAAACCCTAATGTTAGTGTTATATCAGAAAGGGGGCTGACCAATTCTAACCGGTTTTAGATATCGGTGATATACTCTTAATGTTGACATCCAAGGAGACGTTTCTGAAAAATTCATTGTAATAGTATTATACTACTGCGATTGAGATTTATATACGTGTGCCTGTGACTGGAGAAGTGAGGCTTTGGACACTACGCAATTCATTAAAGTTAATTCAGTATGGAATTTCCTCAACTGGCTGTTAACACTTGTACCACTACAGTCCTCTATAGTGGTATGGCAAAAAGTGTAGATCCAGTAAGAACCGGATCTCCACTTTTTGCAAGTAATTTTCATAGAAAAAAAAACCCACCACCTATTTATAAATAAGTGAAAATAATTTTGTGATGATTGGATTGGTCGGTAAATTAACATATCAAAATCCATTCCAGTTACTTAGAGGTGAACTGAAAGGGTTAATCACATTGAAAGCTGACATGTAAATGCGATAATTAACCGACCAATGCATGTTTATGACCAAGGACAAGTTACAACTGTATTCGCACAGTATTCATTGAACTTGATAATTGACTTTCAGGTTTTAGAGGCAGATGCGGCTCTTTGGAAGAACAAAAACCTATGGCTGATGACAGGCTAGTTTCCGGCTGTGGTGATGAACACAAATGGTGAGTACAGATAAAATGTATAGGACTTGCAATTACCAGAGATTTTCACCAAATGTTTTTTTTTTTTAGATAACATTTTACATCATAATCATGCATAAGCTGTCACTCTTGAGACTTCTTTTGCCACAGTTATTATGTGATGATCATTATCATTATCCAATTTTATCGAGCTTTAATTTTGTTGCGTTTGCTATTAACTGTAACATTCGTCATTTTTACCATCTTTATACAAATTTGGCATTTTTTACTTCCCAATCAAGGCCCGGTGGAACGGGAAACTTATTGTGGGGGCCCAATTGTGAAGGCCCGATTTTGCCAGGGGGGGTCCTGGGGCTTGCTCTCCCGAAAAATTTTGAAATCTAAGAGGCGTGAAACACCATTTCCTGCATCCCCAGGCCTAGTCTTGGGGGCCAAATGGCCCGATGTTGCTAGAGGGGTTCGGGGGCATGCTCCACCATAAAATAAAATGTAAAAGTGGAGGCGTGAAACGTCAGTTCCTGCATTCTCAGGTCCCAGTCTTGTGGACCCAAAGGGCCTGGATGTTGGTAGGGGTGTCTGGGGGCATGCTCCCCCAAACATTTTGGAAATCTAAGAGGAGTGAAACGCCATTTCCTGCATTCTCAGCAAGTTTGAGGATGATAACATGTGCTTTATTACAGAATTATTGGGGGGGGGTTGGGGGTGGGGGGGGGGGGGCATGGCCCAACAAAATTATTGGGGGGGGGGGCACTTCCGCCGCCCCTGATTATTTAGTAGATAATATACATGAACTTTTCAGGTGTCATTGCACAATAGTCTTATTGACATGGAACTGCATGTAATTTTATCAGCACCAACTCTTTATTCTATAGCCCACCCCATGCGCCACACAGGTTAAGGCCAAATTTTAGACCAATCCATGCAGAATTTACATGTTTTCTGTTAGCCATTGCACACTTGATTTCCCTTTTCCCTTATAAATGTTCTTGTTCAACCTTCAAGTGATACATTTGTAATTATTTTCAGAGTTCGCCAATCACATCTGGAGGCCTTGAGAATACCAGCTGTTCAGCAGCGTAGCCACATTTTCTGACGGGGGATTCATACCCGAGGCCAAGTGATATGCAGCAGGTTACATGCCGGATCGAACCCGTGGCCCGGCTTTAAATTACCATAGCTGTTTGATAGACCGTTAAACATCAATAAATCAATCAATTCATGCGATTGATAGTGATCTACAGTTACATGTTGTACAGAAATTGGTACATTGTGTTTGTTGAATGTATGAAATATCACACTTTTGGTTTGACAAATCAGCAGATGGGTTGATCAATTAGATTAACTCAAATACTTGTTTGTCTGAAATTGCATACGTTCGGCAATACGTGTGTGTGCAATGAGTGTACTGTGACTTAATTGAAGTCTTTAAAGAGTCCAGTGTATATTTTAATCACATGGTTGTAAATAATACAAATATCTTTTATTACACATACCGTTTATTTACATTCTTAAGCTCGGTGTATATCTACTGCTCGGTTGTATATCTACTGCTAATCAGTTAATTTCAAATCTGATTTGAGATGATATTGATTGTTTAAGCCTTTTCGTAGTAAGATGCCTTTGTACACAGACACTTTTAGACAGGTGAATAAAACATATACTGATTTATTTGCACTGTCACGATTAGCGATTAGCGGTAGCTATACAATGTGGGACGCTAGAAAGAAATAAGCCAACAGCAGTTGCCGTTGCCTCTGATTTTTTTAACCAGGATAAGCGCAGTGGCCAGGTCAACATTTTAGTAAAAAAAAATAAATATAAAAAAATATTAATTTGATGCGAGTATGGGGGCTGATTCATATATTCACACGTGTCCCGTGTCACAAACATGTTGTAGCATGGCATTGCAGTTAATACTGATCCTGTGAAATGTGTCGATTGGTGCGCAGCAGTTTTGTGACACCATGGGATGACTGCGTTTATCACTAACACGATATATGTACATGCATAAACATGCTTATGTGTATATATAGTCCGGAGTGTATATGCATGCAGTTCCATACTATGCAACAAGTACATGTAATGTTGTATATGTATTTGTTGAAAATGTATTACTGTTTACTCAATGTTTTAGCGACCCGTCTCTTGTAATTCTTTTAGAATGGCAATTGTATGTGTGCCTGTGTTGTACTATTGTTCTTTGTTTTATGATGTACAGTTGATGATACGTAAATAAACAATTTAACAACTGTGAATTGCGGGAGGTTGACTAGGAACATGCAGAGGGTAAATTTATTTAAAGCCCCTATGCGGCTTAAGTTGCCGAATTTGGCCTCCTATTGGGTTTTCCCACACATAAATCCAACATGTTTCTATTTACACACACTTTGAAACTGTTTGCATTCATTTTGGTACAAAAATGAGTTTGTAGTCGATGAAAATATCAATATTTGTTGATAAACAAACAGCAGGTGCGTGTTCAAAGTCCGATCGATTTTCCGATAGATGCTCGGGTCAACTGCTCAACTCCCTGATTCGCGGCCGATGAATTCCGATAGCCAGAGTTTATCGACTCGCTTCCGAGCCGAAGCCGTTGGGTTACGGAAATTAATTTGTCAATATTTACATTTTGCACTGAGTGGTACACAAAACAAGATTTTTGTTGTCTTCACATTGCGATTAAGATGTAAATCTCAAGACTTGAGATGTATCTATTAGGCAGTATATGTTAGTTTTGTGTACTAAATCAGTTGCCAAACATGTTTTTGTGTTTGAAAAAATCGGAAAATTGTAATACTGAGCCGTTCAGGGCCTTTAGCAATGGGTTTCGTTCTTGCCTGAATCATATATCCGTGTTTTGCCCCTCATGTACATTTTATTTTTTACTGTCTTGATAGTTGAATCCAGTTAATACAGATTATCAAAGTAATACATATTGGTACTAATCATATTACTTTTACAGAGTCTGGCTAAGTGAATCTGGTGTTGCGGGGACCTGGCAGCAGGTCAGGTTATGCTACGGTCTGGCCTGAATATATATTTTTAGGATATGTCTGTCCGTTCGTAAGTTTATTTTTTGGAAGTTTTTGTAAGAGTTAATTTAATCACATAGGGGTCCTAAGTGCGTTGACAGAACCACATTTTCTAGTTTTCTGTAAGTATTCAGTTTTCAGTTCTCAGTTTGTGTTTTGACCCTGTTAACCCGGCCTAAAATGACCTACATGTAGTTCAATACCATTAAATAAATAAATAATTTATTGTATGTAATTTTACTATGTAATTTCATACAATCGACAAGGAAAACAATCACAACAACTGTGTTTGATTGTATGACATTTCATGCATTCACAAATATTTGTTTTTCCAAGACTTACTCGTGTTAATTAAAGCTGTAGAGTTGAGTATTATTTACATGTATTTTGATCATAATTTCATACAGCCATTAATAGACAAACCGTCACTGAATTTGATTCTATTAAATTTCATTCGTTCAGCAAGATGTGTGTGCAATGAGTTATTGAGCGTTAATTGAAGTCTCAGAGTGCAGTGTTATCTATTTTGATTGTATATAATTTCATGCAATCACCAGTGGAAAAAACATTTGTTAACTGAGGCTTACGGTTGTAGAATCCGCATTTTCTTTCTGCTGATTGTATGTAATTTATTTCAAACGAATATGTAATTTCATACAATCACCAATGGAAAAACTATAACTTTCACTGTGTTTGATTTTATGAAATTTCATATACTCCCGAATGCTTGTTAACTTTGGCTCAAAGTTTAGATCCAGTATTATTTATTTTGATCGTATGTAATCATGCAATCACTTTGACTGTGTTTGATTGTATGAAATTTCATACTTTCGCAAATACTTGTTAGTCCAGTATTATTTATTTCGATGGTATGTAATTTCATACAATCACCAATAATGGAAAAACTGTCTCATTGACTGTTTTTGATTGTATGAAATTTCATACGTTCGCAAATGTTTGTTTTCTGAGACTTAGTTAACGCTGTATATAGTCCAGTATTTATTTATTTTGATCGTATGTAATTTCATACAATCACCAATAATGGAAAAACTGTCTCATTGACTGTTTTTGATTGTATGAAATTTCATACGTTCGCACATATTTGTTTCCTGAGACTTAGTAAAGCTGCATAGTCCAGTATTATATATTTTGGTCGTATGTAATTTGAAACAATCACCAAAGATGGAAAAGCGATCAATGAGTTTGATTGTATGAAATTTCATACGTTCGCAAATGTTTGTTTTCTGAGACTTAGTTAAAGCTGTATATATAGTCCAGTATTATTTATTTTGATCGTATGTAATTTCATACAATCACCAATAATGGAAAAACTGTCTCATTGACTGTTTTTGATTGTATGAAATTTCATACGTTCGCAAATGTTTGTTTTCTGAGACTTAGTTAAAGCTGTATATAGTCCAGTGTTATTTATTTTGATCGTATGTAATTTCATACAATCGCCAATAATGGAAAAAACTGTCTGATTGACTGTTTTTGATTGTAGGAAATTTCATACGTTCGCAAATGTTTGTTTTCTGAGACTTAGTAAAAGCTGCATAGTCCAGTATTATTTATTTTGATCGTATGTAATTTCATACAATCGCCATCAATGGAAAAACTGTCTCATTGACTGTTTTTGATTGTATGAAATTTCATACGTTCGCAAATATTTGTTTTCTGAGACTTAGTAAAAGCTGTATATAGTCAAGTATTATTTATTTCGATCGTAATTTCAAACAATCACCAATGATGGAAAAGCGATCAATGAGTTTGATTGTATGAAATTTCATACGTTCGCAAATGTTTTGTGTTCATTGTATGAAACTGTATTATTTATTAAAAGAATACAAAATTGGCATGAATTGTTGTGTATATATTCAGATAATGGTACTCGTTCAAACCAAAACTATGTACATGGTTGGGTCTGATTTGAAAATATGGTCTTTCCGAATGTATGATATTTCATACAATCGTAAAAAAAATGTACCAATAATGGAATTTGGTTGTATCCAAAACACTGATTTATGCTGTATAGAAGGGAATTTTTGAAAATATGGTCTTTACGAATGTATGATATTTCATACAATCGTAAAAAAAATGTACCAATAATGGAATTTGGTTGTATCCAAAACGCTGATTTATGCTGTATAAAAGGGAATTTTTGGGAAAATCCCTTTTTATTTGGGAAAGCGTTAATTGCATTTACCAATGTGAACAAGGCTGTGTATTAGTGGGGACGAAAATTGACCCGATTTCACCATTTATAGCGTATATTTGACCTCTATTGACCTCTAGAGGTCAAACTATTGACCATATAAAATTGGTCAAATAATAAAAAATACTTGGCATGTCTAGTACTTTCATTTGACACCAACATTAGCTTTCTACGACATTCCGTTAACAAGTTAGAATTTTGCCAAAATTTGACCTCTCATGACCTTTCAAGGTCACGAAAAATGACCTTTAACGAGGTCAGATTTTGGGGCACCTTCGGATTCTTGTTCCTGAGGTAAAAACCTATGGAATCTGTTGAAAAAGTAACTTTCACAAGCATGGTAACGAACTCTCATTTTTATATAGTAGCTCGTCTCTACTATATGTGTCGCTTTGTCCCTTTACATGATACCGACCAACATAGCTAGGTCACTGACATTAAAGGATGAACAATTGTGACATACGACATTAAGAGAAAATGTCCAGACTCCTTGGAGATTATTTTGACGATGTAATTGAGCGAACATCCAATTCGTAAGATAAAATGGCTGAATAGTTAAACGTTAAATACAGTCGAGTTGTCTCTGAGGGAGCTTGTTGTGACCTGATAACGTGACAGTGTTCAGAAACGACAGCGAATGACAAACAGATGCTTATGGAGTGTTTGATAATTATGTAACACCGTTGAACGGAAAACCGCCTAAACGTTTAACGTTTGTAGAATGTGTTCCGCTTAACGGTGCTATGGTCTACATTACACAGGTAATATACCACATAACTGCACGGTTAAACCGAAAACATTATACAAACGTAAAATAGGTATACATGCTTTTACACGTTTTATGTATTGCTGAAAAAAAAGGCATCGCTTTGACACATAGAGAACGGTAATACACGGATCGAAGTATTTTTTACGTTTGTAGCTCAACAAGTGTTCACGTTTATATTAAGAAGTTATACGACGTTTGTGGTTAACTATCGGACAATTTATCAATCAAAGCGCCTACAAATATAAAATGTTTTACAGGTGTAGGTGTTTTTCTCACATTTAACGGAGCTATGTTGAGCCGACTATTGTTCACCGACGACTATCGTTCACGTGCATGATTAAGCCGGTTTTCCCGGCTTAACCATACACGTGAACGATAGTCGTCGATGAACAATAGTCGGCTCTAACATCAACGTCTATTACTTACAGACTAATGTACTTTAGTGGCTCACAATAAAGAAAAAGTGAAAGGGTTTAACGTTTCATCAACAGCTACGGTCATATGAGATACACCATGTGATTGTGTACCTTCGGACATCCGCGTAATTTCATGAAATACGTTCACAAAAGTTACACTATTTTCCGTAAAGCGCGTTAAAAGTTAACAAAACTTTCAGAGTACATGCTGAAGTATATTTATGGCGTGTCTCATATAGAGACAGGACCACAGTTTAAAGTCTCATTCGACAGACCAGTGGGATGGAAATACTGTGAAAGTATGTTTTGATGCCCTAGGCGAGGTTAGAATGCACAACATCCAGATTGGAAGTCAGGGGTTCTAACCCCTAGACAACAGCCCAACCCTCACAATAAAGTTGACATAGCGACAGAAAAGTTATTTTCCTGGCTTAATAATAATTTAACGATAGTCGTCGATGAACGATAATCGGCTCTTATATCAATGACTATTATTATATGACTGAGAAGTCCAGCCAATTATATTGTCCAATATAGGGTCACATGAGTGCGTACTATGTTATTCACCTGCATATCAGTATCGGACTCGTCTTGTCCGAGAGTGATATTCTAAATGTGATATTGACCTGGGCCCGGTTGCTCAAAGCTTCTGTTAGCTTAACAGACTGTTAAATCCTTAGCATTGCTAAGGATTTAACATTCTGTTAAGCTAACCGAGGTTTTGAGCAACCGGGCCATGGATGCGCGAGTCACTGATCACGCAACAGAAACATGACACGGTTCTACGACGAGTCAATTGAACAAAACTGCGCAAATAGTATCATCAAATCAGCAACAAGCTTACAAATATACTTCGCATTTGACAGTGAAACAACAACACTGAATGCAAACTGAAGCAAACTAACCTATATATAAATGTCAGTCGGGTTTCAGCAAAAACCATAAGTCATATAATAAAATAATTATTGTATTTTTGGTCGGTGTACACGAGATTTACGGACCTTCGAAAAATCATATTCACCTCGGCCGAATTAGACTTTTTTTTAGGTCCGTAAATCTCATGTACACCTGCTCAAATGTCAATAATTGTATATTGTCGACGACTAATGTTCACCGATGGTGAAACTTTTTCGAAATGTCCTGAGATGTTCAAATGGCCACAGTAAAGTTGAAATAGCTACAGAAATGGCGAAGTCATTTTTCCAGTCTAAATCATACTCGTGAACAATAGTCGTCGATGAACAATAGTCGTCTCTTGGTTTTTCTGTAGAGGCGTTATGGATGTACAGTGGGCAGTGGGGTCAGCGTGTAAGTGCACACACGAACGAACATGGCAGGTTGGCACCAACCTGTCGTGTTCGTTCGTGTGTGCACTTACACGCTGACACCACTGTATTTTCACATACCCAAATCGGCCGCCACCAAATTATTAAGACTCTTGCTGTCATCGTTAACGGTGACAACATCGTAATGGCTATTAATTACCACTCATCATTTTCTTACTTACACAACAACTTAACTTATCTCGCAATACATAATAGCCACGAAGTTCAGGTTAACACCAGCAGCTGGGAAATGGCAATAATGGCCTTGAATTTGGCGGTCATTTAGTATTTGAGGACGATGCCGTTACAAATATGTTACATATCATAATATACGCAGGTAACTATTGTGACTTATAAGGCCCAGGAAAGTCTGGTGGTGCGGGCAACCCGACCTACTGTCTGTTCCACGTTTTGCTGCCGACGAACATTTGTCTATTAAACATATTGAATCTAAAAAATATTTAAATGTAAATACTTTTTCACCAACAACAAAAAGGTCACCATCCCCAAATTTTTTTGTTTGATGAAATTCCATCAAATATTGATTTTATAGCGAAAAAAAGATTTTCCTATGGGAATTTAACATGGGGAAAAAAGAGGTAAAGGAGCTGAGGGAGGAGTCAAAAAACTATTTTGTTTGGAAATTGACTCCGAAACCTGGCTAGATAGCTTGGAAATGATGTAACTAAGAAAACATTAGTTAGATTTTGAAAATCGGTCCGCAAATAAAAAATTATTAAAAAAATATATATGTTTAGCCCCCCCCCCCCCCTGTTAAATTCCCATATAAAAATCGTTTTTCAACAATAAAATCAATATTTTATGGAATTTTATGAAATGAATTTTTTGGGGAGGGTGACTTTTTTGTTATTGATGAAAACATACTTACATTTAAATAATTTTTAGATTTAATAGCCAAAAGTTCGTTGGCAGCAAAACGTGGAACAGACAGTAGACTTGTTTCGCCGTTTAAACAAATGCTCATTTTCTATCCTTGTGTTCATTAAAGTTTGCTTTTCACAAAACACTTGTTACTGTCGGAAATAAATAAGTACCAAATGCACCTATTCCACCATATTGGCACATACAGTTTTGTCTGGACCGTTGCCCGCATCACATGGTGTGTATAGGCGTAATTAACCCTTTCACACCTATAAAGTAACTGGAATGGATATTGATATTTTAATTTTGCAACCAATCCAACCGTCACAAAATGGTTTTCAGATTAGTCCATATATGAAAAGGGGATGTTTTTGTTCTAAAAAAGTATGAAAATTACTTGCAAAAAGTGCAGATCCTGATGAGACGGCTCGATAAGAGCCGGCTCATCTGGATCTGCACTGTTTGCGAACCCCGCTATAACGGGCTTTCGGGTTCAAAGGGTTTACACACTTATTTTAGACCGCTCAAGGCTTTGAACACGATAACTTACATTGTATATGTATTTGTTGACAAGTTGTCAGGCAATTGGCGGCCATTTTGCATTGATAATCGTGCCAGCCGTCATTTATTCATCATTTATTCATCATGTAGGAACCGACACAAAGGTTTTTGAATACGTTGGAAGTCGTTTTGTTGTTATGGCGGCCATGGACCGGCCATATATGTCCCACGCTCGATTTCTCCAGTCACATCCACATACGATGAACTAGACTGGCCATACATGTCCCACGCTCAATTTCTCCAGTCACAGCCACAGCCAATGAACTAGACTGGCCATACATGTCCCACGCTCAATTTCTCCAGTCACAGCCACAGACGATGAACTAGACTGGTCATATATGTCCCACGCTCAATTTCTCCAGTCACATCCAAAGACGATGAACTAGACTGGCCATACATGTCCCACGCTTAAGTTCTCCAGTCACAACCACAGCCGATGAACTAGACTGGCCATACATGTCCCACGCTCAATTTCTTCTCCAGCCACAGCCACAGACGATGAACTAGACTGGTCATATATGTCCCACGCTCAATTTCTCCAGTCACAGCCACAGACGATTAACTAGACTGGCCATAGATGTCCCACGCTCAATTTATCCAGTGACAGCCACAGACGATTAACTAGACTGGCCATAGATGTCCCACGCTCAATTTCTCCAGTCACAGCCACAGACGATGAACTAGACTGGCCATAGATGTCCCACGCTCAATTTCTCCAGTCACAGTCAAAGATGATGAACTAGACTGGCCATAGATGTCCCATGCTCAATTTCTCCAGTCACAGCCACAGACGATGAATTAGACTGGCCATACATGTCCCACGCTGAATTTCTCCAGTCACAGCCACTGACGATGAGCTAGACTGGCCATAGATGTCCCACGCTCAATTTATCCAGTCACAGCCACAGACGATGAACTAGACTGGTCATATATGTCCCACGCTCAATTTATCCAGTGACAGCCACAGACGATTAACTAGACTGGCCATAGATGTCCCACGCTCAATTTCTCCAGTGACAGCCACAGACGATGAACTAGACTGGCCATAGATGTCCCACGCTCAATTTCTCCAGTCACAGCCACAGCCGATGAACTAGACTGGCCATAAATGTCACACACTGACGCGTTGTCTGGTCGGTGTCTCCACTGACCAAACAGTAAATAAGCATTGTCTTGTCGGATCTTGCCATACATTCAATTTTAACCTCGTTGTGCCACACCACGTGGCACCAGAGTTCCAAGATATGCATCATCGACAATCGTAAAACGTTACTACCCCCATACTGGCGTCCTTGTGAGTATTTCACCAGCGTAGTTTTTGCTTCATTGTTTCGCTGAAACACGACATAACAGTCCGGTTTTGGTTTACAGTACAGCCTTAGACATGTTAAACCCCTGAACGTCGAAACAGATTAGTTCCAGATCAGACTGCGCAGCCTGCGCAGTCAGATCTGGAACAAATATTTTCTGCAAGACGTTCGCCCGTATAATGATAGCAGGCAGCATAATTATCTTTCATAATTACACTACGTAATAATGTGGCTTCCTGCACGAATGCATTGTTGTTCGTAAATGCATTCCACGGCTGCATGTCCCACTGGGAATGGTGACGTCATACTCTGTACCGGTGAACAAGAATAAGAATAATCCTGAGAATTGTCAAACACCAAAGTGCAGGAATAGATTTTGAAAATTTAAGTTGTTATATTCAACTTAAATATCAGTGCAAATATCAGCGTATTACATATTTAACACCGTTGTAACCACATTTATTTGTGGATGTGACTGGAGAAATTAGGACTATCTGTTTCGTGACCAGTGCAGATCCAGATCAGCCTGTGCATCCGCACAGTCTGATCAGGATCTGCATTGTTCGCTATTCCATCAGTAAAACACCCACCATGCCGCTAACAAGCAATACAGATCGTTTTCACGCTACATGAGTGTGGTATTTGATCAGGATATACACTTTTTAAAAATCCAATAAGCCCCATTTCGCCAGTCACAGACACATGTGACCAACCTGTGATTGCGAAAGCATACAGGATGACGGATAATAATACAGTGGAACCTCTCTAAACCGGACACCAATATAAAACCTGTGATTTTATTTTTGATCAGTATCTTGGTCATTTATCGATTGCGATATTGTCTGTTCGTGATCGCATAGCACGAAATTATGACTCAGAATAATCGAAGGTCTGATTCACAGTGAAAACTCTATGAACCGGACACCCTGGGACCCGGTTTGGAGAGGTTTTACTGTACACAGATGCGACACATAGCATAATGTTCATTTGCTCAGACAGCGGCCCATTATCAAGGCGTATGATCACGTGGTTACAACAACATCAACAACAAGTACTGAAACTTCCAGAAGCCTTCAGATTCAAAGTACGTATTATTTTATTTGTCCTTATTATGTAACGGATTTTGATGACATATGGTGCGTCAAATGCATCTTGTTAAGCTACATTTGGTGGTCTCTGTACTTTGGCCCAAATTACTGTCGTTTTTGCGAAGAATCGATTTTCGTGTCTACCGACACGGAAATCGATTCTTCTAAAATAAACGACATACGTCTGTGCCGAAATCCCGGGACCACCAAATGCAGCTCATGAAACGCGTTTTCTGCGCCATATTTCATCAAAATCGGTTGCATACATACCCACTAAAGGTACATGCCCACTCAGTAGGCACAACATGTTCTTTATAGGAATTAAATAAGTGTATAATTGTGTCACTATTCCTCCAGTTCTAAAAATTACGAATGCCCGCTACACAGATATAATCATTTAGTAATGTGTATTTTACTGATAGTAAATATCAAATAATACTTACTTTTGAGTGTGCGAGCTTTCAACACTTTCAGCCAATGTTGTTGTTGTTGTAACCACGTGATCATGCACCTTGGTTATAAGCAAAGTAAGCCTCTCTCGATCAGTCAGTGAAACATGAAACCAATTTACTAATCCGATCACGAGATTATCGCGCTTATTGAGATGTAACCCAGTGTAGACCTACTTTGGATGTACTGTCGGTTCCACGTGTTGCTTCTGACGAACCTTTAGCAATTAAACACACTACATAGAGAATAGTAGGTTAGTGCCGTGAATGGGAAAAAATATCTGACAAGGCTCAGGAAACGGGATGGGCGAGGCTCTGCCGAGCACATCCCGTTTCCGTGCCGCACCAGATATTTTTTCCCATTCACGGCACTAACCTACTATTCTATTTATCCCGTCAACACCTACAAATGGCTGTAAAATGCAAAAATAGTATTGACTGGATATCAAAAATGTTTCACGGCACCGTGTTTCACGGCACGTACGCACTGTGTTGACGGGATAAATCTTAAACATGTTTAAATGTAAGTAAGTATTCATCAATAACAAAAGAGTCACCCTTGTTATTGGGGAAAAAGTACTTACATTTAAATATTGTTTAGATTTAATGGGTTTAATAACCAAAGGTTCGTCGGCAGAAAAACGTGGAACAGACAGTAGTTGCGTGCAGTAACTTAAGCCCTGTGCATGATACCTGATTTACACACATGTGTATAAATACACACGTAAGTATAATTACTCACGTATGCAAATACGGGCCATGAACGCATTTGCATAGATAATTATGTGAATTTACGTATGGTGTAAATTTGCATCGAGTCTGGAGGTAGTGCAAAAGTAATTGTACGTAGCATGGGAATTGTTCATGCTATGCAAATGTGGGTCATGAACGCACACCGTATGACCATGGGTGGTATGGGTTGTTTATGTACAATGAAAGTGTGTGAAATAGGTACATGCAATAACTACCTAAGTTTATAATTTATGTCATTTTGTATGTTTTGTTTTAAAAATCAATTTAAATATATTTCGTGCCAGACGTTATTTCTACGAATCAACCACCTATGTTCCCCTTTAATGGAAAAACAAACGATCACAAAATCTTCATGGGATTCAAAATTTGCATTTAAAAGGCAAATAATGAGACAATATGTACAAGGTTTTGCATTAAATATTGACAACAATATTGACAAGGTCATGTAGAAAACAAGGTCAGCTGGCATGTTTTAATCCTAATTGCCACTGTCAAAGTATGAAGCTAGATTTTCATGAATCAGAAGACTTCGTTGCTCAGGTTTGTCCTCTTGAACGTCACCCATTTTCGTGCCGGTACTGATATTCCAGATATTATTTCCAGTACAACGTCGGTAGTTGAAGTGACGCTGTTCTGCTTTTAAATGAATGTACTTAGCATAGGATTTCAGGATCCAATTTTTTCAGTTGATATACAAATTAAAGTTATGGCAATGTGGAACTCTTTATCTGGCAGTAAAATTTCCTTTGTCCACTGTGGAAATAATTAGCAACTTTATGGTCGATGTACAAAGGTTTATTCCCCTTCTTTGTCGGCAGTTTTGAGTGTTGGCAGTCTACTGTTGGCTCCAACCGGTCGGACAAAAACACAAATGTTTCTTTGCGCATTCGAAAATATTCGAGCCACTGAACGTTTCTTTCACAATGTCATTCCACCACACTATTGACATTGGTTTAATAGCTACACTTTTGTCGTGTAAGTCCCAGAATTAAACCGGTGCTGGTATTATATGGCATGTTTGTCTTCTAAGCCGCAGCTATCTTTTATCTTCAGATGCTGCACGTTTGAACTTTGAATTTCGATAATGTAAAATTTTATCAAAATTTAAGAATGAGCCTTCTTTTTATTTTGTGAAATTTGGTCCATTATTTATTGTATTACGAAGAAATGCATTTCCACACACACCCCCCCCCCTCCCCCCCCCCCCCCCCCACCCCCATGTTACATTCCCACAGACAAATAATTTGTTCGCAATAAAATCAATATGTGACCAAATTTCTGGAATTAAAAAGTAATATACAGGGCGTTGACGTTCATATATTGTTATTGTATATGTATTAAATTATACAAAATGAGACAAAATAGTATTATAAACTCACCTAATAAAGTGTGTATTAGCAAATGTCTTAGGTCACTCTCCGCGAAGTAGAAAGTAATCATATTACGCTAGTAGAAACCCTCTACATCGGACACCATTGTGACCCCCATTGAGTTTAATTTAGACGGGTTTCGTCATTTCTTTCATTATCATGTCGTTTTATGTTTGAAAATGACAAAAACTGTTCATGGAGTGCTTAAGTACAGTGAAACCTCTTTAAACCGGATACCCTGGGAGGTCCACTGTATTATAAATTATAATGGATTGTGTAGTCCGGAGTGGGGGTCGTAATGGGGATGTGGAGAGCGGGGGATTAAATCGCCTGTGTAAGTGTTGGTGCATGAAAGTGGAACCTTAACCTTATTCCGAAAATCCGTAAAAACATTTACCGTTGACTGCGGTGTGGCCATCTAGATTGAATACAGTGGGGTCAGCGTGTAAGTGCACACACGAACGAACACGGCAGGTTGGAAACAACCTGTCGTGTTCGTTCGTGTGTGCACTTACACGCTGACCCCACTGTAAGCTATTTCATATAACACGGAAAACGCGCAGCAACGCAGAGATAACTGTTCAAGTATGTTCGTTTAGTTGTGGCTGTGACTGAATCTATGGGGCTTATGGGATTTGTGGCAAGTGTAGCTCCGATCAAATAGCACACTTATGTAGCCTGATAATGATCTATATTCTTTGTTAGACGAATGACAGGTGTGTAGTTAATGCAATGGGGAACAGTGCAGAACCTGATCAGACTGTGCGGAACCACATGCTGATCTGGATCTACACTGATTTCAAAACACATAAGCCTCATTTCTCCAGTCACCGCCACATTTAAGTCAATACCTATCATGCTTGCAGGCGAACTGAACTCGGGTATCAGACTAATAATCGGTGATCCGCTTATGGCTTTATTTGATTTGATTGGCTTTGATTGAAGTGTTGGAATTGGCTTCATGAGCTTCCATGGACAAGTACTGGGGGTCGTTTCACTAAACTTTCTACGACTAAAATGTTCGTAAGTGCAAAATTATGATTTCACATTAACAATGATTTTTTGTAAAGAATTATTGGATTTACATTTATTGAGCATAGGCTGCATATGCAGCCTATGCTCAATAAATGTAAATCGATCAATTAAAATTTCCAGAAGATCCTAAATTTGAAATTACATTTTAGTCGTACGAAGTTTAGTGAAACGGGCCACAGTTTCATAGCTTTGGTAGCTGGCTAGATGAATATCTGCCTTTGTTTCAGTATATTCGATTTGTGACCGGTGTAGTTTCTGATCAAGTAGCACACTAGTGTCGCCTGATAACCATCTTTATTGCTTATATGTGCGCTTCGTTGATGGAATGGCGACCAGTGCAGATCCTGGTTGGACAGTGCGAATGCACAAGCTGATCTGGATCTACATTGGAAGCAAAACCCATAAGCCCTATTTCTCCAGTCACGCCCATATATAAGACAATCCGTGTGATTTTGTACATAAGGAGATGTGAGACTATAAGAACATGTACTATTTTTCATAAAAAAATGCAATACCTTCTGTAAATGACGTCGACAGTTGACGAAATGTTCATAGCAAATGTGAAACTCAATTCCGTATGTGCTCGGAACATTTCGTTAACTTTTATCATTTACGGAAATATTGTTCTTGAGATATCGCACATGTTCTTTGGAACGACATCACATTTCTTGTCTCATGTGTTTATAGATCAAGGTGCATGATCGCGTGGTTACAACAACAACAACAATGGCTGCAAGTGTTGAAAGCTCGCCCACTCCAAAGTAAGTTTTATTTGATATGTTCCTTAATATACAACGGCTTTTGATGAGGCGCAGCAAACGCGGCTTCATGAGCTGCATTTGGTGGTCCCGGGAGTTCGGCACATACTTATGTCGTTTTTGCGTAGAATCGATTTCCGTGTCCGTAGACACGGAAATCGATTCTTCGCAAAAACGACAGAAGTTTGGACCAAAGAACAGAGACTACCAAATGCAGCTTAACAATACGTGTTTGATGCGCCATATTTCATCAAAATCCGTTACGTAATAAGGATAAAATAAAATAATACGTAATCTGGATCGGATGGCTTCTGGAAGTGTCAGTACGTGATGTAACCACGTGATCATACACCTTGTATCTAGCTGGAATATTAGCACGTATTAAGTAATTGGGCGTACGCAAGTGGTGATTTAAAGCTGGGGGGCGAATATTTAATTTACTGATAGAGACGCACGTTTGTATCTAGTTCTGAGTACAAAATACGCTCAATAGCATTATAGCGAAGCATGAATGTCAACACCCTGCAGATCTTTTCTACATTTTAGTGCGTGACATGTAAATGCTATGACACAAGTTTATACCGTTGACTGTGGTGTATCGATATAATTCAACCTGTTGCCTAAAAAGAGAAAAACGTGCAGCTAGTTTGTATCAAGCTATTTTTATATACAAATGAGGCAGGACATTTTTAAAATTATTTATATCAATTATATGTGTTACTTGAACAAATATTTGATCGACCACATCCAAAAAATAATTAGAGAGAATGAATAACTGTGTCCAATAACCTTTTAATCCTTTGAACCCGAAAGCCCGCTATAGCGGTTTATGCAAACAGTGCAGTTGCAGATGAGCCGGCTCGTAACGGGAACGAATTGTTAATTTGTTGGAACGAATTGTTATATCGTAGGAACGAATTGTTAATTCGAGGGAACGAATTGTTCAATTGAGCGAACGAATTGTTATTTCGTGAGTAGGAATTAATAAAAATAAATCCATGTCCCCTCCGGGGCTACGTACGAAACAACAGTGGTGGAGAAGCTTTCATGCATTGAGACCACACCACTGAGGCGTAACCACAAATGGACGCTAGAAATAATGCCTGTCATATTTATTTATTCCGTCAACACAGTGCGTATGTGCCGTGAAACACGGTGCCGTGAAACATTTTTGATATCCAGTCAATACTATTTTTGCATTTTACAGCCATTTGTAGGTGTTGACGGGATAAATAGAATAGTAGGTTAGTGCCGTGAATGGGAAAAAATATCTGGCGCGGCACGGAAACGGGATGTGCTCGGCATAGCCTCGCCCACCCCGTTTCCTGAGCCTTGCCGATATTTTTTTCCCATTCACGGCACTAACCTACTATTCTCTATCTATTTTCCTTATTTCTGAACCAAAGTATATGTTGTGACCACTCATTTGAACCGTCTCGGCGAGACGGTTCAAATAAGTGGTCACAACATATACTTCTGATGAGAAAATAAAGAAATTCATGAGCGTTGCCGGATATTTTTCCCCATTCACGGCACTAACCTACTATTCTCTATATGCTATGATACCACAATGGAACAGCTACAGGGTGGATGTCCGTTTCACTATTTTCATTATGGGTCACGTGAACAGAGTAAATGATCGTCAGAATATTCAATTAACTTGTAAATTTAGTTGGTAAATCGCGGGCTCATTTGTACACAGGGTAATGCCTTCGATAGGCTTAGATCAATAACGTAGAATTGTTTTTGTATTAATTCGTTCCCAAGAATTAACAATTCGTTCTCACGATAGAACAATTCGTTCCCTCGAATTAACAACTCGTTCCCACGACATATCATGATATCATGATATATCGTGGGAACGAATAGTTAATTTGAGGGAACGAATTGTTATTTCGTGGGAACGAATTTTTACTTCGTGCGAACGAATTGCAATATCGTAGCAACGAATTGTTATTTCGTGGGAACGAATTAATAAATTGAGGGAACGAATTGTTATTTCGTGGGAACTAATTAATAAAAGAAATCCATGTCCCCTGCGGGGCTCCGTAATAAATAATCCAATACTGATAACTTTATTTTCAGGATAAATAGAGAATAGTAGGTTAGTGCCGTGAATGGGAAAAAATATCTGGCAAGGCTCAGGAAACGGGATGGGCGAGGCTCTGCCGAGCACATCCCGTTTCCGTGCCGCGCCAGATATTTTTTCCCATTCACGGCACTAACCTACTATTCTATTTATCCCGTCAACACCTACAAATGGCTGTAAAATGCAAAAATTGTATTGACTGGATATCAAAAATGTTTCACGGCACTGTGTTTCACGGCACATACGCACTGTGTTGACGGGATAAATGTACATGTACATGTACGCTGCAGTTGAGCATATCATGAATGAAAAAATACACGCACTGACTCCACGCACGTTAAACATACACACTGTTGTTTATACTACAGTAAACGTACAGCCCATGGTTTTATTCCTTAAATTAAAAACATAAGAATTATTATTGCATAACTTTGTCTTTCACAGTTTCATAACACAGAGTAATAAAAATCATAATACAATTAGTCAAGTATAATAAATATGCAAATGAGCCCGCTACGGAAAATATGTTAGGTAATAAATACACCTTCAAATTATGATGATATGCTTATACAATAAATATAAATTAAAAAAATGTTATGTATTCTCAATTACATCTGACATGTGACTTTTGATTTATTAAAATGCGTTCATAACTAAATTTAAACAGTGTTGGTTGACATTTGAGATTCCTACGCGGGCAAATGAAAAAGTTTATTACCCTATGAAATAAACATTTTGTTTATTTCATAGCTTTATTCCACAATATTATTTTCAACATAATATTGAGACACGACATGTTATTTACAAAATGCTCCGTAAATAGCGTCAACGTTGACAACATTTTCCGAGTACAACTTTGTACTTTATGTATGGAAATTATTGTAAATTTGGTAAACGTATTTAATGAAATTACGCGATGTCCGAGGTACAATATCACGTGGCGTGTCTCATACAGTGAAACCTCGCTGAACCGGACACCCTGGGAGGTCCCCAGGGTGTCCGGTTTAGCGAGGTTTCACTGTAAATGAGGCATTTGATTATTCCGAGTCATAGCTATGTGCTATGCGATCACGAACATGCATTATCACCTGAGATAAATGTCCAAGAAACATATCAAAATTAGTATCACATATGTTTCTTGTTGTCCGGTTTAGAGAGGTTCCACTGTATATGGTATAGATATGCACATAAGTATGACTGTCATTGGAGAAGTGGGGATGATGGTTCGTACGATCAGTGTCGCTCCAATCGGTCGATAATTCAAGTCAATGCAAACCCAAATAATTCCAGCACAACAATATTTACACAATTCCCTAACATTTGATTGGCTCGTAGCAAGTCTCTGTCCAAAATTTATATCCCAGTAAACTCCCACGCCGAACTACTTTCCGTAACCGTGAGACGCAGTTAAAATAATTCTTAAGAAAATTGAAAATAAACACATTTTCTTGATGAATTTATTTCAAATGCTGGAATTATAAGGAAGGAATAATGGCCTTTTTTTGTGAATTTATCGGGGATATAAACTTGGAAAAGTCGCGGGAATACTGGACGAGGCCTTCCGGCCTTCGTCCAGTATTCCCGCGACTTTTCCAAGTTTATGCCCCGATAAATTCCACAAAAAGGCCATTCATTCCTATAATGAACTATGAATACGCTCATACGATAAAATGATAAATGTACAGTGAAATCTCTCTAAACCGGACACCCTGGGAGATCCCCAGGGTGTCCGGCTTAGAGAGGTTTCAGTGTAAATCAGGCATTTGATCATCTGAGCCATATATAGTTGTGTGTGCTATGCGATCACTAACCTGCTAACAGACAGTATCACCTGACATAAATGGCCAAGAACCTCGTTAAAAATAAAATCACAGGTGTTTTCTCGGTGTCCGGGCAACGCGACCCTATCTTGAGATATACATATTTTAGGCGTCTCTGAAAAATAGAGATACATCACGATTTAGTATAAACACATTTTTATGATACATATATAATATGTTCAACTTCGCATTTTCCGTTTGTTGTCAAACGCCAGAAGAAGTGAAACTGACGGATGGCTGGAACACACAAAGATGGCCGAGCTGGCAACTCAATGCGCCGTACAGGATATAGTAACGAGGCAGTGTTCACATATGTGTTATACATATATTCCATCACATTAACGAAGCAATTATCTTTGACTGAAAGGATAATCAGGTATGGAACGGGTCCTTAATGCGATAAATCCTGATACAATTGGCTTACACGGTGTTGACCGTTGTGGTAATGTAAGTGCGTGTTAGGTGGCTGCACTATTCTTTAGTGAATTTCCCACAAATCGTTACACGTAAGTGCACTAACCTACTGTCTGTTCCACGTTTTGCTGCCGACGAACTTTTGGCTATTAAACACATTAAATCTAAAAAGTATTTGAAAGTAAGGGTGACTTTTTTGTTATTGATAAGAAACTCCAACAATTAAATATTTTTTAGATTTAATGTGTTAGCCAAAAGTTCGTCGGCAGCAAAACGTGGAACAGACAGTATGTGCACTTTTCGGGAGTAATTACATATCTGAACTGAACTGTATTACAGTACAACCCCTCTACAACAGTCAACAACTGAAAGGTGACTGTATTAGGGAGGTTACAGAGAGGGATTCTTGTTCATGCGGAGGATACTCCATTTTGTGGAATACAGTAGAACCTCCCCGAACGGCCACCTCTCTACAACAACACCCTCTCTATAACAGCCGCTATGATATATCCCAAATGGATGATTTCCTCTGTATCTAAACCTTAGACTGCTGAGCATGAAAATTGTCGTCTGCTGTTGCTTTGCCTTCTTTCTCGATAAAAACATGTTTTGACAGCATGTATCGTACAAACATACCAGATTTGTGTACGGTATAAATGTACCAGAATACCGTAAATGTATACGATATATTAACGGTGTTGCCGTGTACTATTTGCCCTAATATTTGCTCCGCCTCTAATATTTGGTCCGCCTCGGCAGTTTTTTTTTCCATAATATTCAGAAATGCGTAATATTACTAATCTATCTCTGTGTCTGATGTCTTTTTTGTTAATTCTTCGGCATAATACGGAATAAATAGCATATGGTGCTATTCCGGTATTATGCCAATTCTTTGTGTGTCAGTGTCTGTCATTCGTCGCTTCGAGAATGCAGTGCGCCAAAAGCCAAAGCGGAATTTATGAGTTGAACATGTTGAAGAACGGGCGCCGAAGAACGAATGTTTTCCGGAAGTTTTTCGTATTTGCAATACTTTCCAAAGATACAAAGGATTATAATTCGCATGATTGGTAAGTTATCACTGTTGTCTTATTAAACATTCATGCTAATCACCTGTATTATTAAATGTTCAATAGTTAAATGAGTTTCATAATATGAAACTGACTAAACATGATAAATTATGCCAATAATCGGTTCATTCCAATACTCGTGTTGGTCACTGTAGGACCCAACAACAAATTCTCGTGAATGCCGTTGTTCGTTACCGTTGGTGACTGATGTCTTCATGTGGTGTCCTGCCTGCCCCCCCCCCCCCCAACCCCCCCCCCCCCCCCCCCCCCCTCACCCCCACCCAAACAACACACTTCTCGTGAATATAAAACCAGTGCCGTCGATAGCGGTTGGTGACTGATGTCTTCAGGTGGTGTCCTGCCTGCGCCCCACCACCCTCCCCCAACCCACCAAACAAACAAACTTCTCGTGAATATAAAATCAGTGCCGTCTATACCGGTTGGTGACTGATCAATGTCTTCAGGTGGTGTCTTGTAACGGATTGTGATGAAATATGGCACATCATCATGTCGTGTCAACTGCATTTGGTGATCTTGGTACTTTTGCCCAAACTTCTGTCGTTTTTGCCAGGAAACAATTTCCGTGTTTAATGACACGGAAATCGATTCTTCGTAAAAACGACATACGTATGTGCCAGAGACAAAATGCAGCTCATGAAGACGCGTTTGCTGCGACGTATTACATCAAAGTCCGTTTCATATTAACGAAACTATCAACTTACTTTAACGTGAACGCGCATATCAACACTTTAAGCCATTGTTGCTGTTGTTCTAACCACGTGATCATGCACCTTGATGTTGTAAGGCGTGACTATGTTAAATGGTGTAAACACTGCAATGGGTCAGGTATACAACAATGATCTGGATGTTTTGATGCCATAATCACATTTTGCTTCCAAATCCTAATCGGTTACACAGGCACTTTGTGGTATGAACGAGAAAAGCATCTGTAAATCATACCAAATTGTATTTTGATATTAAATATATAGAAGGTAGGACACTCGCCATCTTTTCAACCAACGGAAGTGGATTATTTACGCACATCGCGCACCTGCAATGCCGGACTGCAAATAGGATGCCAATACACATTCATTACCGTATACAGTCTAAAAAACTGCTAATTTCCATGGAGCGGTATATAATAAATAGAATATTCATATTTTTGCAACGAATATGATGTAACGGCACTCGTGAAATATGGACATTCCACACCACTCGATGAACATATATGTCATATTCGTTGAGAAAATATGAATATCCTCTATATATTCAGGCGCGGATCCAGGATTTCGGGTTAGGGGGCGTAACTATTTTGCAATACTTGATTATATTATGGAACGCACTAGGGGGTCCGGGGGCATCGCATTTCCTGCGTTCTGGCGCATTTTGGAGCAAAACAAACCCCAATAAACAATAAATTCACAACGCAAACGTAGAAACGTGCCTTGTAACTTGTAAAAAATCTTTACTCGGCGAATTTTAGGGGGGGGGTGGGGGGAAGGCGCGCGCCGGGTCCGCCCCCCTCCCGCCCCTGAATCCGCCCTTAATATTGGTAGACATACATGTTAATGATTACGTTAATGTTTTATATGCAATATACCGACTGGCCTTTGAGGATTCGTTCATAATGTGACACAAACACATGTACATGTGATCACGAGAGTCTACAAGATGACAGACACTGGTGTAAGCAGAGCTCCAGATAAGGTGCGTATTTGCGTAAATACCCAATTAAAATTGCTAAAAACCCAATTGAAATCCGAAGTAATGATTATCAAAAAGCAATGAAAAATTTGTGGTATGTTTAGCATGCTACAGAAAATAATAAACAAACCACAAATATAGCATATTTTCTTATTTTTCCATGAAAACACATCTTGGTATTTCATTAGAATTGTCTCGAAGGAGACAATTCTAATGAAATACCAAGATGTGTTTTCATTTAGAAGCAACTTATTCAATGCGTGCGGTCTGCTGATGTGTAAACAGTAGTGTGACTCTATTTCACACAATTAAACTTTTGAAATACCCAATTACTTCAGAAATGATGGAGTGACAATACTTAATTACTAATTCCTTATCTGGAGCCCTGTGTAAGCATTATAATCTTCGGAGCCCCGCAGGGGAAATTTTTTTTTTTTATTAATTCGTTCCCACGAAATAACTATTCGTTCCCACGATACAACAATTCATTCCCTCGAATTAACAATTTGTTCCCACGAAATGACAATTCGTTCCATCAATTTAACAATTCGTTCCCTCGAATTAACAATTCGTTCCCACGATATAACAATTCGTTCCCACGACTTAACAATTCGTTCCCGTGGGAACGAATTGTTATTTCGTGGGAACGAATTGTTAATGCATGGGAACGAATTGTTAAATTGAGGGAACGAATTGTTATTTCGTGAGAACGAATTGTTATTTTGTGGGAACGAATTAATAAAAAAAAAAAGAATTCTACGTCCCCTGCAGGGCTCCGTAATAATTAGAATAAAATACTAATCGATATTTCGTCAAGTTGGGAGTGTTCGCCAAATCATAATACAGTGGTGTGTATTATAATACACATACATAATACATAATAAATAACACTGGTGTGTATTATAATATCGCAAGCAGTCACAACATAAAGACGAGTTATTTCCCTTATAGCCCGTGAGCCAGATACCGAAACCCTCCCCCCCTGTGGGATTTTTGCAGACATATTTTTCCTAAAACTACATTCAATTGCGAGTGTTATGCCGTATGTCTGCGCTCTGTAACCCGCTGGATGAACATATGGCGCAATTTTGAAGTAGGTCACCCTCGGACTTTTTCCCATCTTCATAAATCACATTTTTAACTAAAAATTGACCAAATTATATCATTTTAATTACATAAAGTAGTATTTTTGCACTTTTTCAGAGATGTTGGACAATATGGAATCTAATAAGGTACACTTAAACAAAATCTGATAACCCAGAAGTCAAATTTTACGTGTTTGATTACCCCACCCACCCAATTTCAATGGTAAAATATACATGTTAATAACTTTATGCAAACGTGGTATTTTTTCATATTATCAATGTTAATGTAAGCTAGGAGTGTCTATTAAACATATCCAATGCAAATACGCCCAATTTTTTTGTGTCTACTGCAAAATATACAAAGCGAAAAACAACACATTTTTACCATTCCCCACCCACTAATTTTACAATGGTTATTTCACCGGTATTCAATATTATGCAACGTCAGATCCTTAAAACCGGTTGCTATGGACAGACAACTAGTTACATATTTATTAGTATTGTCTATGCAGACTGCAGATACTATTTGTCGAATGTTCGTCCGTCTGTACGCACGCTTCTTAGCTTCTTAAATATTAATTGACTGCATCGATTGGGAATAATGTACACATATTAATATAGTTCGAGGCATGTGATCATTATCGTCAACAGGAGTTAATATACGATAATAGTTATCCATTTGTACATAGATTTCTTCTCTTTTTTTACAATATTCAGTAATGGTGTTAATATCGTGCATCAAATATGCCTGACGGAGGAAGAAAATCCTGAAAGCTAAAAACAATTTTTTAAGATAAAATAATAAAACCATGTTTTGTTTTCACTTCGCTATCCGACATAAGATGAAACCATACATATAATGGATGAAGTTGGATCAATTTGTTAATTATGCAATTTCAAAATGGCCGCCACATTGATAATTTATATATATGTATACGCAATATATCGCTCGATATGATTGTGGAGATGGACATAATGGTCTATATTATTTGTAACTTCCTTATTATTATATTGAGGTGGCGGAGCAGCCTTATAATCTGGTGGAACATCCTTATGTCGTGCTGATACATCCTTATACATGTAGTGTGATGCAACTGCCTTATATTGTGATGGAACATCATTATAGTGTGGTGGAACCACATTATGTTGTGGTGAACTGCCGTATAATGTGATGAAAATGCATTATAGTGTGACGAAACTGCCTTATATTGTGGTGGAACTGCCTTATTTTGTGAGGAAAACATATGTATAATGTGATGGAGCATCATTATATCGTGGTGGAACATCCTTTGAGAGTGGTGGAACATTCTTATATTGTAATGGAACTGCCGTATACTGCGTGATAACTGCCTTATAGTGCGGCTGAACATCCCTATATATGGTGAAACTGCCTTATAATGTGGTAGAACGGTCTTATATTGTAATTAATTTGCCTTATATTGTCACTAAACATCATTATACTGTGGTGGAACGTCCTTATAGTGTGGTGGAACATCATTATATGGTGGTGAAGCCGCCTTATAATGTGGTGGCACTGCCATATAGTGTGACGACACTGTCTTATATTGTGGTGGAACTGCCTTATATTGTGACAAAATATCTTTATATGGTGGTGATGTATCCTTATATCGTGATGCAACATCATTATATAGTGGTGGAACTGTCTTATATTGTAATTAATTTGCCTATAGTGTGGTGGAAGTGCCTTATATTGTTATGAAACACCATTATAATGTGGTGAAACATCCTTATAGTGTGGTGGAACATCATTATCTTGTGGTGAAACCGCCTTATAATGTGGTGGCACTGCCGTATATTGTGACGAAAATGTATTATAGTGTGGTGAAACTGTCTTATAGTGTGAGGAAACATAATATTCTGTGGTGGAGCATCCTTATATTGTGATGGAACAGCCTTATATTGTGACGGAACATCCTTATAGTGTTACGGAACATCCTTATATTGCGATGGAACTGTATTATAATGTGTTGGAACTGCATTATAGTGTGGTGGTACATCCTTATATTGTGGTGAACTGTCTTACAGTGCAAGTAATGTTCCTGATATTGTGATGGAACATCTTTATATGTGGTGAAACTGCCTTATAATGTGTTTTATCTGCCTTATATTGTGATGAAACTGCTTTATATTGTGGTGGCACTGCCTTATAGTTTGAATAAACATATTTATATCGTGGTAGAACTGCACTATAGTGTGATTAAACAGTATTATGTTGTGATGGAGCATCCGTATATTTGTGGAACACCTCATATCGTGATGGAACAAGCTTATGATTTGTGATGGAAAAGGCTTGTAGTGTGATGTAACATCCGTATAGTGTAATGGAACATCCTTATATTGTACCGGAACTGTCTTATAATGTGGTGGAACATCACTACACTGTGGTGGAACGTTACATTGTGGCAGAACATCTTTATATCTGATTGATATAAAAGTGTGATGCTCCATGCAAGTCTTAATTTAGTTAGATCAAACATGACGCAAGAGACCCTAACATTTTATCACATGTTTGTACTGCTACACGTCGATACTCTATGGAGATACATCTATCTTAACTTAACCATCATGATATCAATATAGCCCTCTCTTCAAATAGTAGTAGCTGCATCATTTATTTGGCCAGTGTGAATTATTTTATTGCATACATCCAAATAATGTAGCACGAGTGTAACATCAAATTAAATGAAGTACAATATATGCCTCCTCACTTCATATACTGTACATTTAATTTAATATAACAATGGTGTTACTATTTATACACATAGCTGTGGTTTTGTTAACTAATCAATGTTGAATGATACAAATGCTAATAATCAACAATTAATGATGAATAGACAGATGTCCCGGATTACGTAATACCTTGATTTGAATTTGGCAACCATGAATCATCAATCTGTTCACTTACAAGTAACAGGGTCGTACTATTACCATATATTTCAGAGTATTAATAAGATTAAAAATGGTTCTGTAAGTATTAATTAGACAACTGGTGCAGACAGTGAAAATTCCTACTACTATGCGAACCTAATTTGATTTGCAATTGTCACTACTCATGCTTGATGATCATATACATGATTCACATGTATACTGTATTTAAATGTTATTAATACTACCTAATGGTGACTATTGTGATTGTCACTGATTGTGTCAATCAATCAACCAATATAATAGATTCTTTCAATCATCACAACCAGTCAGCAAATGTTTTAAACATGTTTTTGTGCATTTTTATACAATTTGAATTGCTGAGAAAAACATGATTTTTTATTGTGATTTATGAAAATAAACATATTAGGCGGCCATTTTGAATGTATAACAACATTATTGTATCATGGAACATGACTGTGAATGCTAAGCAAACTATATTTAGGTCAATTTGTATTATAATATATGACCATTGCGTGTTTTATAGCATCTTCGAAATTCCAGACAGTAGTAAATATGTAGTTTATGGCGGCCATTTTGAAATATTTTGAGAGTTATGATATTTAAAGGGATTACATGTTCCTTTCACAGGTATATATAAGTAATGCAATGAAAAAATAAGTGCATTTTAACATCATTACAGTTTTGTAATAGTTCTCAATAATAGTTATATTGAAAATAATGTTGAAAAATGCCAATTTTGGCGACCATTTTGGAATTATTGGTATAGTATGATGTAATGATGTATAATGTCCATTGTATACCATTCAGTAACCAATTTGGCAAAACATCGTAGCTATTTACAGGGTTTGTACTTGCCTAAATATCAATTAACAGTCTAATATAAACGGCTCAAAATGGCATGGCGGCCATCTTGGAAAATGGCCGCCATTTGTTCATCCAGCGGCTTTTTGAGCGCAGACATTCAGGATTAATAGACAATAGGCTACTGAATCTGAAAATCATAGTCACCAAAAATCCCACAGGGGGGGAGGGCGGGTTATTATTGGTGGCTCAAGGTCTATTAATTGCATTTGTTTTCATCTCAACATGAAATGATGGCTCAAAGAACACATTTAGACCAAAAGTATCGTTTTTAGACACAATAATTGAGCGCTAATAGTATTCCACAAAACAGCATCTCCTAACAGGAAGCCTCATTTATAACACTTCTCAGATTTATCGGTCATTTGTGGATGTGACTTAGAGACATTTGGGTTTGTGACATTTGCATACAGTGTAGGTCCTGATCAAACAGCACTCTCGTATTTCTGGTTAGAAACAGTACGGGTGTTTCGTTGATGGAATGGCGAACAGCGCAGATTATCAGACGGTGCGGATGCGCAGGCTGATCTGGATCTACACCGGTCGAAAAACACATAAGCCCCAGCCACGGTCACATTTATGAGACGAAATCCACTTTCACTGGTTGACGACCAAATTGCGCCGAATGGAAAACAACTATAATCTATTTTTAATGTGTAATAAAGCAACTCCAGTATCCTCTGTAACCCACGGAGACGTGTTCGACCGGAATTGTTTAGACTAGGGTTAAAATGTCCAGTGGACTCTCTCTAAATCGGACACTCTGGTCCGGTTTAGAGAGGTTCCAATATAATTCAAATAATTATATAAGCACATGCATGGTTGTCATGGTTTTCCATCATGAATATATATTATCATTGCATCAAAGGTACATGTACATTTATATATTAATCACAATAAAAAGTATTATTTAGTCAATGTGACTTACTGTCTGTTTCACGAAACCTGCCCAAATGTTACGGCCATATAAACAATGCAAAAACATTAAATTTTAGCCAAATTTATTAATGTGACTTATTTCGTAAAATTTGGTCAAATATTGATTTCATTACGAAAAATGAGTTCTCTATGGGAATTTAACATGGGCAAAAAAGAGGTGGAGAACCGGAAGGAGGAGTCGAAAAACGAAAACCATTGGAAGTTGATTCTGAAATCTAGCTAGATAGCTGGGAAATGATCTAACTAAGAAAACAAAAGTTACATTTTAAAAATCGGTCCACTATTTCTAAAATTTGAAAGATTTCCCCATGTTAAATCCCCATAGACATCTTCACTTTGTGAAGATGTCTATGGGGATTTAACATGTGGAAATTGTTTATTCGCAATATTGGACCAAATTTCACGAAATAAAAAGTAGGCTCATTCTTAAATTTTGCTATAAGTTAATATTATCGAAAAATATATTGTGTTTGCAATAGCCGTAAAATCTGGGCAGGTTTCGTGAAACAGACAGTAATCTCTGTCAAGTTGATTGCGATGTGCCATCGAATTGATTAACATGTACATTGTATTTGGAACGAAGATACATTTATATATTTTTCCAGGGACATATTTTAAAAATGATTACGTCTGCCACACAACACGTGTGCAAGTGATATCGAATTACATTATGTCGATGGTGCTTGGGACAAATCATTGTCCGGCAAATGCATCCAACCAGAAACTCATGATTTGTTCCCACGAATTAACAATTCGTTCACTCGATTTAAACAATTTGTTCCCACGAAACACTGGAACGAATTGTTAATTCGTAGGAACGAATTGTTAATTCGTGGGAACGAATTGTTAATTCGTGGGAACGAATTGTTATATCATGAGAACGAATTGTTAATTCAAGGGAACGAATTGTTAAATTGAGGGAACGAATTGTCATTTCGTGGGAACGAATGGTTAATTCGAGGGAATTAATTGTTATATTGTGGGAACGAATTGTTAATTCGATGGAACGAATTGTTAAATTGAGGGAACGAATTGTTATTTCGTAGGAACGAAGTAATAAAAAAATCCATGTCCCGAAACAATTTACAAATCAAATATATGCAGTCGTTAGTTCTATATGAAACGGTGCATTTCAGGAAAAATAGATGATTACTCCCTCAAAGTATGCTTTGCTAGAAAAGAATACTTTGCAATGTTGGTGAAATCGGCTACAGGATGTCCTATCTTGTTTACACACGGTCATTATGAAAACACGTGTTTGTATTTTATAGCACTTTTTCCTGATATGCCCCTTTAACCCTTAGACCGCTGCACACAACAATTGTCGTCTGCTGTTGCTTTTATAGCTTGCCTTATTTCTCAACAAAAACATGTTTTGACGGCACTTCAGAATCATTTCCAATGGAAATGATTCTGAAGTGCTGTCAAAGCATGTTGAAAATTATTCTAAAGTGCTGTCAAAGCATATTTTTGATGATAACAATGGACAATAGAAAATAAACAGCAGACGACAAAAAAATAAGATAGCGGTGTAAACTGATAATGAAAACAAAATGCAAGAGAATCAACACAAAAGGCGAAACACATCACGTGCCGACTGTTATCAGTGTCATAATTGTTCAATTCATAAACAAGCATCCATACTACTGTCTGTTCCACGTTTTGCTGCCGACGAAATTTTGGCCATTACACACATTAAATGTAAACAATATTTAAAAGTAAGTATTTTTCATCAATAACAAAAAAGTCACCCTCCCCAAAAATAAATATTTGATGATAGGATCAAATTTTGGAAATTGATTCCGAAACTTGGCGAGATAGCTTGAACATGATGTAACTAAGAAAACACGCTATATTTCGAAAATCGGTCCACAAATAAAAAAAATATTTAAAAAAAAATCTATTTTTAGCCCCCATTTTACATTCCCATAGGAAAATCGTTCTTTCGCAATAAAATCAATATTTGATGGAATTTCATCAACACAATTCATAAACAAGTATCCATACTAGCTAGCGGATGCGATCTGTCTGCGCTGTCAGACTTAGACAAACATTAATTTGTAAATATAACCCGAATTTGCTGGCTATCACGCTGGTCGACTTAATTCCTCGAAGACTTAGCCGCCTTCTTCTAAAACCGTTTTTTATACCAGCATTTAAACAAAAACTGCCAAACTCTTACGGCTATATAAACCATGCAAAAAAAATATTGTTTTCGATAATATTAAATTAAAGTAAAATTCAAGAATGAGCCTTCTTTTTATTTCGTGAAATTTTTTCAAATACATGTATTGATTTTGTTGTGAAAAACGATTTCCCCATGTTAAATTCCCATAGACATCTTCACAGAGTATGGGGATTTAACATGGGGAAAGTTTTAAAATTTCAGAAACAATGGACCGATTTTCAAAAGTTACCTTTTGTTTTCTTAGTTAGATCATTTCCAAGCTATTCTAGCCAGGTGTCGGAGTCAATTTCCAATGTTTTTAGTTTTTTTCTCCTTCTCCTCCTTTTCACCCATGTTAAATTCCCATTGACAAATGAATTTTTCGTAATAAAATCAATATTTGACCAAATGTCACGAAACAAAAAGAAAGCTCATTCTTAAATTTTGATAAAATTTCATATTATCACTTTCAAAATCTAGTCTTAAAGCTACATGTCCACTCAGTAGGCACAACATGTTCTTTGTTGAAATTAAGTAAGTGTATAATTGTGTCACTACTCCAGCAGTTCTAAAGATTACGAGTGCCCGCTATACAAATATAATCATTTAGTAATACATGTATTTATTTTACTGATGGTGACGCGCGGTGGTATCAGGCTATTTTCATATGCAAATGATATCAGTGTGGAAATTTACGTCTAATTTAAAATGTATAATAATGCAAATGCGTACGTGGGGTAACGGTGAATGAATGTTTATTTTACCAGAAAATGTCTCAGATGATGTCTTTGATATAAATAGCATGTGTGCCTACTGTGTGGGCATGTACCTATAAAAGCACTGTGTCTCCGATATTGTCACAGGTGGTCAGCAATAAGATACCCAAAAACATTAACGTAAACTTTTCAAAAACATCAATCAGTTGACTTTGGGCATGGCAGTCACAAACATGTAGGTGGGCTATAGAATTGAAGCAGGGATGACGATCAATATGCAAGTTCATTTGAATCAACTCAATATTTGATGCAATGTCATCAAACAAACCAAGAACGCCGTCAACGGCATGTATTCCATCCCTGTGGTGATTGGATCATAAACATGCACATGAAAGTTTAAGCCAATCACTCATACAGTAAACAAGTCATAGGAGAATGGAGAACAGCACACACATTTAATGAATGTGAAATCAGAAGGAGAGCATGGGTGGGGATGGGGAATGAAATTATGAATGATGAGAAACATGCACAGGAAGCTTAAAGCCAATCGGTCATGCACTAAAGAATTTATAGGAGAATGGAGAAACTTGTACACATTTTTCCACGTAATTGATTTTAAATTAGCAATTTTCAACATTAAGATTTCGCGTTAAGAGACGTTTCTCACTTTCTTTACCACCTAGTACCACCATACTTGCACAGCTTCATAACTAACGAGTGCCACTGACAGGTGTCACTTTTAATCGTGGTCATAATAACATTACTTAATAGCCAATTACCTGTTAACCAATTGTCTACGCCTTGAAGAACACCCGGCCTTCGTGGCTTTGCCTCATCTCTTGTTATCCCATCGAATAGCAAAAATGGGATATAGGGATGCAAAATCGTTTGTCCACCAAAGATTCAAAGTTGGGGGAGGGGGGTATAATCCATGACACGGGGGTCAAATCAAAAATTTTGCGCTTCTACGCATCATAAGGAAGCTACATACCAAGTTTCAGGTGTATAGCTAGTACGGTTTAAATGTTTTACGAGTTACAAGGTTGGTGACGGACGGGCGGACGGGACGGACAGTCAAGGGTAACACTAAATGCTCCTTCCACTATCGTTGTGGAGCATACGAAAATTTCAAGTCGAAAAGGGGGAGATAATCCATGACCCGGGGGTCGATTCAAAAATCGAAATAAACTTTGCGCATCTACTCATCATAAGGACGGTATGGACAGAAAGGACGGACAATGGTAACACTAAATTCCCCCTCCACTATCGGTGTGGGGCATAACCTTTACAGATCTACTCATCAATAGGAATGTACATATCAAAGTTCAGGTCTGTAGCTAGTACGATTTAAAATGGCAAAATTGGGTAATTCTAAGTCGAAAAGGGGGTGATAATCCATGACCCTGGGGTCGAATAAAAAATCGAAATATACTTTGTGCATCTACTCATCATAAGGAAGCTACATACTAAGTAACAGGTGTGTAGATATTAGGGTTTAAAAGTTTTACGAGTTACAAAGCAAAAATATCACCACTGCATTAAACATGTATCATAAATACATGTATTACATTGTCAAGTTTAAATGGCGGCCATTTTAAAAATAAAATGCCCGCCATTTCAAAATATACTCAAATAATTATGCCAATATTTCTTATTATAATAAAAAATACCACATATAATGACGTTGACGTTAAATATAAATTAATTTCAATGGCGCCATTTTGAAATTCAAAATGGCTGTCATGTGGCTCTTAAAAAATGTTGTTATATGTTGTACATAGATATGTTTTCAAGCAAACACACACGTTCCAATCACATTATCATTTGAAAGAAGAATATGAAATAGGTACTACCTATGACGGGTGACGTTAGTGCATGAAAGTAAATTTAACAATTGATAGCTTTACCATGATGTTAGTATGCTATAAAGGGTACCGTAGTATATTTTAGTATTGCAGAGCTACTTCCCGCAACTCCCACGGTGTTACAGCTTCTCTATTATAATTAAATGGTAAAAATTGCCGCACTTATCTTATTTGAAGCAATGATATAATTTAGATATTTCCTTTTCATATATAGTACATTAATAGCCTAGGCATTATAGAAACTGTATTAGTACATTTACGATCATTTTAAGAACATATAATAAGGCTAAGCATCTTCAGTGATATTATTCCGAATGTTCGCAATCTCAGTCGTCATTGAGCACGACTGTCACTTCAAGAGTTACACACATTTTGCCCATTGTATCAATTGTGTTTACATTTACTTTTGATTAACCCAGTGCTGTGTCAGATGTGCTTGTATCCTGGACTACAGCAACAGGTGCACTAAACGCACACTTGCAATGTATACTTTCTTCTGGTAGTCGTGTTCCCCAATTATCCCGGATCGTTTGATTATGTCTTGTATTTTTAAGCTCACATCAGCGAAGTTAAGTGCAGCGTGGCGGCTATAGAAATTATCCAGGTGCATCCTTCCAGTGAAGCTATTATTTTCTCGATCCCCGATTGGTCTTTGAGCACATTTTGACTATTTTTCGTATTAGTGGTGTCCTTTTTACATACAGCTTCACTTCAGCTGTTGGTAAGTGGTACTTGTGTCATGGACTGTGAATACAACACAGGCCGTGACACAACCGAACAGGCGCAAGAAAACAGCAGTTGCAATGTATACTTGTTTCTGTTAGTCATGTCCACAGAGTAGCATGGATCGCTAGACTATGTATTGTAAACAAAATCACAACAGGTGCGATATTCTATCTAATGATGTTGAAAGATAGAGAGAGAAATATTATGGTTTATATCGAATGATGTTGAGAGAGAGAGAGAGAGAGAGAGAGAGAGAGAGACAGAGAGAGAGAGAGAGATAGAGAGAGAGAGAGAGAGAGAGACAGACAGAGAGAGAGAGAGTGAGAGAGAGAGATAGAAGAGAGAGAGAGAGAGGGGGGAGGGGGAGGGGAGGGAGAGTGATAGAGGGGGAGATATATTGTGGTTTCTAGGTAATGATAGAGAAAGAGACAGACAGAGAGACCTAGAGAAACAAAGAGAGAGAGAGAGAGAGAGAGAGAGAGAGAGAGAGAGAGAGAGAGAGAGAGAGAGAGAGAGAGAGAGAGAGAAAGATAGAGAATAAAAGAAAGAGACAGAGACAGAGACAGACATAGACAGACACAGAGAGACATGGTGTGGGAGAAAGAATGATGTGTTAAAATAAATACAGCATAATATTCAGTATGTTTTCTGACGTAGCATAAATCGGGGTAAAAACTAAAATAGCCCAGATACAACAACTGTTTCTGCCTTCCGTTAGTTTCGCTGCATTCTGCCCATACGCACAGTTCCGCGGTTTGTCGGCTGTTTCAACAGACAAATTAGACACGAATTTTACCAAACCATCTTCGGAAATTGTTCGGTAAAATTCGTGTCTATTTTTGTATTATTAACCATGCCCCCCTCACCCCCACCCCCCCCCCCCAAAAAAAAAAGAGAATAAAAATATATTTATTTTAAAACCGATATCGGCTAGTTAATATATACTGTTTATAAAAACAGAAACTTATTATTTATCTGTGTATGGAAGTACGGATAATTCCGGATAATTCCGGATAATTCCGGATAATTCCGGATAATTCCGAAGCTGTTCATGTATTCGTGAATTATCGCCCTTGGGGGGACTCTCTTCAGCTTTGTGATAAAATCAAATTTATTCTTCAACGACAACACAAATATTTTGAAATGCAGTAACTTCGAAAGCTATATTCAGTATACTATCCGATGTTATCTACATTTTGTTTTAGAAGCATTTGGGCCTTCGGGCCAAATTATTCGTCCGTATTAGTAAAATACCAACTGTCGTAAAACACCTAGCTCCAGATTGGTTTACGGTAAAACAAATTTTACACTTTCAATCATATGTTCAACCTATTTTCACTAAATGGTAAGTTTTCATATACATGTACGCGTAACATAAAGCGGGCTACTTCGTCGCCCGTATAACTACAGCCACAGAAATACTAGAATATGTAACAAATATTTGATGTGGCGATGTACATAACACACTTAGTTTCGGTGGCCATTTTGAAGATAAAGATTACTCGCAGCACATTATCGGTTAGCAATAATCTCAGCACACTGTGTTCAAAGAGATACGAGTATAAACTGAAGGAAAATACAAAATCCTACCACGACATTCAAAACTGTACATCAGTGGAGCGCAGTGGCCTGGTGGTTAGAGCGTCAGACTGCTGATCTAAAGGTCGTGGGTTCGAGCCTCACCGGAGGCGCTGCGTTGTGTCCTTGAGCAAGACACTTTATCCACACTGCTCCAGTTCACCCAGCTGTGAATGGGTACCGATAATTCGTAGTTGCTCTGTAAATACGAATTACCGGCTTCTCTCAAAAAATCTCTACCTCCGTTCTTTCTCCCATTCTTGGGAGACGGCATGCAAGGTCCTAGAGCCAGTGCCGCCGTTAAATATAAGCAAAAAAAAAACAAAAAACTGTACAATAAATATTGGATTTCCAATTTTGAAATGGCGGCCATTCTGAAAACCAAAATGGCTGGTATCTGAAAATGTATTAAACTCATTGTGCCAATATTTCTTGTCCATAATAATGTGTTTTTCGCTGCAAAAACACCACACATAATGGCTTTGAATCTAAATATAAATTTCAATGGCGGCAATTTTGAATTTCAAGATGGCGGCCATATGGCTTATAGAAAAAATGGAACCAGCCCATGTGTTGTTGTATGTGGTTTATAGATGAAAAAAAACTTGGTTCAAACAATGTAGCCAAAAATGTCACAAAACCAAAGAAAACGACATAACAGTATACACTAAAATGGGGAAGCATGCTGGAGAAATTGAGCGTGTGACCAATGTAGCTCCTGGTGAACTAGCACACTCATGTAGACTGATAGCGATCTATATTGCTTGATAGAAGCATGACGATTGTTTCATTGATGGAACGGGGAACGGTGCATATCCTGATCAGACTGTGCGGATGGCATGACCCATTTCTCCAGTCACAGCCGCAATTACAGAACACATGGCGGAATGATATGAATATATATATATATAATTTGAATGCAAGAAGAATGTCGAAGCATGAGAACCCGATAGCAATGACACTGTGCGTTTCGTAGGCTGGTCTGGATGATACCTGATTGTGACATTAAAACATCGCACTATTGTTTTATGCCAGACGACTTTTGATACCCCCTTGGCGATTTCGCACTATTTAGTATTCTCTGAAATAGGTGGGTGACCACCTTTGATTTTTATGCCCACCCAAATGGTGAGGGGCAACTGTGACAAAGTGGTTACGGACAGACGGACGGACGGACGGACGGACGACTGACGGACGGACGGACAGACAGATGGACGGAGACGTTCCAACATTTTGGGTTTATGGGGTATTTCTATTGTTTGAAGAACAAAGAAAAAGCCCCTAAACAACAATAGAGTTTATGAGCTTACGGAATATTACAAAGGAATCTTTTGTTCCTAACCACGCCCCTAAGCTCTCAAACCCCTAGACGTTGGCCCGGACAGACGGACAGACGTTCCAACATTTTGGGTTTATGGGGTATTTCCATTGTTTGAAGAACAATGAAAATGCCCCTAAACAACAATAGAGTTTATGAGCTTACGGAATATTACAAAGGAATCTTTTGTTCCTAACCACGCCCCTAAGCTCTCAAACCCCCGGACGTTGGCCCGGACGGACGGTCCAAACAATATATGCCACCCGTTTCTTCGAAACCCGGTGGCATAAAAACAGTTTCCTATAGGGGAAATGAGGTGGAAGAGATGGGGGAGGAGTATTAAAACGAAATAATTTGTAAATTGACTCAGAAACCTGGCTAGATAGCTTGGAAATGATGTAATTAAGAAAACAAAAGTTAGATTTTGATAATTGGTCCACAAATGAAAAAATATTTAAAAAAAATCTATTTTTAGCTCTGATGTTAAATTCCCATAGGAAAATAGTTTTTTCGCATTAAAATCAATATCATCAAATACATTTTTTTTGGGGAGGGTGAATTCTTTATTTTTGATGAAAAAGTACTTACATTTAAATCTGTTTTTAATTTAATGTGTTTAATGGCCAAAAGTTCGTCGGCAGAAAAATTAAAGTGGAAGAGACAGTTGAAATTGCAATGAGGTATACTAATTTTATATATATTATATACGCCGCGTATGTGGGGTTACATGCTGCAACATAACTAGGTTTTGCCACAATATCTCATATTATCTATTTACATTCTCATTCAATGTAGAAAATTATTTTGCAGTAAATGCAATGAATTATTTTAATGTTTTATTTATATTGGAAACTGTCTGACTCAACAGCGTGAAAGCAAGTACAAGTGATCAAGGAAAGTAAATTTTCTATTATTGTTTCAGTTTCTTCTACTTTCGTTTAAGAGGATACTCTGTTATTCAAAGAAATACATTTTCGAAATGACGGACAATTAAGTTAAACTCAATGACATAATTAGGTTTATTAATACTATATGAAACCCAATGAAAATTTACACATTTGATATGAAGTGGCATATATTTGTATTTATTATATGCGCAACATATTTGGGTTTATATGTTGCACCACATAACTAGGGTTTGCCATACTATCTCATATAGTCTTTTCTTCGACAATATTAATTTTTTTATCAAAAATATAGAATGATCCTTTTTTTTTATTCGTAAAAGTTGGTCAAATATTGATTTTATTATGAAAAAAGATTTCTGTATGGGAATTTAAAATGGGGAAAAAGACGTGGAGAACATGAAGGAGGGGTCGAACAAAAAATGGGAAATTGACATTGAAACGTGGCTAGATAGCTTCAGAAATTTGAAAAAAAATCCCCATGTCAAGTTAAATCCCCATAGACTTCTTCATCCTGTGAAGATGTCTATGGGGATTTAACATAGGGGGGAAATCGTAATAAAATCAATATTGGACCAAATTTCTTGAAATAAAAAGAAAGCTCATTCTTAAATTTTGATAAAATTTAATATTATAGAAAAAATATAATTGTTTTTTTTTTCATTGTTTAAATCGCTTTACAATTTGGGCAGGTTTCATGAAACAGACAGTAAATCATTATTAGGAGTTACCATCTCCTAATTGAGATACGCCATGGGATTTTGTACCTTTGGACATCTGCGCAATTTCATAAATTATAAATACGTTTACAAAATTTTCTGTATTTTTTATAGATTAAGTCAAAAGTTGACAAAATATTCCGAGTACATGCGTAATTATATCGCCAGATTTAGCCCTATGCGACTTACTTCGCTTCCAAGTCTGAGAGAAATCCTCTCTGACCGCATATTTGTTACCCGACCAGCTCTCTGTTTCACATGTGTTTGAACAGATGGTCAGTATGTTTGTTGGTGTCATCTGTGTATTTTTGTGAATTTTGGGTAGATTTTGGGTGAATTTTGTTGGTTTTGGGTAATTGACATAGCTTTGTGCAACTAGTAATGCTCAATCATTGCAAACGAAATAAATTGTCAATTATCTACACATTCACCGTTCCGAAGTTTCGGACCCCTTTTATACTGTCAAAATACCCACAATGGAACATGTACGGACTTTCTTGATAACACGTTTAATATACATGTTTCTCGCCCACCTACTGGCCAAGACAGAGTTATCTAGGCTGTCTCACATATGTGAGATTTCCTTTTCTCGCATACCCAGAGTCCATTTCAATGTTATTTCCGAAGCCACGCCCATGTGGGATTTTTCTGTCTCACACGGCTGTCTCACACGGCTGACCTGTCACACACTGCCGGAACTACTTTTTGTGTATTGGCTTCCAAATGTCGTCTGCATTGTTTACAAACACACGCTCTCTACATAGTACTGTCAGTAGACAACAATGTCAACAACGTCGCTCTGGATTTGCTATGTAGGCTATTATTTATTTAATGTTTTATCCAGTTTTATCAAATTTGCGTAAATTTGTGGGACGAGTTGTAAGGGGAGTCTGTAAATCAGTTGGCCGAATCCAGAATACAAAAAAACACATGTGATTGACAGCAAAATATTTACCTCGTATGTTGTTGATTCTTCCCCAAACATATGTATAGTGACAGTTGATAGTGATTGCAATATTTGTTTAATAATCCAGTGAGCAAGAATTTCTTGAAAACGGCAACGTGTTGAAATGACAAATGTCCGTCGGAGTGAAACTTTCGTCGGACTGATATTTGCGTAATTGAAGACAGCGTCTCGGAATTGCAATAAATACTCAAAATAAAAACATAAAATGATTCTGTAAACATTATTGTACAAATTTGAATCGAGGATATATGGTCTATTTTCAATATGTATACGAGTTTGTCTCGTACTGCGTCCTACTTATTTTGTGTATTAGTAATTGGGTTTACACATCATGTCATGGGCGTCTTCAGACCGTATTTTTATTGGGCCGTTATGTGTTAAATGTTTCGATCCAATGTAGGAGACTCTAATGTGTTGGTGTAAACTTTGTTTACACCCATTTGTTGATACGGGTAATGCGATTGAGTGGTTGTGTTGGAGATAGCATATAAAGAAAAAAAGTTAGTATTATACTATGGTGGTTCGTGATTCTGGTCTATGGCTAAACATAATTCTGGACTTAGTAGGTATGCGAGAAAAAGTATTCCATGTATACTCCGGCGTGTGACTAAGGATATTCCACCCTCGTGGTCAGAATATGTCGTCAGGAACTCGGGAAAGCCTCGTTTCTGGCAACATATTCTGACCTTTCGGGTGGAATATCCTTGTCACACACCGGAGTATATATGGAATACTCTTAGTCCCACACCAGTGCATATGAAGGATACTCTTAATCTCCTCCATCTCCTTTTCCCCCATGTCAAATTCCCATACAGTAGACAATTTTTCGTAATAAATTTATCGAAAAAAATATTGTTTTTGCAATGTTTATATAGCCGTAAAATTTGGGAAGGTTTCGTGAAACAGACAGCAAACATGCCAGGGGCGGATCCAGGAGTTCAGGTTAGGGGAGGAGGGGTGGAGCGGGACTTCTTAATTAAAATAGTTTACTATATTTTCGGGAGGCTGCTAGGTAGGTGCGGCGGTCTGCCATACGGAATATTTTTGATATCTGCACCCAATTTTGCTGCGTTCTGGCGCATTTTAGAGCAAAAATATCTTTACTCTCTGAATTATTTTTTTTTGGGTGGGGTGGGGGGGCTCGCGTCGTTTTTTCCCCTACGTGAATCCGCCCTTGCATGCAGTGAGAGGACAACCAGACCACCGACTTACCTGAAATGTTGAAACGAAATCGGCGATTCAAGCTCGAAGCATGTGACGTCGACAAAACATGTGATGACATCATTCGGCAGGTGCGTTTTAGAACAAACTTAATGTCGACGATGATTCGTTTTACAAACTGCTACACTGGTCGCTAAAGACATAGTCACAGTCAAAAATGGAACTAATTATAACTGGAGTCACGCTAGCTCCATGTAACAACAGGATTTGTATGTGCTTCAGCCATATTGGCTCCAAGTACCACTCGAGAAAAGTATTTATTTCCGTCGATTAGTTGGCATTTATAATACTCCCAAAATGCACTGTCGAACCTGTGCTATAGGCCTTAATAAATTATTACTTAATTAACCTGCGAACAAAGACCACCTGTGAACCAAAAAAGTCAGAATTTTCTATTTGTCCTTAAGGTCAGTCAAAACATGGTAGCCATTTTTAAAAGACAATACACATTACTATCCGTCAAATAACGGCTTTTCTAAATGACACGTGTGTTTTCACAAACATTTAAATTAATGATAGTGTAACTCAATGGACTGAATGAATAACCATTTACAAGGGTACACAGCACAGTGCTAAAACATTGTCAATATTGAAATTGACAACCACTTTGACAACCACAATTATTCATGTGCAGAAGATGATAAAGACTTGAATTCCGATACTTCTAGATTACGGAAATATTTAAGTTTCCTGGAAAAAATCCTACCAGGCTACAGTCATTATTGTGACGTCATCGCTTAAATAAATGTATCGAGTAATAAATAGACCAGTCTTATAAATAGGTTACCAAACATAACTCTAGAGTAATGTCCCATAAACCGACACATTCCGCCAATTCCAACGTCAATTGTGACCCGTAAGTTAATCTAAGGGTCGTTAATAGTGATTTTCCAAGATCTGTGTGTAGAACAGTAGAGACTCTCACGGATTGGCACCTAGACTAACATGCCATGTAGTCTGGAGGAATTATTGAAAATGGTGGAAATGTAGTATAAACTTTTTTTGATGATTGGCTTAAGTTCATATGGTTGCAATATGACAATTTTCAAAGGGTGTGTAAAAAATCATCCGGTGGCATTTTTTAAAATCCAAGATGGCCGCCGGCATCCATCAGAATCACTAACATCACTATAACTTCCAAACTACTGTGCTACGACAACAAATACGAGCTCAATTCCCATATGTTCAACCATAAGGAATACAATGGCATATATAATGATACAGTCTGAGCATTGTGTTGTTCTAAAAAATAAAATATGGCCGCCGGAATGCATCAAAATCATTAATATCACTATAACTTCCAAAACCCTGGCTCTATGACAACAAGTATGGGCTCTATACTCATATTTTCAACCATAAGGAATACAATGGCATATATATTGAAACAGTATGAGCAGTGTATTATGGTAAAAATCCCAGATGGCCGCCGGAATCCAGCAACATCATTAATATCACCATGATATGTGACATGTACATTTATTGTGTTCACATATACAGTATCTGAAACGAGTTTGAGACTATGTTTATCACATGACTTCGCATAAAAAAGAGCAGAAAACGTGGACATATCCAATAGTGTTCTTTGAATAGACGCCATTGACTAATTTGACATCTAGTTGAAATCTCCACAGTGAAAATATAGTTTAATACTACATCATCATTTGTCATAGTATATGTTTCCATTCTTTGTAAGCACTTCATAATAACAAACGGGGGCACATTCAAATTACAGTAACGTTACTGAGTCAATGACGCTTCTCGTGAGGTTTAAAATCATAATGGCTTCAACGTCAAACATCAATTCTTTGTCAGGCCATTTGGAACGTCTGCATTTTGTTCATTTGACATAACTTTAGCCCATACTACGAAAACGGAATTATGTTGATGCGGTGAACCAACCAAATTCACTCCAGGTGCTATTACGTGTGAAATGGTCTACAACCCCGCATAACAAGGTTTTCATGTGATAAATACCCATACTAATTGCTATACTGGCTAGAGACCAGCTCCTTGCAAAAGACCAGTACAATTGTACCTACAAACATTCACATTATCAATTTTGGTTGGATTAGATTCACTACAATTCACAGATAGTATAAATTGTGAAGTATTCCTAATTCATCAGTTACATTAGTACTATACTAAAATCACATCTGTATATGAATTACAATGCATTGGCTGTTCTGGCCTTACGCTGTGTCTAGTCTAGTCTGCCTGCTGTAGCATAATTATACTACAATATTGGTAAGATATAAATGTACCTGCAAGACTTTCCGGCTACTAACAGGTAAATCTACATTGTTCGGTAATGTGGAAACAATTCTGTGATATTTCCTCCCACTAATAATTGTGTAAATATTCACAAATGTACCTGCAAGCACCTCTAATGCCACTCCAACCCATAATCACGTTGATGGTGTGTATAATTTCATCAGCATACGTATTACGCCTAGAATTTGTACTACACAGCTAAGTATTGTGGTTTGTAGAACGGAACCTCGAGTGCATGGTGCATGGAGTAGGCAAGCTCGGAGATGTCTACTTTAAACGTCCCGCTCTCTAAACGTGTTGTTGTTGTTGTTGTTGTTCTAATTATAATCAGTAGGGATTAAAATACAAATTTTGTTTTATTTGCATTTAAATCAGCAAAATCCAGAACTATCAAAAGATAAACTGTCCTTAAAATAGACAAATACAACGTAAATTAAAATATATGCATGGATTTTACCGAAAACTTTTCAAACTATTTAAATAATTTAAAACTTTTGATGGTAATTTTGGTGGCCATATTGGATTTCCACCCTCAATTAATAAGCAAACTGTAAACATATACTTCTAGTATGTTTCATTTGATTGAAGATATGGATATAAAGCCCAGATTAACGACCTAAGCCAAAATAATTTGCCAGTTCTAACATTATCAGTTATTGTTTAGTACAATCGACAATATTTGACGTTTAATAGGGTCCACATACATTTGTAACAACATATAATTATCAGATTGTACAATTGTATCTTCCAATAGATTCCTCGTGAGTTACAACATGAGTACAAAGCCCATATGTATCGTCCTAGTACGACCATATTGGATTTAAGAAAAGCCACCTGGCGAACTTGTGCACACCCTCTTGAAATTGTTAGCCCATACCCATAGGAAGTCACATCAACCAAAATAAAAAGTGTATACTACATTTCCATCAAAAGTGAGATTTGGTCCCATTTCCTCCCGACTAATGTCTCTATATCTGTTTTTAGTTTTATTTCTTATTAATCTGACATTTTTCGATTTATGTTATCATGCTATAACATCGCGGGAGAATAGCGGGGAGGGGTTTGGCCATATATATATGTCTAATTGGCACCCTACTACACGTGACCTATTAATAAGGCTGGTCGAAGTGGACATGCATAGCAGTTGCTAGTGACGTGCACTAGCCACTCGTGTTTTGTTGTTTTTCCCCAAATGTTTTAAGTCGCCGGAATGTACTCTTGAAGGAAAACGCTACATGTGTGCGTCCTGTGCGTCATTAAATGTGGCTTTGACTGGAGAAATGTTATGGTTTTTACGAACAGTGTAGATCCAGATCAGCCTGTGCATCCGCACAGTGTGATCAGTATCTGCACTATTTGCTATTCAATCAATGAAAAAATAGTCATTATTCTAACAAAGCGTATTTACTGTTATCAAGCTACATCAGTTCTACTGGGAGCTACACTGACCACAAATCGCATGAGCTCCATTTCTCCAGTCACAGCCACAAATGAATATGGTATCTTGTAACTACTATATAAAGACATAATTGACAAATACACGACACGCAGCAGAAGTATTCGTACGAACAATACAGCGATGTTTTTCGTTGGAATTATCGTTGTGTGCCTGGCGGCTTCCATATGCTGCCATAATGAACCTATTGCACCTGATATTGTGTCAAGTTTGACAGCCATCATGGATACATTGGCCACAAGAGAAAATGAACACAATGAGCTCGATAAGAAACTGGATTCCATTATCGGTGAAGTCAGACACACTAAGCTAATCCGTGAATTAGAAAAACTCGCGACAAGAGTCGGTGAACTTGATAAACGAGAAGGCCTACATGTGGTAACGTATGTACGATGGGGAAGAATGGAATGTCCCGGGAATGGTTCCCTGACGCTGTACGAAGGTTACGCTGCCGGGGGCCATTACACTCATCCGGGTGCCTCGCCAAATATGCTTTGCCTTCCCCGCAATCCCGAATGGGGAAAGTACCGCGACGCAGAAGATGGAATTGGTGCGTACATATACGGGGTCGAATATGAACACAACATTGAACGAGCAAACGCCATATTCGGCAAGAGTTTTGCGGAACGAGATGTACCATGTACAGTTTGCGAGTCTAGCCGGAAGTCGATGATACCAGGCCGGGTCACGTGTTATGCCGGATGGACGCGGGAGTATTGGGGTTACCTAATGACGGGGCACTATAGTCATAAAGTACAAGACGACTACCATTGTATCGACGCAAACCCTGAATTCCTCGAGGAAGGCGAAAGTAGCCGAAATGGTTACCTGCTGTATTTCACGGAAGTGAGGTGTGACGTGCTGAGATGTCCGCGTATGTGAAAGGGCGGGAGCTGCCTTGTGTGGTCTGCACAAAATGACAACATGGGACACATGTAACTAACATGTACGCATGATTTATTTGTATAAATGCGTTTCGAATTGCGATACTACTATGTTATTGGCGGTTTGATAAAGAAGTGCACCTACCACGTCTGAATATAATGTGAGAACTGAATGTAATCTGCCCAGTGCCCAGTCGAAACAAGTTGACGTGACAAATGAATGAAAACTTCGAATCGATGCCAAATTTCAACAGTTCTGGAGTGTGTAACTGCATGTACATGTATATGTATTGCTACATACCTGGCTGTGGCAAATAGCGACCAATGAACAATTATGTTATCAAGTACATTATGTGGAGTTATATCTTACACAACTTGCTGATCGTTCACTCTGTGGATATTAGACATATAGCGGACGCAATGGCTTCAAAATGACAGATTTTATGACATAAATATGAACATGATTGTGACAAGTGAAAGATGGATGACAATTTTTGTATCCTATCTGAACTATTTCAACACCACATCCCTATATGAGACACGCCATGTGATTGTATACATTCGGACATCTGCGTAATATCATGAAAAACGTTTACAAAATTTACAATATTTTCCGTAAATAGCGTCGAAAGTTGACAAAATTCCGGATTTACTCTAAAAACATTTTACTTTGTTTATGAACAAATATTGTAAATTATGTGAATCTATTTAATGAAATTACATTGAAGTCCGAATGTACAAAATCACATGGCGTGTTTCATATAGCGGTATTTGCAGTGAGGATCCAGAAGATCAGGATCTGCACTTTTTGCAAGTAATTTTCATATATTTTAGATGAAAACAAACACCCCCTTTTAATAAATGGATTAGTCTGAACAAATTTTGTAACGACTCTATTGGTCGGAAATGAACACATCAAAATTCACTCCAGTTATTTAGTTTACAAGAGCATGAGCTCGTTGTTCCATCGCTCGGTCGTGCAGTGGAACTCCCTGTCTGAATACACAGTGACCAAGCCCGACCTTGACTATTTCACCAACATTGCAAAGTATACCTTCCTAGCAAAGTATACTTTGAGGGAGAAATTTTTAATTTTAGGGTAAATTTATTAATTTTTATTATACTGAATTTATTTCATTATCACAGCCATTTTGGTTACTCCCTCAAAGCATACTTTGCTAGATAAGTATACTTTGCAATTTTGATGAAATCGGCTACTGGTCTTCGCAGGGCACTGCCCGCAACTCCATCAGGAAGACACTATGGATCTATTCTAACCTTTCATCTGGTGTCATACCTTCTTTCACACGTTTGATACCTTTAATATATTAACTTGCCTCTGACGCACAGCCTACTAGAATCCCAACGAGGGAGTATAGCAGTGTGTAAATAAAACTAGATCTGGAATTATCTACAATGTAACAAAGAGAAGGAAAATAAACTAAATGGGGCTTAACGCCGCAGCAACAGCTCAGGTCATATAAGGACGAGGGCGGCACCTTTTAAAGTCTCATCCGACAGACCAGTGGGATGGAATATTATGAAAGTATATTTCACGCCCTAGGGTAGGTATTGAACTCACAACCTTCAGTAGTTACGTCCTGTTTTCTACCACTGAGCCACAGCCCATTCACCAAGAGAAGAAATAGAAACTTACATTTTGAAAATCAGGACACCACAAATTCCAAATGTATTTAAAAAGAATTAATATTATTACCCTCGTGTTAAATTCCTATTAATGTTGTTTTTTTTAGAATATTGCGGGCCCTGGCAAATAGGGGCATTGTTCTACATCGACATAATGCACGACAGCGACGTAGCTCGATGGCACAGGGGCTGCGAACGCACCCACTATAATTCCGTTAGTTGCGGAAGGTATGGGAGTTTTGCAGAGTTACTGCCGGAAACTATAATTCGTTCAGCAGGCTATAGTTGCATTTTTATGTGGGAAATAACTACGATATGTATGAAAATAATAGCTTCAAAATCACTGTAATCGAGGTAATTGAATGTATTTCTTTTCCGTGGAAGGATCTTCCGCACCCCTTTCCAAACTGAATTTGTCATACTGTAGGAGCTATATTTTTTATAATTTTGGTATTTCTGGACCAATTTTTTAAAATTAACTTTTGTTTTCTTATATCATTTCCAAGCTAAGCTACCTAGCCAGGTTTCGAAGTGAATTTCCAAACTGTTTTTACTCCTCCCCCAGCTCCTCCGCCTCATTTTCCGCGATATTAAATTACCATAGAAAATTTATTTTCGCAATAAAATCAATATTTGATGGAATTTCATTAAATAACTAGAAAATATGTTCATAGAACATACCGCTTTGATAGTAAACAAGGCAAAACACAATCTAAATCCAAAAGGGGGAAATAATCCATGACCCGGTGGTCAAATAAAAAAATCGGAATAAACTTTCCACATCTACTCATAATAAGGAACCTACATATCAAGTTTCAGGTCTGTTGCTAGTACCGTTCAAAGATTTACGAGTTACAAGGCGAAATTGCACAATTCTTAGTCGCAAACGAGGAGATAATCCATGGCCCTGGGGTCAAATCTAAAATATATGTAAACTTTGCGCATCTACTCATCATAAGGAAGCTACATACCAAGCTTCAGGACTGTAGCTATTACGGTTTAAAAGTTTTACGAGTTACAAGGCAAAATTGCAAACATCTAGATCGAAAAGGGAGAGATAATCCATTACCCGGGGGTCGAATCAAAAATGTAAATAAACATTGTGCATCTACTCATCATAAGGAAGCTGCATACCAAGTTTCAGGTATGTAGCTATTATGGTTTAAAAGTGTTACAACTTACAAGTCAAAATTGAAAATTCTAAGTGGAAAAGGGAGAGATAAGCCATGACCCAGGGATCGAATCAAAAATTAAAATAAAAATAAACTGTGTGCATCTACTCATCATACGGAAGCTACATACCAAGTCTCACTTATGTAACTACTAATAAAAGGTTGGAGACGGGCGGACAGACGGACGGACAAAGGTAACCCTAACTGGCCGATAGTAGTTGGGCATAAAAACAATGGGTGTGGTGACCTTTTTTGTTATATATATATTAGTGATGAAAATGTACGTACATTTAAATATTTTTAATTCGCTATTTGTGTATTAAATAGCCAAAGTTCGTCGGCAGCAAAACGTGGAACAGTCGAATTTTGACTTCTCACACAGCATCACCACCTCTTTTTCTCCCAAATCAATTCACGAAATAAAAAGAAGGCTCATTCTTAAATTTTGATAAATATTGTCGAAAAAGATATTGTTTTTTCATTGTTTATATAGCCGTAAAATTAGGGCATTTTCGTGAAACAGACAGTGCACATGCAGAGAGGAGAGAACCAGACCACCGACTTACCTGAAATGTTGAAACGAAATCGGCGATTCAAACCCAAAGCATGTGACGTCGACAAAACATGTGATGACGTCATTCGGCAGGTGCGTTTTAGAACAAAATTAATGTCGGCGATGATTCGTAAGTTTTACAAACTGCTACACTGGTCGCTAAAGGAATAGTCACAGTCATAAATGGAACTAATTATAACTGGAGTCACGCGAGTTCCATGTAACAACAGGATGTGTATGTGTTTCAGTCATATTGGCTCAAAGTACCACTCGAGAAAAGTATTTATTTCCGTCAATTAGTTGGCATTTATAATAATCCCAAAATGCACAGTCGAACCTGTGCGAAAGGCCCTAATTAATTAGTACTTAATTAACATGCGAACAAAGACCACCTGTGAACCGAAAAAGTCAGAACTTTTCCCTTTTTCCGTACGTCAGTCAACATATGGTAGCCATTTTTGAAAGGCAATACATACGCTTTTCTAAACGACACGTGTGTTTTCACAAATAGTTGGCTTAATGATATTGTAGCTCAATGGATTGAATGAGTGACCATTTAGAAAGGTACACAGCACAGTGCTAAACCATTGTCAATATTGAAATTGACAACCACCACGGAAATTATTCATGTGCAGAAGACGATAAAGACTTGAATTCCAATACTTCTAGATTACGGAAGTATTTAAGTTTTCCTGGAAAGAAAATCCTACAGGCTTCAGTCATTACTATGACGTCATCCCTTAAATAGATTTATTGAGTAATAAACAGACCAGTCTTATAAATAGGTTACCGAACTTGGAAACTCTAGCGTAATGTCCCTTAAACTTACTTGCGGGACATGATGGCGTTATAATTGGTGGAGTTTGATGGTTTGACGCGACGTCAAACCGACAAATTCCGCCAATTCCAACGTCAATGGTGCCCCGCAACTTACTCTAAGTGTCGTTAATTGTGATTTTCCAAGTTATGTGTGTAAAACGATAGACGCTCTCACGAATTGACACCTATACTAATATGACATGTAGTCTGGGTGAATTGTTGAAAATGGTGGAAATATAGTATAAAATTTTGTTGACGATAGACTTCAGTTCATATGGCTGCAAGATGACAGAGGGTGTGTACAAATTAATCCGGCATCCATCAGAATCACTATCACTATAACTTCCAAAGTACTGGCGTTATGACAATAAATACGGGTCTTTGTGTTATGCTAAAAATCAAAGATGGCCGTCGGAATCCATCAAAATCATTAATAACACTATAACTTCCAAAACCCTGGCGATATGACAACAAATACGGACTATATACCCATATGTTCAACCATAAGGAATACAATGGCATATATATTGATACAGTCTGAGCATTGTATTATGGGGAAAGTCCAAGATGGCCGCCGGAATCCAACAACATCATTAATATCACCATACCGTCCAAAGTACTGGCCTTATGACTACGAATATGGCCTCTCTATACTCATGTTTCAACCATGAGGAATACACTGACATATGTATTCATACAGTCTGAACATTTTGTTGTAGTAAAAATCCAAGATGGCAACCGGAATCATTAATATCAGTTTAACATCCAAAGAACTAGCGTTATGACAACGAATTCTGGCGCTAAGCCCATCGTTTCAACCATATGTAATACAATGGCATATTTATTGGAATATATTAACTATTTTGGTATGGTCGCCATATTCGATATGGCCGCCATAAAGCAGCTAACATATCTACCACCACACATCAACATCGAATAAACTACATTATTTGTTTTCATTTGAAAATGTCCTGGTGCGATGGCCATTGGTCACATTGGTAATATACTACAGGTGATATGTATATTTAGTGTGTTCACATATACAGGATCTGAAACGAGTTTGAGATTATGTTTATCACATGACTTCGCATACAAAAGAGCAGAACACTTGGAAATATCCAATAGTATTCTTTGAAAAGACGCCATTGACTAATTTGGCATCTGGTTGAAATCTCCATAGAGAAAAGATAGTGTTAAATTAAATACTACATTATAATATGACCTAGTATATGTTTCCATTCTTAGTAAGCACTTCATAATAGCAAACGGGAGCACTTTCTAATAATTGCAGTAACTTTACTGAGTCACTGATGCTTCTCATGCGGTCAGTCAATCAAATTCACTGCAGGTGCTATTACGTGTGAAATGGTCTACAACAAGGTTTTCGTGTGATAAATACCCATACTAATTGCTATACTGGCTACAGACCAGCTGCTGGCAAAAGACCAGTACAATAGTATTTACAAAACATTCACATTATCAATTTTGGTTGGATTAGGTTCACTACAATTCACAGATAGTATAAATTATGAAGTATTCCTATTTCATAATTTAGATTAGTACTATGCTAAAATCACATCTGCATATGAATTACAATGCTTTGGCTGTCCTAGCCTTATGCTGTGTCTAGTTTCCCTGCTGTAGCATAATTAGACTACAATATTGTAAGATATGACTGTGTGTTAGGATTATTGAGGGTTCACTGCTGACATGTTACTAAACTTACCAAAGTACATTAACAACAATATCAACGTTATACTATTAATTGACTGGTTGAATGGAATTTAATGGCTTAAGAAACACAGTTCGGCACATTACGGGTCACCAGATCGAACCAGTGAGCCATCACAATCTATTGTGTTCTGTGTATATTATGCAATACCTGATATTGTGCCAGGTGCCATTTCCACAAAAGAAGTTCTATTTGGAGATAAATCAAATGAAGTTTAATTGCTGCAAGATGCATTCAACACTGTAATTATAGTATATTCATAATCAGCAGTTGCCCCTTTATCAGACTGACCATGCATATGTGTTAGGCGGTTTCTGTATGATTCCCCTCCTTACACTGACATAATGTGGAATGACGAATATGGAATTAACTACATGTTACTGTTTGGCATACTGATATATTTTCAAATTCAGTGAATCATCTTAAGAACGTATGTAGCGGCCAGATCTATGACAGTAAGTACAGTATGTTGGGTTTGCCACCTGTGACCATTTGAAATAAATGCTTCACCGATGTGAGACAGGGAGCAGAGATTTGCTCCACTCTTTCTTGTATTCAACATTCACAGTACAACTCTGCACTCAATACCGTCAATAACGTGCACTCTACTACCACATTTCTGAAGCAACATATGTTTGTCCATGACTGATTATATACTGGCATTGCCATCACCAATTCTAGAAAGTGATATGTACCCCTGTGTTGCAGCTTTTAAGACAGTGGATTTTCCTACCCAATGTCTCGACTCCAGATAGTCCCTGAATAGTGAGCGGGTAACTGGAAATGACACGATGCGGGTCACTGGGTATGTTCATCACACAGCGCTCTCGGAGTGGCCAAGACATAATCAGCAGTGCTTCAGCATTGATCATTCCAGTGTAGTGATGGATAAGTAGACACAACAACACATATGTCGTTGCATATTACACAAACTGAATTATCAAAGATGAATATTCCGATGGTGACATACTAATATCTGTATCCTCGTGAGTGGAGATATCGAGAGGATTTATATAAGCTTGCTTTCAATCCGATCACATTTATATTATTCTGTATACTACTACTATTTGTACACGAGATTTGATCCCACCCTCTGCATCTGTGTTTAAGTATATGCGACATGTATAATACCTACAAAACACAGGCAGTCTTCACATCTTGTAGTACATGGTAGACAAATGTATGAAAAGCAGCCGCACACACGTGGGTCTGGACTTTGTCAAATAGCCAGTCGAGTACCCACACTAGTGATGACACATCACAAACCACTGTGCCTGAATGACGACTGTGCAGTAATTTGCACGAGTGTTTGCATCTTCTCTGGCCAATACCGAGGGCATCATCTGCTATCACATTCGCACACACCACCATTCCTGTGTCTCTATGTTCAACAGGCCATTGTATTGGTGTGATGCTTCATGTACTACGTGGATGTACATAATGCTGGCACTACTGCGGCGGTCATCTTTATGATTCATGTGCACAGTTTTTGTATTGCTCGTGAATTTAATATCACGGAACCGTCTCTCCAGGTACAAATACTCAATGCCCAGATGATCATTCCGTTCAAATCGCCTATCAACCATATAGCTCCTCCAGTGCATGGTGACCTGGCTTTAATGGAGTAGGCAAGCTCGAAGATGCATACTTTAAACGTCCCGCTATCTAAACGTGTTGTTGTTGTTGTGTTGTTCTAATTAATTACTTCGGATTAAAATACAAATTTTGATTTATTTGCATTTAAATCTGCAAAATCCAGAATTATCAAAAGATAAACCGTCCTTAAAAAAGACAAATCAAACGTAAATCAAAATACATATATATGCTTGGATTTTACCAAAAACTGTTCAAACTATTTAAGTACAATTTTTAATGGTAATTTTGGTGGCCATATTGGATTTCCACCCTTAAATTAACTAGATTGGTCAGTAAGCGAGGCTTACGGAATACCCCCCGCGTGTGCCCAGGTACCCCTAAATATGTAAAATTTTCCAAGTGTGGGCTTGTGACCTTGACTCTGGGCTTAGCGGGGGCGGCACGAACGTGAATGTGAAGCAGATCCGAGCAAGGAAATAGAAGTTATAACCGATTTCTCTGATGTTAAGTTTTGTAAACAGACTAAGTATGTGATCTTGACCTTGGGATCAGCGGGGATATGTTACAGCATGATAGTAGAGCCTTAGAGGAATACATGCATGAAATATTAAGAATGTTAGATGAAGTTATAACATATTTCTCTGATGTTAAGTTTTGTAAAGAGACCATGTATTTGACCTTGACCTTGGGATCAGCGGGGGTTGGACGGTCGTGGATTTGGCACAGCATGGTAGTAGAGCCTTACAGGAATGCATGTGTGAAATATTAAGCACTTTAGATGAAAGAAATAGAAGTCATAACAATATTTATCTAATGTTAAGTTGTGTAAAGAGACTAAGTATTTGACCTTGACCTTGGGATCAGCGGGGGTTGTACGGTCGTGGATTTGGCACAGCATGGTAGTAGAGCCTTACAGGAATGCATGTGTGGAATATTAAGCATTTTAGATGAAGGACATAGAAGTTATAACAAAAGTTCTCTGATGTTAAGTTTACGGACGCACGGACGGACGCACACACGGACGGACGCACACACGGACGGACGGACGGACAACCTGACTCCAGTATACCAAACAACCAAAAGAAAAACTTTATACTACATTTCTATTAAATGTGATTTTTTATCCAATTTCCTCCCGACTAATGTCTCTATATCTTTGTTTACTTTTATTTCTTATTAATCTGACATTTTTCGTTTTCTGTTATCATGCTATAGCATCGTGGGACAATATCGGAGATGGATTGGGCCATATATCTATGTCTAATTGGCACCCTACTACACGTGACCTATTAAAAAAACTGATCGAAGTGGACATGCATAGCAGTTGCTATTGACGTACACTAGCCACTCTTGTTTTGTTGTTTTTTCCCCAAAGTGTTTTAAGTCGCCGGAAAGTACTCTTGAATGAAAACGCTACATAGAGTGTGTGTGTGTCCTGTGCGTCATTACATATGGCTTTTACTGGAGAAATTGGACTTATGGTTTTTACGAACAGTGTAGATCCAGATCAGCCTGTGCATCCGCACAGTCTGATCAGGATCTGCACTATTCGCTATTCCATTACCGAATAAAATCGTCATGATAGTAACAAAGCGCATAGACTGTTATCAGGCTACAACAGTGCTACTGGGCGCTACTCTGACAACAAATCCTAAGAGCTCCATTTCTCCAGTCACATCCACAAATGGATATGGTATATTGTAACTAATATACAAAGACATAATTGTCAAATACACACGCAGCAGAAGTATACGTACGAACACTACAGTACGTCTGTTATAGAGTACACTATAACAGAGTGTTTACATCATTCTTCTCTGGCCAATACCGGGGGCATCATCTGCTGTCATATTCGCACACACCGCCATTCCTGTGTCTCTATGTTCAACAGGCCATTGTATTGGTGTGATGCTTCATGTACTACGTGGATGCACATAGTTCTGGCAATACTGCGGCGGTCATCTTTATGATTCATGTGCAAAGTTTTTGTATTGCTTGTGAATTTAATGTCACGGAACCGTCTCTCCAGGTACAAATACTCAATGCGCAGATGATCATTCCGTTCAAATCGCCTGTCAACCATATAGCTCCTCGAGTGCATGGTGACCTGGCTTTAATGGAGTAGGCAAGCTCGAAGATGCATACTTTAAACGTCCAGCTCTCTAAACGTGTTGTTGTTGTTGTGTTGTTCTAATTAATTACTTCGGATTAAAATACAAATTTTGATTTATTTGCATTTAAATCTGCAAAATCTAGAATTATCAAAAGATAAACCGTCCTTACAAAAGACAAATCAAACTTAAATCAAAATACATATATATGCTTGGATTTTACCAAAAACTGTTCAAACTATTTAAGTACAATTTTTAATGGTAATTTTGGTGGCCATATTGGATTTCCACCCTAAATTAACTAGATTGGTCAGTAAGCGAGGCTTACGGAATACCCCCCGCGTGTGCCCAGGTACCCTAAATATGTATTTTTTTCCAAGTGTGGGCTTGTGACCTTGATTCTGGGCTTAGCGGGGGCGGCACGAACGTGAATGTGAAGCAGATCCGAGCAAGGAAATAGACGTTATAACCGATTTCTCTGATGTTAAGTTTTGTAAAGAGACTAAGTATGTGATCTTGAACTTGGGATCAGCGGGGATATGTTACAGCATGATAGTAGAGCCTTAGAGGAATACATACATGAAATATTAAGAATGTTAGATGAAGTTATAACATATTTCTCTGATGTTAAGTTTTGTAAAGAGACCATGTATTTGACCTTGACCTTGGGATCAGCGGGGGTTGGACGGTCGTGGATTTGGCACAGCATGGTAGTAGAGCCTTACAGGAATGCATGTGTGAAATATTAAGCACTTTAGATGAAAGTAATAGAAGTCATAACAATATTTCTCTAATGTTAAGTTGTGTAAAGAGACTAAGTATTTGACCTTGACCTTGGGATCAGCGGGGGTTGTACGGTCGTGGATTTGGCACAGCATGGTAGTAGAGCCTTACAGGAATGCATGTGTGGAATATTAAGCATTTTAGATGAAGGAAATAGAAGTTATAACAATAGTTCTCTGATGTTAAGTTTACGGACGCACGGACGGACGGACGCACACACGGACGGACGGACGGACGGACGGACAACCTGACTCCAGTATACCAAACAACCAAAAGAAAAACTTTATACTACATTTCTATCAAATGTGATTTTTTATCCAATTTCCTCCCGACTAATGTCTCTATATCTTTGTTTACTTTTATTTCTTATTAATCTGACATTTTTCGTTTTCTGTTATCATGCTATAGCATCGTGGGATAATAGCAGAGATGGATTGGGCCATATATCTATGTCTAATTGGCACCCTACTACACGTGACCTATTAATAAAACTGATCGAAGTGGACATGCATAGCAGTTGCTATTGACGTACACTAACCACTGTGTTGTTTTGTTGTTTTTCCCCCAAAGTGTTTTAAGTCCCCGGAAAGTACTCTTGAATGAAAACGCTACATAGAGTGTGTGTGTGTCCTGTGCGTCATTAAACATGGCTTTGACTGGAGAAATGGCGCTTATGGTTTTTACGAACAGTGTAGATCCAGATCAGCCCGTGCTTCCACACAGTCTAATCAGGATCTGCACTATTCGCTATTCCATCACAGAAAAAAATCGTCATGATTCTAACAAAGCGCATAGACTGTTATCAGGCTACATCAGTGATACTGGGCGCTACACCGACCATAAATCCCATGAGCTCCATTTCTCCAGTCACAGCCACAAATGGATATGGTATCTTGTAGCTAATATACAAAGGCATAATTGTCAAATACACGACACGCAGCAGAAGTATACGTACGAACACTACAGCAATGTTTTTCGTTGGAATTATCGTTGTCAGCCTGGCGGCTTCCATATGTTGCCATAATGAACCTATTGCACCTGATATTCTGTCAAGTTTGGCAGCCATCATGAATACATTGGCCACAAGAGAAAATGAGCTCGATAAGAAACTGGATTCCATTCTCGGTGAAGTTAGACACACTAAGCTAATTAGTGAATTAGACGAACTCGCGACAAGAATGAGTGAACTTGATAAACGAGAAGGCCTGCATACACAACGAATGGACGAATGTGAAAAGAAGTTTCAAGATTCAGCGTCCGGGGTAACGTATGTACGATGGGGAAGAACGGAATGCCCCGGGAATGGTTCCCTGACGTTGTACGAAGGTTATGCTGCCGGGGGCCATTTCACTCATCAGGGCGCCTCGCCAAATATGCTTTGCCTTCCTCGCAATCCCGAATGGGGAAAGTACCGCGACGCAGAAGATGTAATTGGTGCGTACATATACGGGGTCGAATATGAACACCGCCCTGATCGAGCAAACGCCATATTCGGTAAGAGTCTTAGTAATCGAGATGCACCATGCACAGTTTGCGAGTCTAGCCGGAAGTCGATGATCATCATGATACCAGGCCGGGTCACGTGTTATGCCGGATGGACGCGGGAGTATTGGGGTTACCTAATGACGGGGCACTTTGTTCATAAAGCACAATACGACTACCATTGCATCGACGCAAACCCTGATGCCCTCGAGGGAGGCGAAAGTGACCTAAATGGTTACCTGCTGTATTTCACGGAAGTGAGGTGTGACGCGCTGAGATGTCCGCCGTATGTGAACGGGCGGGAGCTGCCTTGTGTCGTCTGCACAAAATGACAACATGGGACGCATGTAACTCTATTGTACGCATGATTTATTGTATAAACGCGTTTCGAATTGCAATACAACTACGTTATTGACGGTTTGATACCGAAGCGAACCTACCACATCTGAATCGAATAATGTAAGAACTGAATGTAATCGCTGACGTAGTGCCCAGCTGTCACGTGACTACTAATCGTGAGCGCGCAAAATATGAATGAAAACTTCGAATCGATGCCAAATGTCAACAGTTCTGGAGTTTGTGCATGTATGAACTGCATGTACATGCATTGCTATGTGCCTGGATGCACGGGCCATCGGCATGTTGATAGGATAGTGTATTATACGTTTCAAACATGTATAAAACACATTAAAATGCCTTCATTCATTATTCAATGTATGTATAATGTAGAAAAAGAATCAAGCGTCATTCCTTAGTCAGTGTATTTATAATTATAAATACATTGACTAAGGAATTACATTTTAATTTTGTCTACATGTCTAAAAAGTACAATACACTATCCTATCAATATGCCGATGGCCTGTGCCTGGATGTGGCAAATAGCGACAATGAAAACGTCTGTTATAGAGTACATTATGTGGAGTTATATCTTACACAACTTGCAGATCGTTCACCCTGTGGATATTATTGAGTTATTGGTGTTTAGCGGCCTATCAACAGCTAAGGTCATTTAAGGCCGGGCCAACGAGTTCGACCCCGTAATCATAATATATAACCTACTGCATTGGGGGGGGGGGGGGGTAATCACAATATTCACATAAGGGGTATAACCAGATTCAATTGTCACATACAAGAATGCCAACGACACATGTGAGGGCCAAGCCAGGTCAGCGGTCGGGATTACAGTAAGGACGACCCCTGATCGTTAAATGCTCCTACCTGCAACCCACTACATGTGGATATTAGAAAGATACCAAACGCAATCGCTCCAAAATTATAGATTTTATGACATAAATATTAAAATGATTGTGACAAGTGAAAATTGAATGACAATTTTCGTTTCCTATCTTAAGCATTTCAACACCACAGCCTTATATGAGACACGCCATATGATTTTGTACCTTCAGACATCTGCATAATTTCATGAAATACGTTTACAAAATTCACAATATTTTCAGGAAATAGCGTCGAAAGTTGACAATATTTTCAGAGTACATTCCGCATGTACTCTGAAAAGTTTGTCAACTTTTGACTTTGTTTATGAAAAATATTGTAAATTTTGTAAAGGTTTTTAATGAAATTACACAGAGGTACAAAATCGAATGGCGTGTCTCAATTATTAAGTCGCCTGGAAAACGATTTGGATCAGTGAAAAAAAAACGTTCATAATATTGAAAAATAACTAGCGTATGCACCTCTAGTTACTTTTCAATATTTATTGTAAACATGTTTTGCAATCGATGGTTATTAATTTATTTTATTTATGTTAATTACACAAACGCATCTTTCTAAATATGGTATACTATACTATGATCGTTCTACAAAAGAACAACACCTTATTTCAAAATGTTTCCTTACTGAAACATATGTAGCGACAATGACAACATAATGCCAAAATCAAATTGTCTCCCTTGTTCATCACAGTTTCTGAAAACATGTACTTGAATATAACGCTCGTTTTTTGGAAATTTCATCAAATAAAACTGGTGTGATTAATTGATGTACTTTTATATAGCCTTTACTGTACATGAAGCAAAACATCATATGGTGTACGAGGTAGCTATCTCGTTCCCACGAGATAACATTATCGTTCAAATGAGATAATATCTGCAAGGCAGATATACACTGGGAAATGCATTTGTGATACTGGGGTATCGTACAGTACAGTTTTGAGGTGGGTGCTACGTAGAATTATTTTTTTTATTAATTCGTTCCCACGAAATAACAATTCGTTCCCAAGTTAAATCGAATTGTTCAATTCAGGAAACGAATTGTTAATTCGAGGGAACGAAATGTTAAATTGAGGGAACGAATTGTCCTTTCGTGGGAACGAATTGTCATTTCGTGGGAACGATTTAATAAAAAAAATCCATGTCCCCTGCGGGGCTCCGTAGGGTGCAGCTGGTGTAGAAATTGTTAAAAACGCTGCAATGCCAGGGCGCCGAAAATACGCGTCCTGTGTGTTTGTTTGTTTGAATGGGGGGTGGTGGGGTCCCGAAATCAGAACGGAATATTTACATAGAAAAACCTATATATTCAGCCCTCAAATTAGAAAAATCACGATCACGAACAAGACCGACTATAAATGCTGTAAGCCACATTTCTCCAGTCAGGGCCACAAATAATAAGACTGAAGCCGATTTCACCAACATTTCTAAGTATGCTTATCTAGCTAAGTACACTTTGAGGGAGTAATCATTTATTTTTCCTGAAATACATTATTTCATATAGAACTAACGACTGATATATTTGATGATTAAAAGTATGCAGAATTATTATACTGAATTTATAACATAAATAGCTGTGATAATGTAATAAATTCAGTATAATAAAAAATAATATAAATCTATCCTTAAATTGAAAAATTATCCCTCAAAGTGTACTTAGCAAGATAGGTATACTTTACAATGTTGGTGAAATAGGCTACTGGGGTGCGTTTCACTAAACTCTGTACGACTAAAATGTTCGTAAGTGCAAAATTATGATAGTCTATAAATTTCACATTAACAACATTTTCTTTTAAACACTTATTGCATTTACATGTATTGAACATTGGCTGCGTGTGCAGCCTATGTTCAATAAATGTAAATCCATCAACTGAAATTTCCAGACGATCCTAAATTTGCACTTACGAACATCTTAGTCGCACGAAGTTTAGTGAAGCGACCCCTGGTGTACAGATATCCAGTGTAACTGATGGAAGGTATGTTTGGGTTTTCACGAGCATCGGATTCTGAGAAAGGTTATGAAAGTTAGAAAGATATCTGTAAGCTGGAAACCTCGCTTGTTTACAGCTGAGCAGAACAGAGGGCCGTTTCATCAAACTTCGTACGACTACAATGTTCTTAAGTGCAAATTTAAGATCGTCTGGAAAGTTCGATCGATGTATTTACATTTATTGAGCATAGGCTGCATACTCAATAAATGTATATCAAATAATAGTTTGCAAGAAAACAGTGTTAATGTGAAATTTACAGACTATCATAATGTTGCACTTACGTACATTTTAGTCGTACGAAGTTTATGAAACGGCCCCCGGACACGTGTCGAAACGACACAGAAATTACTAAACTGTATCAAAACTACAGTAAAAAATAAGTCCTGGTGCCAATTCTAAAATATATTTATCTCCTAAATTAGAAGATACTACTGTCTGTTTCTCGAAACCTGCCCAAATTGTACGGCTATACATGTATAAGCAATGCAAATACAATCTTGTTTCGATAATATATCTTGATTCTTCTTTTTATTCGTAAAAGTTGGTCAAATATATATTTTATTTTGAAAAATTACGAAAAAAAAAAGAAGGAAAATAGACATTGAAACGTGGCTAGATAGCTTCGAAAAGATCTAACTAAGAAAACAAAAGTTATTTTTTGAAAATCGGTCCACTATTTCAGAAATTTGAAAAAGGTTCCCCATGTTAAATCTCCATAGACTTCTTCACTCTGTGTGAAGATGTCTATGGGTATTTAACATACGGAAAGAAATCGTAATAAAATCAATATTGGACGAAATTTCGTGAAATAAAAAGAAAGCTCATTCTTACATGTTGATAACATTTAATATTATAGAAAAAAAAAATAGTTTTTTCATTGTTTAAATGGCTTTAAAATTTGGGCAGGTTTCATGAAACAGACAGTAAGTCATTATTAGGAGTTACTATCTCCTAATTGAGACACGCCGTGGGATTTTGTACCTTTGGACATCTGCGCAATTTCATTAATACGTTTACAAAATATTCTATATTTTTTATAGATTAAGTCAAAAGTTGACAAAATATTCCGAGTACATGCGGAAGTATATCGCCAGATGTAGCCCTGTGCGATTTACTTTCGCCTCCAAGTCTGAGAGAAATCCTCTCTGACCGCTGATTTGTTACCCGACCAGTAGCCTATTTCACCAACAATGCAAAGTATATTTATCTAGCAAAGTATACTTTGAGTGAGACATTTTCAATTTATTGATGAATTTATAATTTTTTATTATACTGAATTGATTACATTATCACAGCCATTTTGGCAGTGCTATACATGTAATACATTCAGTATAATAATCTGCATACTTTTAATCATCAAATATGTGCAGTAGTTAGTTCTATATGAAATAATGCATTTTGGGAAAAATAAATGATTACTCCCTCAAAATATACTTCGTTAGATAAGTATACTTTGCAATTTTGATGAAATCGGCTACAGTTCTCTGTTTCACATGTGTTTGAACAGATGGTCAGTATGTTTGGTGTCATCTGAGTATTTTGGGGAATTTTGGGTAGATTTTGGTGGATTTCGTTGTTTTGGGTAATTGACATAGTTGTGTGCAACTAGTAATGCTCAATCATTGCACACGAAATAAATTGTCAAGTATCTACACATTCACCGTTCCGAGGTTTCGGACCCCTTTTATACTGTCAAAATACCCACAATGGAACATGTACATGTACGATCTCCTCCACCTCCTTTTCCCTCCCCCATGTAAAATTTCATACGGTAGACACATCAATTGTTCGTAATAAATTTATCGAAAAAGATATTGTTTTTGCAATGTTTATATAGCCGTAAAAATTGGGAAGGTTTCGTGAAACAGACAGCAAACATGCCAGGGGCGGATCCAGGATTTCAGGTTAGGGGGGGGGGGAGCGGGACTTCTTAATTGAAATAGTTAACTATATTTTCGGCAGGTTGCTAGGTGGGTGCGGCGGTCTGCCATACGGAATATTGTTGATGTCTGCACCCCATTTTGCTGCGTTCTGGTGCATTTTAGAGCAAAAATATATTTACGCGCCGAATTTTAGGGGGTTGGGGGGGGGGGGGCGGGCTCGCGCCGTGTTTCCCCTACGTTAATCCGCCCTTGCATGCAGTGAGAGGACAACCAGACCACCGACTTACCTGAAATGTTGAAACGAAATCGGCGATTCAAACTCAAAGCATGTGACGTCGACAAAACATGTAATGACGTCATTCGGCAGGTGAGTTTTAGAACAAAAGTTTTACAAACTGCTACACTGGTCACTAAGGACATAGTCACAGTCAAAAATGGTACTAATTATAACTGGAGTCACGCGAGCTCCATGTAACAACAGTATGTTATGTGCTTCTGCCATATTGGCTCAAAGTACCACTCGAGAAAAGTATTTATTTACGTCGATTAGTTGGCATTTATAATACTCCCAAAATGCACTGTCGAACCTGTGCTAGAGGCCTTAATAAATTAATGGCAGGGTGAAAGGGACTTACATTAGCGTCGAGGTGTACAGCTTGCCGCTCGTCTTGGTGGTGAGGCTATTACCTGTACATGGCTCGCAGATCCTGTGGTGGGTTGAAAAAAATTATAACGGGTTATATTACAAGATAGTCAGTGTAAGGATTGTGGTGTATATCTCAGTAAGATGGACAGGGGTAACACTTATCCTTGTTGTAATCCATATGTTTACATGTAAACTTTACTTTTAACGGACGTCTCGGACAAGAGTAAACCTATCTCATCTTACTGATTTTCATCGGTATGACCCTGTGGTCCTCTCCACACCATCCTTGTTGTTCCCAGTAGACTATAGCCCCACTTCTGATACCATTTGTCACGCCAGGGTGACACCGAGCTAGTCTACTGAAGGGACGGAACACCAAGCACGTTGTGGACAGAGACAACAAGGTATATTTTTACAAGGATGATGTATTTACATAAATGATAAGCACAAACAATAGATGAATATGTCAGTACGGACAACGTCCCCTAGCAGCCACCGCCACAGGCCCTTGCACAACTAAGGCACATCCACGATTCTGGAACAGGTAGGTAAAGTCAAAAGTAAACGTCATCATGATAAGGATCACTATCCAATGATAGAGTTCAGCTAAACAACTCCGGCTTCCGCCATGATGGGAGTGACGTTATAATAACGTCTTAAAGTTACTGGTACTTATGAGATACAGAGCCTACTTGGGCGGATGGGGTCCATAACGCATCGCTGAACGTCCTTATCGATTCATCACGTCCTTGGACGGAATGACGTCACCACTCGATGCCCCACTCGATTACGCCCTTGGTCCACGCGGAGCAGAGTCCCCGCTGTACACGGTGTCGTGTCGTGGACTCCAGAATAAATAAATAAATCTGTGTTGCATACTGAATTTACGCAGACACAAAGTAGGGACGTGCCGTCGCTCGTTGCTGACTGGCTGGCTGCCTGGCTGGTGTACTGGCTGGTGTACTAGCTGGGACTACAAAACACCAACGGTGTTGTTACCAGAATGTAACGTGTTATAGTCTCAATAATAGTCACAGTAGTGCACATGAAATCAATATCATGATTGCATGGAAATACTAAACATCATCATATATTACAATGATGAAACATGATACATTGCAATGTACACAAAGATATTTTCACTAATTGGAAGAAGGGGGCTGATGTAATTCATAAGTCGGAAGATGCGATATAACACATTAATGAACAGCCACCATATCTAGTGTACCCAACGATATATCTCTTCACAGCCGTACATGTGAATACAGACGTCATTCACAGTTATTTACCATTAGTAAACAAACATTTGATTGCGACAGGCCTTACCTTGATCAGACTGCCCGTGGCCAACTGCGCTAATTTAATAAAGAGCAACTGTGCCAAGTATTCTCCTGTGCAGACTCACAGTATTACATTACATTACTAATAATAAACACTGTGTACTCTAATCAGTCTGTAGGATTCTACAGGCTGACCCAAATCATCAGTTATTGAAACAAATTATACTTCACATCATGTCCTTATTGCAGCTTACTGATGTATAAATCAGTGCACTTAGAGCAGAACTGTCTGATCTGGTCCATCCTGGTCACAATAGCATTTACAATATTTACAACACACTGCGAACGTAATATGACTTAATAAAATGAACGTACAGACGACTGGGTTAGGAGTTAACATGTGTTTCGCCATAGAGTAATGAAAGTCGTCCAGAAAATTCACGTTACAATTGTGACATGTTTAAAATTGGCAATATTATCATGTATTGTACAGGGCGCAGACTGATATTGGATTGAATCGTAACATAAAATGCATGGCTAATGTTAGTGAACATTTCAATCAAGTTCGCCCTTCGTTTTACAAATACAATAAACACATGAGAATAATATGCCATTACAATACTCACGAAATGCTCCCAGATGCCAGTCCTGTAATCGTTATCATTTACACGCAGACACGACGAATTAATGATTTAATAATATTTGATTAAGGGAGATAATCTACAACAGCGGATACATGCCATACGGCTTTTATTGACCAAGCGTTTGGTCGAAACGGGGCCAAATAACTCGGGTAAATTAAATATTGCAGTATTATCGTGGATACGATAACACTGCGTATAATTGCCGGTCTTGGCAAGATTCAGACTTAAATGGCAGCATTAGAAAGTAACAACAACATATGTAATGTACTCACCAATACCCAGTGAAAACTTGCGCTCCAATGTCACAAGAATGTAATTGAGTGTCCGACTGATAGCATATGGTGCTACAACGAATATATACCCACACCCTAGTGCATGACTATCCTCATATAGTCTGCTTGTCAAGGTAAAACTTATGTGCCAACATTAGCTTACAATTTTGCATCAGTGGACTAATGTTCTGACAGTGAGTCTAGCTCATGAGATATCTGGTGAATTAATCTGAAATACTTCAGTCATAAATAGGTATGACCTACATGTACTAGGTAATTAGGCTAGCCTCTAAGTCTGCATAAACAGTGTAGATCACCCAGATATGACCAGTACAAAATCCAATACTGGTGGTACGTACGCGGTTTCGGATAAAGCGCTATCCTCTCCAACGGTGTATTCCACGGGCGATATTTCACACACCATACCTATTCGATCGTCCTGTACTAGAATATTCGAATGCTGCTCTAGACTATGTGACCCGTGTTACAATTAATGGATAATAAAGAAAATAGTCGGCTACGATTCGTGACACTAATTGTTAATTCGTGGGAACGAATTGTTAAATTGAGGGAACAAATTGTTATTTCGTGGGAACGAATTAATAAAAAAAAGAATTATACGTCCCCTGTGGGGTTCCGTAGGATTGGCATGGATGGACACAGTATGAATTTCAAGGCGACACTTAAGAGTATATTAGTTTTCCCTTTGAAGGTACATGCCCACTCAGTAGTCCCAAAATGTTCTTTATATCAGCGACATCATTTGAGACATTTTCTGGAAAAATAAACATTCATTCACCATTACCCCACGTATTGATTGCAGACATTATTATACATTTTATATCAGACGTAACTTCCACAATGATATCAGGGGCGATAACCGTGATTCCTTAAAATGTTAACGGACATTACTATTTATTCTCTGTATTTATATTTTGATGTGCAATGATCATACTTTATAATCCGTTGAAAATAATTGTTTTCAGGTGACGCATGTAATTAGTATAAAAAAATATCATGCCTCATTTGCATATGAAAATAGCCGGATACCACCGCTCGTCACTATCAGTAAACTAAATATTACTAAATGATTATACAATATATCTGTATATCGGACACTCGTATTTTTTTAGAACTGGTGGAATAGTGACACAATTATACACTTATGTAATTCCTATAAAGAACAGTTTGTGCTTACTGAGTGCGCATGCACCTGTACCATTAAAGGGGCATATCAGGATTTTTCGAAAAAAAATACTACAAAAAAAAAAAAATAGTGTTTTCATCATATCCTGTATAAAGTTGTTCAACTGAAGATATACATATATCAGCTCAGATGTTTCTATGTTCACCCATATACCTGTAGCATATGTCACCAACATTGAAAATAGCCTATTTCACCAACATTGAAAATAGCCTATTTCACCAACATTGAAAATAGCCTATTTCACCAACATTGAAACGTATACTTTTCTAGCAAAGTATACTTTGAAGGAAAAACTTTCAATTTGAGGATAAATTTATTAATTGTTATTATACTGAATGTATTACATTATCACAGCCATTTTGGCTGTGATAATTTAATACATTCAGTATAATAATTCTGCATACTTTTAATCATCAAATATATGCAGTCGTTAGTTCTATATGAAATGATGCATTTCAGGAAAAATAGATGATTACTCCCTCGAAGTATACTTTGCCAGAAAAGAATACTTTGCAATGTTGGTGAAATCGGCTACAGGATGTCCTATCTTGTTGCGTTCAACAAGATAGAAAATCTGATACTTATGTACCGATATCGGTGACAATTGAAACGACTCAGTGGTCCTAGTATCGTCATATATATGCAAGTAAGGCACTTTACACAGCGCCATGATGAAAACACATTTTTATTTTCTGCAAAAGATCCTGATCCCCCCAGCAGTCATACATCTTCAATTAAACCACTTTATACACGGTCATTATGAAAACACATTTTTGTATTTTATAGCACTTTTTCAAAAAAATCCTGTTATGCCCCTTTAACCCTTAGACCGCTGCACACAACAATTGTCGTCTGCTGTTGCTTTTATAGCTTGCCTTATTTCTCAACAAAAACATGTTTTGACGGCACTTCAGAATCATTTCCAATGGAAATGATTCTGAAGTGCTGTCAAAGCATGTTGAAAATTATTCTAAAGTGCTGTCAATGCATATTTTTGATGATAAAAATGGACAATAGAAAAGAAACAGCAGACGACAACAAATAAGATAGCTGATAAAATGAAGACAAAATGCAAGAGAATCATCACAAAAGGCGAAACACATCACGTGCCGACTATTATCAGTGTCATAATTGTTCAATTCATAAACAAGTATCCATACTACTGTCTGTTCCACGTTTTGCTGCCGACGAAATGTTGGCCATTAAACACATTAAATGTAAAAAATATTTAAAAGTAAGTACTTTTTCATCAATAACAAAAAAGTCACCCTCCCAAAAAAAATGGGTAGTCAATTTCCAAAATTTTGGAAATTGACTCCGAAACCTGGCGAGAAAGCTTGAACATGATGTAACTAAGAAAACAAAAGTTAGATTTCGAAAATCCGTCCACAAATAAAAAATATTTAAAAAAATCTATTTTTAGCCCATGTTACATTCCCATAGGAAAATCGTTTTTTCACAATAAAATCAATATTTGATGGAATTTCATCAACACAATTCATAAACAAGTATCCATACTAGCTAGCGGATGCGATCTATCTGCGCTGTCAGACTTAGACAAACATTCATTTGTAAATATAACCAGAATTTGCTGGCTATCACGCAGGTCGACTTAATTCCTCGAAGACTTAGCTGCCTTCTTCTGAAACCGTTTTTTTATACTAGTATTTAAACAAAAACTGCCACACTCTTACGTCTATATAAACCATGCAAACACAATATTTTTTCAATAATATTAAATTAAAGCGAAAGAAGCGTTCTTTTTATTTCGTGAAATTTTGTCAAATACATGTATTGATTTTGTTGTGAAAAACGATTTCCCCATGTTAAATTCCCATAGACATCTTCACAGAGTATGGGGATTAAAAATAACCCTTTGAACCCGAAATCACGCTATCGCAGTTTATGCAAAAAGTGCAGATCCAGATGAGCCGGCTCGTAACGAGCCGTCTCATCAGGATCTGCACTTTTTGAAAGTAATTTTAATATTTCTTAGAACAAAAACACCCCCTTTTCATAAATGGACGAATCTGAAAATCATTTTGTGACCATTGGATTGGTCGGAACATTAGCATATCACAGTCCATTCCAGTTCCTTAGGGTTGAAAGGGTTAACATGGGGAAAGTTTTAAAATTTCAGAAACACTGGACCGATTTTCAAGTTACCTTTTGTTTTCCTAGTTACATGTAGATCATTTCCAAGCTATCTAGCCAGGTGTCGGAGTCAATTCCCAATGTTTTTAGTTTTTGTATCCTCCTCCTCCTTTTCACCCATGTTAAACTGAATTCCCATTGACAAATCAATTTTTCGTAATAAAATTAATATTTGACCAAATGTCACGAAACAAAAAGAAGGCTCATTCTTAAATTTTGATAAAATTTCGTTTTATCACTTTCAAAATCTAGTCTTAAAGCGGCATGTCCACTCAGTAGGCACAACATGTTCTTTGTTGGAATTAAGTAAGTGTATAATTGTGTCAATATTCCAGCAGTCCTAAAGATTACGAGTGCCCGCTATACAAATATAATCATTTAGTACATGTAATACATGTATTTATTTTACTGATAGTGACTCGCGGTGGTATCTGGCTATTTTCATATGCAAATGATATCAGTGTGGAAATTTACGTCTAATATGAAATGTATAATAATGCAAATCCGTACGTGGGGTAATGGTGAATGAATGTTTCTTTTTCCAGAAAATGTCTCAGATGATGTCTTTGATATAAATAGCATGTTGTGCATACTGAGTGGGCATGTACCTATAAAAGCACTGTGTCTCAGATATTGTCACAGGTTGGTCAGGTGGTCAAGTAATAAGATACCCAAAACCTTTAATGTAAACTTTTCAAAAACATCAGTCAGTTGACTTTGGACATGGCAGTCACAAACATGTAGGTGGGCTATAGAATTGAAGCAGGGATGACGATGAATATGCAAGTTCATTTGAGATACATTTCCCTAAAATTGTTTCCTCACAATGAACCCAATATTTGATGCAATTTCATCAAATCAAATAAGAACGCCACCAACGGCATGTATTCCATCCCTGTGGTGATTGCATCATAAACATGCACATGAAAGTTTAAGCTAATCACTCACACAGTAAACAAGTCATAGGAGAATGGAGAACAGCACACACATTTAATGAATGTGAAATCACAAGGGGAGCATGGGTGGGGATGGGGAATGAAATAATGAATGATGAGAAACATGCACATGAAGTTTAAATAAATCGGTCATGCACTAAAGAATTTATAGGAGAATGGAGAAACTTGCAAACATTTTTCCACGTAATTGATTTTAAATTAGCAATTTTCAACATTAAGTTTTCGCGTTAAGAGACGTTTCTCACTTTCTTTACCACCTAGTACCACCATACTTGCACAACTTCATAACTAACGGGTGCCACTGACAGGTGTCACTTTTAATTGTGGTCATAATAACATTACTTAATAGCCAATTACCTGTTAACCAATTGTCTACGCCTTGAAGAACACCTGGCCTTCGTGGCTTCGTGGATTAACCCAGTGCTGTGTCAGATGTGTTTGTATCCTGGACTACAGCAACAGGTGCACTAGATGCACGCTTGCAATGTATAATTTCATCTGGTAGTCGTGTTCCCAATTATCCCGGATCGCTTGATTATGTCTTGTATTTTTAAACTCACAGCAGCGAAGTTAAGTGCAGCGTGGCGGCTATATAAATTATCCAGGTGCGTCCTTCCAGTGAAGCTATTATTTTCTCGATCCCTGGTGGTATTTGAGCACATTTTGACTATTTTTCGTATTAGTGGTGTCCTTTTTACATACAGCTTCACTTCAGCTGTTGGTAAGAGGCACTTGTGCCATGGACTGTGAATACAGCACAGGCCGTGATACAACCAAACAGGTTCAATAAAACAGCACTTGCAATGTATACTTGTTTCTGTTAGTCATGTAAACAGAGTATCATGGATCGCTAGACTATGTCTTGTAAACAAAATCGCAACAGGTGCGGTATTCTACATAACGATGTTGAGAGAGATATATTGTCCTTCTAATGATTTTGAAAGACAGAGAGAGAAATATTATGGTTTATATCTAATGATGTTGAGAGAGATAGAGAGAGAAAGAGAGAGAATAGTGAGAGAGATAGAGAGAGAGGGAAGGGGGGAGGGGGAGGGGAGAGAGGGGGAGATATATTGCGGTTTTTAGGTAATGATAGAGAAAGAGACAGACAGAGGGACATAGAGAAACAAAGAGAAACAAAGAGAGAGAGACAGAGAGAGAGACACAGGCAGGCAGGCAGGCAGGCAGGCAGGCAGGCAGGCGCAGGCAGGCAGGCAGGCAGGCAGGCAGGCAGGCAGGCAGGCAGGCAGGCAGGCAGGCAGGCAGGCAGGCAGGCAGGCATGCAGGCAGGCAGGCAGGCATGCAGGCAGGCAGGCAGGCAGGCAGGCAGCAGGCAGGCAGGCAGGCAGGCAGGCAGGCAGGCAGGCAGGCAGTCAGACAGACAGACATGGAGAGAGAAAGAGAGACAGGCATACAAAGAGACAGAGGGAGACAGAGACAGACATAGACAGACACAGAGAGACATGGGTGTGGGAGAAAGAATGATGTGTTAAAATAAATACGGCATAATGAAACTACATTTCGTTGCAAATCTTTTTACTTTTTTTCTACATAAAATATTCAATGCGCATTTAAAGCACTTGTACTCAGATCATTGGAAACGCATATTTTCAAGCGTCTCTCGAGTGTAGTATTTTTTAATTTAATAACTATAATTTTTCGCCTTCTATATTCAGTATGTTTTCTGACGTAGCATAAATCGGGCTGAAAACTAAAATAGCCCAGATACAACGACGGTTTCTGCCCTCCATTACATTCGCTGCATTCGGCCCATTCGCACAGTTCCGCGGTTTGTCGGCTGTTGCAACAGACAAATTAGACACGAATTTTACTAAACCATCTTCGAAAATTGTTCGGTAAAATTCGTGTCTATTTTTTTATTATTATTATCATCCCCCCCCCCCCCCCCCCCCCCCCCCCCCCCCCAACCCCCGCACCCCCCCCCCCCCCCCCACCCCCCCTCCGCCTCCAAAAAAAAAAAAAACAAAAAAAAAAAAAAGAAGAAAAATATATTTA